>OY294058.1:61837786-62437786 GCA_958510865.1 Myrrha octodecimguttata
CCTAAGCGAAGTAACACATTTGACGTCCTTTTCTTTCCAAGAAAGCTGAATTCGACGTTGCCATATCGTGCACTCAAGACAAATCCCTTTAAATGCAAATCCCCATATTTATTTTTCAGTTTTAGGTGATCGAACATTTTTTTAAAAATATAATATTGAAATAATATGTTTCAAATGTGATGCTCTAAAGGTTTTTCATGAAAATTACTGCATTTTCGTTTAAAGGAAAAACCCCCATGAGGTCAGTCAGTAGGCCTCGAAATAGTTTTATCAAGTTTTTGTAATTAGAACAGTCAGGTTGGCACTTGTGAAATGCCAACGTCCAAATAAGTCGGCGCGGCGTTGCCAATTCCTACTTAATTTCTTCAAAGGCACTAGTTTGGTTCATTTACATACGATAATACTACTACCTTCATGTAGAACGAACAACGCCGCAGTTATCTGACCAAATAATGAATCCGACCCTCACCTTTGACATTTATAGAGAGTTGAATGTGTCTAACTTTCATAGCCTACCGAATGAAATTACACAAGTGAATGGAGTATACACGCCATTCACTTTCATGAAGTAGGTCGGTAGGCTATGGAAGATTGACCCTTTACAATCTGTATAATCGAAAAATGTGGGGTAAATTTTATTTTCCTGTCAGTTAATTACGCGACGTTGTTGGTTTTACATGACAGTCTTAGTAATTACGTGTGTAAATAAACCAAACTGTAGAGCCTTTGCACAAAAAAAGTAGGAATTGACAACGTCTTGCAGACTTATTTTGATGTTGAAATTTCACGGTGCCAACCTGACTCACTTTAATATAGAAAAACTTGATGTGAAAGTGAATGCAAAATGCGAAAAAAATACATATTACGATCATTCTAACATTTAAGAGTCACCAGCAAATGCGTCTTATAAGGTTATGATAAAGTCAAAATGAACTCGATCCAACAAAAGAACTCACAACACCTCTTACCTTAACTACCAGATCTTAAAGCGTAATGAAACTTGAATCTTCCATATTCAATATTTATTTCAGATGCCATGGAGGAATTGAAAGCCCGACTACTTACCGACGACTACGGTAAACACCTAATGGGCGTTGAAGATTTACTACAAAAACACAACCTTCTAGAAGCCGATATCAATATCCTAGGCGATAGAGTCAAACTGGTCGGTGGACAGTCTCAGAAATTCGTCGACGTTGAAGTCGAAGAAGGTTACAAACCATGCGATCCAGCTCTGGTTTCGGAAAGAGTCCAACAGCTACAAGATGCATACAACGAGTTGGTAAGACTGGCCGTCGAAAGGAGGTCTAGGCTTGAAGAGAGCAGGAAATTGTGGCAGTTCTATTGGGATATGGCTGATGAAGACAACTGGATCAAGGAGAAAGAACAGATTGTTTCTACTGCAGATGTTGGACATGATCTCACAACTGTCAATCTGCTCCTTAGCAAACACAAGGTAAGGGAATTTGAGGTTAATGTCAACCTTTGCGAAAAAGTATCAAATTGGGATCGAACAGCATTGTTTTCTATAACCTAATCACAAGGACGAATATCCGTCGATAAACCAACAAATATTCCCCCTTGATCAGAGCTAATCACCCAATCAACCAAAACACCTACACCGAAGAAGCGGATCCAAGTAGAATGACTACAGATGTTTCACAATTGTTATTGATCGTCAGGTCAACTTAAGTTGGATAAACCGCAGAGAGTTCTCTCGATACTTGTTACCTCCCAGAAGGACCGCTGCAGTATACAACTTACAACGCGCCATCTGCCAGGAGCATCTTGCAAGTCTCACCTTCGAGTGCAGAATACTTGGATCGATGTGTGTGACGTTCATCCTTTTGTCGCAAGTTGTTCCTGGCAGATGGCGCGCTGTAAGTTGTTTACTGCAGCGGTCCTTCTGAAAGGTAACAAGTATCGAGGGAACTCTCTGCGGTTTATCCAACTTAAGTTGACCTGACGATCAATAACAATTGTGAAACAGCTGTAGTCATTCTACTTGGATCCGCTTTTTCGGTGTAGGTGTTTTGGTTGATTGGGTGATTAGCTCTGATCAAGGGGGAATATTTGTTGATTTATCGACGGATATTCGTCCTTGTGATTATGTTATTTATTACTACTGGAGCTCTTTCTTCTCCATGAAACCATTTCCTATCATTGTTTTCTATTCTAGGCCTTGGAGAATGAAATATCTGCTCATGAACCCCAGTTGGAGGCTGTACTTGGTGTAGGTGACGAATTGGTCAGTTCCGGTCACTTCGGTGCCGAAAAGGTCCAAGAGCGTCTCAATGAAATCCGATCGGCTTGGAAACATCTCATCGATCTGGCGGCCTTCAGAAGGAAACGCCTGGAAGAAGCTGTAGATTACCATCAGCTCTTCGCCGATGCGGACGATATTGATATCTGGATGCTAGACACTTTGAGGTTAGTTTCAAGCGAAGATGTCGGAAGAGATGAAGGAAACGCGCAGTCCCTCCTCAAGAAGCACAAAGATGTCACTGAGGAGCTCAAGAATTACGCCAGCACAATTGAAGGTTGTAGTAAATCGTATTCCCTATGGTATGTGTTTTGAACGAATTTTCATTTCAGCTCTTCACCAACAAGCGGATCAGCTTGGTCCTGAAGTCGCCAATTCGGAAGAGGTGGCTCAGAGGTTAGCATCCATCGATAACAGATATAAGGAGCTGTTGGAGCTGGCTAAACTCCGAAAACAAAGATTACTCGACGCTCTTTCCTTGTATAAACTTCTTTCTGAGAGCGATGGAGTGGAGCAATGGATCAACGAGAAAGATAGGATGCTGCAAACTATGGTTCCTGCAAGAGGTTAGTGAATACATCAAAACGACTGCAATTACTGTGAATCTTAAGAAAATAAGCACCAAAAATAACCCATTAATTCGTTTATACCTTTCCTTTACTTACAGATATCGAAGATGTTGAGATCATGAAGCACCGATACGACGGTTTCGAGAAAGAGATGAACGCCAACGCCTCAAGGGTTGCCGTGGTCAACCAATTGGCTCGTCAACTTCTTCACGTCGAACACCCCGATTCCGAGCAGATAACTGCACGTCAGAACCAGCTCAACCAGAAATGGGCGGAGCTTCGCGACAAGGCGGAGGCCAAGAGGGACGAACTCAACTCCGCCCACGGCCTGCAGACCTTCCACATCGAATGCAGGGAGACCGTGTCGTGGATAGAAGACAAGATCAGGATCATCACCACGACAGACAGCTTGGAGATGGATCTGACTGGTATCATGACGTTACAGAGACGTCTAAGCGGCATGGAGAGAGATTTGGCCGCTATACAAGCCAAATTGAACTCCTTGGAGAAGGAGGCAGATAGTATCGAGAAGGAACATCCTGAGGAGGCCGCGGTTATCAGAGAAAGAATCGCGCAGATCCAAATTATCTGGGAACGACTCACTCTCATGCTCAAAGAAAGAGATTCCAAACTCGAGGAAGCCGGTGACCTTCATCGGTTCCTCAGAGATTTGGATCACTTCCAAGCCTGGCTCACCAAGACACAAACCGATATCGCTTCCGAAGATACTCCTAGTTCCCTCGCCGAAGCCGAAAAACTGCTTTCACAACACCAGAGCATACGAGAAGAGATCGATAACTACACGGACGATTACAACAAGATGATGGAATACGGAGAGAAGCTCACTGCCGATCCAAGCACCCAGGATGATCCTCAATACATGTTCCTAAGGGAAAGACTGAAGGCTCTCAAGGACGGTTGGGCGGAGATCCACCAGATGTGGGAGAACAGACAGCAGCTGTTATCGCAGTCCTTGAGCCTACAACTTCTGAATCGTGATGCCAAACAGGCTGAGGTTATCCTTAACCAACAGGAGAATGCCCTGAGCAAAGATGAACCTCCGACTACGCTCGAACAGGCCGAGAACTTGCTGAAGAAGCACGAAGCGTTCTTGACTACCATGGAGGCGAACGATGAGAAGATCAATACTGTCGTTTTGTTCGCTAAAAGGTTGCAAGATGATGGACATTTCGCTGCTGATAAGGTTGGAAAGAGGGCAGATGTTATTGATGAAAGGCGTACAATCAACAGGTAAGATTTGATTACAACTGATGAACAATAAGTGTGTTATATTCCTAACTAATCTCATCATTTGCAGAGAAAAAGCCATGGCCCTCACGGAAAAACTTCGCGACCAACTCGAACTGCAACAATACCTCAGAGACTGCGATGAACTCGGAGAATGGATTCAAGAGAAGCATATCACGGCTCAGGACGAAACCTACAGATCGGCCAAGACTGTCCACTCCAAATGGACGCGCCATCAGGCCTTCGAGGCGGAGATAGCAGCTAACAAAGAACGTCTCCATAACCTCGAAAAGGCAGGGGAAGAATTGGCCAAGGAAAAACCCGAGTTTGCCAATGTCATCCAACCGAAGATGGAGGAGTTGACCGATCAGTTCGACGTTCTCGAGTCCACCACCAAAGAAAAGGGAGAGAGGTTGTTCGATGCCAACAGGGAGGTCCTCATACATCAAACCTGCGACGATATCGACTCCTGGATGAACGAATTGGAGAAACAGATCGAAAGCGACGATACTGGAACGGATTTGGCTTCCGTCAATATCATGATGCAGAAACACCAGGTAAAAATATTACGGAAAATGAATATTAGATCTTTGGTTCGCTCTTTGGGCATGACAAAGAATGTTGTAATTTCATCTTTGAAGAACGTTATTTAGGATATTTAGTAGATTATGAATAATAATGGTCTCAGACTCGACCCCTGAGGCATTCCCATATTCAAGGTCACCATCTCCTTTGATGTAGGTCTACGTTCTATTTAATATTCGGCGTAGTTCCTTACTCTGTCGCTGTTTTCTGAATTTGTAGGCAGGAAATTATAAAATCCAAATTCTGTGTGTGGTAGTCAAGAATTGATTTTCGGTAAAATAATGTCAGTCAAAATACTTTCAGAATACTTCAAATATCTCAATTCAATCGATTCTCCTCTTTTCAGATGATAGAAACTCAAATGGCCGTCAAAGCAAGACAGGTTACAGAACTGGAAAAACAGACCCAGCACCTCGAAACGAAAGCTCCAGAAAAGAATATGGAAGAGATCAAGATGAAGAAGGTTCAAGTAGAACAGAGGTTCCAGCAACTGAAGCAACCGTTGATAGAAAGACAGAGGATATTGGAGAAGAAAAAGGAGGCACTTCAGTTCAGGCGAGACGTAGAGGACGAGCTTCTTTGGATCGCTGAAAAAATGCCACAAGCTACATCGACGGAGTACGGAAACAGTTTGTTCCAGGTCAATATGATGGAGAAAAAGAATCAGTCTTTGAGAACGGAAATTGATAATCACGAGCCAAGAATCAACACGGTATCGAATAATGGTCAGAAGTTGATTGATGAAGGTAAGTTTTTTCCAAGTAGAATGTTGAATTCTCCGTGTAGACCCGTGTGCGTCGTTTGACATTTGTCCTACAGGGTTTTTCAACAAGAACTTTGTTTCTCAATGTGGTAACACCGGCACCACATGACAGTTTTGACATTTAGTTTTTTGACGTATTCGCAGTATATGCTTTGGCAATTGTTACAATGAATTCAATTTCGCTCGAAAATCGCATTAAAATAATTCAAATCCACTATGAAAATGGTCGTTCTGTTAAAGTTACATTTCGTAAAATTCGTGATATTTTCGGACAACATAAACGTCCTTCTGAGACCGCTATCAAGAATTTGGTCGCGAAATTTGAGTCGACAGACTCGGTACAAAATGTGCCAACGCCAACACGTGTTCGACCGGGTCGTTCGACAGAAAACATCGCTGCCGTGAGCCACAGTGTTGAAGAAGATCAAAAGTTATCAATTTCACGACGTTCTCAACAATTGGGGTTGTCCAAAAGCACAACATGGCGAATTTTGCGAAAGGATTTGGCGTTGAAGCCTTACAGATTCAACTGGTGCAGGAATTGAAGCTGACCGACCATTCAAATCGCCGTAGATTCGCTCAGTTCATTCAGGAACAACCTGCTGGATTTTCTCAAAAAATCATTTTTTCAGACGAAGCACATTTTCATTTGTCAGGTTACGTCAACAAGCAAAATTACCGCATTTGGGCTTCTGAAAATCCTAAAGCAATTATTGAGAAGCCTTTGCATGCTCAACGTGTCACTGTGTGGTGTGCTATGTGGTCTGGAGGTGTGATTGGGCCGTTTTTTTTCGAAGATGAGGCTGGAAATGCGGTAACAGTCAATGGATCACGCTATCGCGAGATGTTAACAACTGAATTTTGGCCTATTATTGATGACATGGATGTCACTGAAATGTGGTTTCAACAAGACGGTGCCACATGTCACACAGCCAATGAAACGATCAATTTATTGCAAACCAAATTTCCCGATCGTATAATTTCTCGAAATTCAGCTGTTAAGTGGCCGGCCAGATCGTGTGATTTAACAACACTGGATTATTTTTCGTGGGGCTATGTTAAAGACAGAGTTTATACGGTGCCAATCGAATCGATTGCAGCCTTAAAACTCAAAATCCGTGATGTCATTAACGAAATAGACCCTCCATCTTGCCAAAAAGTGATTAAAAATTTTGATGAAGCAGTCAACGTCTGTCAGCGTGGTCGTGGTGGACATTTGTCAGATATCATTTTTCATTCATAATTGCCGAACTTTTCTCTTTGTAATACAATAAAAATTTTATTCATTTTCCACTAAATTCTTTGTTTTATTTTGTTTTAAAAAACAAAGTTCTTGTTGAAAAACCCTTTACGTTGGAGGTAAGACAACCCCACTTTCCCGCTTATGAAGTACAGCTTTTTCAGTAATTTCAGGATAAATTCACAAGTTAAAATGATTTATATTAATAGAATTGGTGAGTTACTAAGCCAAGTTATTGTTTCGTTGTGAAATGCAACATAAATACACCGAGAGACGAAGGAATCCGATTTTTCAGATATATTGTAGTGTAGACTTTAAATTTGAATAGTTGCATTTTTGATCCATTCCCCTAAATTTTATCTGGTATTGGAAGAAATAGAATACTATGTGAACTATCCCAGAGATGGCAAACGTCCTATATTCACGCCATAAATTGAGAAAACTGTTCTGACAAAGTAACAAACGATAGTAGAGTTTGTTGGAGACATTTCCGCACTGGCGAAGGAATTATGTTGGACTATCTATTTAATTTGTTCTGTTTAATAAGTTGAATCATGATGAGATAACTATGATAAGAATAATTCGTGTTTGTTATACACATTTCAAGAATTATATCTTCTCGACACTACGATACCTGGCGTTGTGATGGACAAACCCATCCTGATTGGTTACCACCCACATCTCTATATGATATATAAAGCAATCAAGGCAATTCGTTATGTGATAGGTTTCTCAAAATATAGCATTATTTTATGATAATAGTGAACCAGCTAACTTTCTCTGTTCTCAATCGAACATGTTCCGATGTGGCTCGAGTACCCAAGGATGGAACTTCTACATTTAGGTGTTTGTAATATGTTTCGAATTGACCTTATTCTCAATTAAATATTATGAAAGCCCTAATGTTGCATCTGCATAATAAAAAAACATTTTATATGGATAGTAAAGCATTTTTTGTGGATGAATCGAAATCGGTGTTCAAAGAAAAAAATTCATATGAATTATTTTATTCGTAACATATATTTAGTATAATAAATATATAATTGAAGATTATGATAGCACTGACAGCAACTCCAGATCAATATTGTAGTAATTTGATAATTCACAGCATATAACGTTATTTGAAATAGTACTGGGAAGTTCTCTGGAACCCATGTTTTTTTCATTCCATTCTTTTGTTGGAGATCATTCTGCTGTTTATTTTCAGGAATAAATGAGCCAAATATTTTACTGGTTCATTTTCAATAGTTATACCTATAAATGCTATCTCTAGGCTTTAGAAGACAAGAATAAATACTGCAATTTTCATTTATATCGTTTTGAATGAATATCATGTGAGATTGAATATCAGTTTATCAGATCCATCATCAAGAAATTCGTAAAATGAATAAAATCACTAAAAACTCCAAAGAATCGCTCTTCGCCAAAGTAAACAGACCGAATGTATTCCTTTGTCTCTCGATGTATTTATGTTGCATTTCACAACGACACAATAACTTAGTCTAATCATACACCAATTATATTAATATAAATCATTTTAACTTGTGAATTTATCCTGAAATTGTTGAAAATGCTGTACTTCAAAACATAAACAAACGGGAAAGTGAGGTTGTTTTACCTGAAACATATGACAAATGTCAAACGACGCACGAAACCAATAGTCTATGTCAATTGAATTTATAGAAAGTTAACCTCTAATGTTTTCATCCATCCTTTCAGGTCATGAAGATTCTTCAGAATTCAGTCATCTGATTGGACAACTGCACAAAGCATGGCAAGAATTGAAGGATGCAGTCGAGAATAGGAAGGAGAACCTGCTGAGGAACGAAAGGGCACAGCAATACTTGTTCGACGCGAATGAAGCCGAAAGTTGGATGAGCGAACAAGAACTTTATATGATGGTAGAAGACAGAGGTAAATTTCTATTTAAAAATTTGATATCCCTCTGTTTATATCGATAATTCTTGTGCGTAGGTAAAGATGAAACATCGGCTAGGAACTTTATGAAGAAACACGAGAGTTTAGAAGCGGCAGTCGAGGCGTTCGCAGACACGATCAGAAGTTTAGGCGAAACTGTTAGATCTCTGGCTGCTGAAGGTCATCCTTTAGCGGAGCAAGTGGCTGTTAAACAGTCTCAGTTGGACAAATTGTACGCGGGTCTCAAGGATCTTGCAGGAGAGAGGAGGGCGAAATTGGACGAAGCTTTGCAACTGTTCCTGCTGAACAGGTAATTAAACTGCTCCACAAGAGTTGGGGATATCGTATTCAATCGTTTTTAAAAGTATGTAATCTTCGAGAAAATCGCTGTAAATTCATTTAAAACTCAATAACAACTTGAATCGATCCAATAAAAATCAGTATGAGACATTTCGTCAATTTGGTCGCCTTTTTCCTGAAGTTTGGTTCTTTGCATATGCTTCATGAATGTTCTTATTTTGAAATGAAGTCAGTTTATCAACGGCTTCGATTTGAAACGAGTTTTCTGAAAATGCCAAGACGTAAATTAACAAACGCTGAGGCTAATAGGACTATCGGAATGCTACAGGGTGGCCTAACTCAGGTTGTTGTAGCGGAAAGACTCCAAGTCAGCCAAAGTGTGATATCTCGACTTTGGAATAGGTTCAGGGAGACAGGTTCCGTGTTGGAAAGACCAAGGCTTGGTGGGCGACGAACACCTGCTCAGGATCGTTTCATCACCTTTTCGGCGAGAAGAAACCCTACATCTACGTGTAGAATGCTACGGAATACTCTTCAAAATGCAGATGGGTTCTAGATATCCATTAAGAGGAGTTCTCATTAACACGTGACAATAAGCGTCAAAGACTGGAATGGGCAAGGCAACATATCAATTGGAACGATGAATGGCGTAGTGTCCTTTTCACTGATGAATCCAGATATGGACGATTTTCAGATTCTCAAAGAATAAGGGTATGGACAATCCCACGCATACCCCCCGTAATCGTGGCTATGTCCAAGAAGTCCATCCATTCCGAGGGGGTAGTGTTATGGTATGGGCCGGGATATGTTTCAACGGGCGCACAGATCTACACATTTGTCCTGGGAATATTACCTCCTTACACTATAGGGAGCATGTCATTGACAATGTTGTGCCAAATTTTCACGCTGCTATTGGTGAAACTTTCCAATTTCTAGACGATAACGCTAGACCGCACCATACAGCAATTGTTGAGAATGCGCGCGAGGAGCTTGGTATTCCACATTTACCAATACCTCCGCACTCACCAGATTTGAATTGCATAGAACATGCTTGGGATATGCACCAAAGAAGATTAGATAATCATCAACCTACCCCAGAATCCTTAAATGATCTAAGAGAGCTTCTGCCCCGTTTATGGATACAAATTCCTCAAGAAATGTTCAACAACCTCGTGTGTAATATGCAAAGAAGATGTCAAGCTGTTATTGATGCCCGTGGAGGCCATACATTGTATTGATAGTCTTAAAACGCTTGAATTCTCTGGAAATAAAATTTCGTTATTTTACTCGATTTTTCTTAACCACCCTGTATACGCTGCAGACCTACAGGCTAAAATTAATTCGCAACTTGAAATCATATTAATATGAATTTTCTTCACAAAAATCTTATTTTAACTATATTTTTTTGGAATTTAAGTCAATATCCCTAACTCATGTGGAGCAGTTTATTTTGGTGTTAATTCAATTGCTAATTATTAGGGTGCAAACTTTTACGTCCTGCCTGAGGTATATCCTGAACTACTGCTTTCCATCCACTTCAGTAGTTCAAATAAACTCCGGCATATGAGGAGAATATGGCTTCGTCTTTTGAATATTTCAATACACAAGCACTCCTTATCTTTATACCCCTAATCACTTTGGCCGAGGAAGTCAAAGGATATCTAGTTTTATTATTCCCTTTTATCACACTATCGTTGACTCTTTCAGGGACGTAGGGGACTTGGAACAATGGATCGCAGACAGAGAAGTTGTGGCCAGTTCCCATGAGCTAGGACAAGACTACGATCACGTCACCTTGCTTTGGGAGCGCTTCAAGGAGTTCGCCAAAGACACGGAGACCGTAGGCACCGAAAGGGTGGCCGCTGTTAACGACATCGCCGATCAACTGATAGCGTCCGGTCATTCGGACTCGGCGACAATAGCAGAATGGAAAGACGGGCTGAACGAGGGATGGCAAGACCTTCTGGAATTGATCGAGACCAGGACGCAGATGTTGGCTGCCTCGAGGGAGTTGCACAAGTTCTTCCACGACTGTAAAGATATATTAGGCAGGATAATCGAGAAACAGGTGGCTATTTCCGATGAACTGGGTAGGGACGCAGGATCTGTGAATGCTCTACAGAGGAAACATCAGAACTTCATACAGGTCAGTGAAGTTCATTTCTTGTTATGTGGATTTTTTTAATTTTCTGTATTTCTGGTTGAGACCCTTTATTGGAGGCCTCTGTTGGTGATTTTCCTATTGCTAGGTAGTTTTCTCCCTGTATTCTGGATCTATATCTAATATTTGAGTGATCTCCCTATGATTCGGTATTGTGAGTTTTGGGAATATGAAATATTCTCTTTCGAAGTCATTTCCTTCCGTTCTGCGAATGAGCTGCTGGCAATTTTGTGAGAACTTCTGACGTCTAAATTTGCACACATCTTTTTTGATATTTATGCTTCGATCAGATTTAACATAACTATATTAAGACGGAGAAATCAGAGATTCAGATGAGTTGGATTGGTTTTAGGGCTCTGCAGATTCTTTCCCGGATTTTTGAACTTTGGCGAATATTTCAAGCAGGCAAAATCAGGGTTCAAGCATAATGTCGCAGAACCCAAATTCAGATCTTTATTGTTGCAGCGTTTTTCTGTGGGATGTTCTTCTTTCGATGAACAATATTACAGTGGCGGCTTGTGGGTAGAAGAAGTGGGCGTTCCACGTTAAAATCAGAAGGTACTGGCTCAGTGTAATTCGCAACTACTGCTAAGCGATACGCCCTCTGGCGATAGAAATTCGAACACTTCCAAGCTAGTAGTTTTTCGACGTGCCTGTTATTCTAACGTAATTTGCTTACTTTTGGAGTTCATTTTCGAGCTTTTGTGTTGTTCTCCGAGTTGAAATTTTGGTATACCGAAAGTGTTTGTAATATTCATCAATCGATTTCTTCCTTTCCGATTAAAATTTTCGATTGTATTAATTCGAAATTGCATCCTCCCGAAATGACTATTGTTGTATGCCACAACTCAATGTTATTCATGGTCAGAGAAGAAAGGATCATCTAATGCCTCTAGTTTCGATTTTTTCCAAAGCAAAATGAAAGTAAAGTTAATTTGGAAACAGCATTTGGCACTTTTGGCAGGGAACTCAATGATAGAAGAAAGGCCTAGCTTTAGAAATTGAAGATTGGAAAACAGGTCACGAAATACATGAAAGTATGTTTACTGCAATTCTCTGAATATGTTTATTTTCATAAAGGTAAATTACCTACAATGTATTCATTTCGAAACAACTTCATGTCATGATGTTCTCAGGTGTAATTGAAAATAAGAGAATTTTGAAGAAAATTGCTGCAGAGAAACCACCAAGCACTTCTGCAGCTACCTAATTCACATACACAAAATCATATTCTAAAAAATGGATCTGGTTGAAAACCTGACAGAAACTAGATATACTGTTAGAGTTGATAATACCTGAAGTTATTCATATAAATACATTAATACTTTTCATTTCTATATATAGGTAGGTTGAACCAGCTGTGACATTTTTCATTTTGTATGTGTATCTTGAGCTGCTGTAATATGAAAATGAAATCAATTATATGTCTATTTGTTTCCTTTTCTTTAGAAATACGATGCAAAAGAACTAAAGCAGAAAATCTGTATCCATTTTATTGATTCACTCGTTTGTAAACAAAGAACAAGTCATATCATTTGGACTGATTCTAGATTTACCACATAATATAGCCTTCATTCAGCAGTTCTTCACATAAATAAGAGACCTTAAATTACTTATTGAGGTGCCTATTTTTCCAGAAATTCAAGTAAACTTAGATATTGGTTCATTTTGATCCACCAAGCAACATACACTAAAATAACACCGAAATCATCCTCCAGGAACGATTTAAAGTTCGATTTTATATCGTGATCCAAACGAAAAGTTCCTTCTCAAGAAATCTTACACAAAATTATAATAATTTCTTCAAATATTTAAGCTCTGCTTAATAAATATTCGTTCTCCACCACATTTCTAAGGTTTGTTTACATAAAACTACTAGCTTGGACAGGTTCCAAATTTATCCGTTAGGGCGCTGGCATCTTCGCAGAAGTTCCCAATAGAAAAAGTTTACTGAGTTAGCAGATAGTGAGCATTGAAAATTTGAGTCTTTCTAAATTAATGAGGCGCAATTTTTGCGCGCATGTTCTAGGGGAACAGCGTGCTATCGTTTTGTCCAAATATCTGTAATTTTCGATGTTTGAGCTGAAAATGGTCTCAATCGACTAGGTTGGACTCACTGATGACGAATCCGTTGTCAAAATCGATTCTGTCCGGCCGGCCGTCCGTCCGGCCGAGGACACGATAACTGTCGACCGAAGCAAGCTAGCAACTTGAAACTTTCAGGGTAGGTCGCGCATCAGAATGCCGCGGTTAAGTACGTTGATGGGCCAAATCGGTCGAATAGTTTCGGAATTATAGCCACTTGAAATTCTGAAGTTATTTATTTTTTGTTTCGGAAACTATTTGAGCGATTGGATTCAAACTTGGCAGTTAGGTGGAGTACAATGACGCGCAACTTTGAGCCAAATTTCGTCAGGATCATATTGTCAGTAAATCAAAAAAAAAACAGTAAATCGATCGCATTTTCATCAACCAGATTCCGTAAATAACTTTTTTCACGCGCTTGTTCCAGGAACCATCCGAATATTTCATATTTACGGAGCGGAAAATCGGCAACCGAAACAACAGAGTTGATTTTCGGAACGTATCCTATGAAAATTGACACTGTTTGCATGAAATCAGGAATCCCAACTTAAATTTCAGCCAATCGGGGACGATCTTAACAAAAACCTATATTTGGAAGGAATTATCTGGTTTGAAGAGCCGAGGCATGTTTTACGGTTATTTATAAATAATGCGAACCTTATGTCGAATTTGTCCTGAAATTCCCGTTCCCCAGTGAAAGTAAACTTGCTAAGTAAATTGTGGGTTGGCAACTTGGGCCGAAGTCGTCTATCGAAATCCAGTAATTTATCAGAAAAAAATTTCAAAAAGCACTGCCGTGAAGGCAGCAGCTTTTGCACGGATGTTCAAATTCGTTGCTGAAGCGGTCATCTACATTGAACATGCGCGCAAAAGTTGCTGCCTTCACGGCAGTGCTTTTTGATTTTTTTTTTTTGATAATTTTCATGATTGAAAAGATGACTGCTAAAGATTTGTTTTTCAGAAAGGTTTTCTGGCATTATTACGAATTTAAAGGAGCGAATGATATCTTAGACAGAAAGAAGAACAAAATAACTCACGGTTAAATTCATTTGCACCTGTCTGGAGCAACATCAACACTCTTTTTTATAAATTTGTTCAATTCCTTGGATGCAATCTTATCAATAACTTCGAGTCAAAATTAATTGTCCAATATTAACGAAGTTATAAATTATATCTTCATCAACATTAATTTTTAAAAATTTAAAATTTCCAGAAATAACTCCTGAGCATGGACAAGATATTTCTTTATTTATTTATTTGAAAATACTATACAAATCGATATTATACTTAACTTAAAATGGTAATTTCTCAAAATTATTGATTGTACATCCTAAAGAATTTTTGATATGGTTGGGCATACTGTTAAAAGTGGACAAGCTGGCATATATGGGACCCTTCCTTCGGTTTTCTGTACTTGCTCTACATAGGTAGTATGAATTATTTTGTCTTGTTTCGCAGTTTGATATATTCTGGACTTTCTTCAACAGAGTTTGACTCTTTATTTGTTTATTATCAAGCTTGTATATAAGTTCACACTGTTGCAACTTGATCAATTTGTCTAGCTTTATGAATTGATAATTTTCATATAAATCTTCAGTTGGATATTCATATACTTATGCTCTTGACAAAACCCAACTAAGCCTAAAACTTTTCGAAGGCTTCCTAAACAGGTTGTCTCCTTTCTCTTTTTTAAATCTCCCCTTGAAGCTCCGTGTATAGCTTTTATAGCTTTTAGTTGAAGAGTGTAGAGGAGATTAGAAAAGGTACTTTCAGTCTCAGGTAATTCGTTGGAGCCGGTAGATTCCCTAACAAGTTGGCGACATGTAAGCTTACCATTACATGGAATAGCCTATTGGTTTAGTTGACCTGCTTTCCTAGTCTAAGCTTCAGGCGAATTCTGTTAGTTGTGAAATGTTTATGTTGCTTAAGTTGTTCACGCACAAAAGGGATAACAGGAGATGTTGAAAATATTTCAACAATATCGCCGCAATTGAATTTTTACTGTTCTCTAGAAAAACAATTGATGGTTTCGCAGCAACTGCCCCTTTAAAAGTATTTTTCAAAGTATTCATATTGAAGGGTATCCAATTTTATTCCAGGACCTCCAAACGCTTCAGTCGCAGGTTCAACAAATCCAAGAAGAATCTGCGAAATTGCAAGCCAGTTACGCAGGAGATAGGGCTAAAGAAATTACCAATAGAGAACAAGAAGTCGTCGCTGCGTGGGCAGCTCTACAAGCGGCTTGTGATCAGAGAAGAGGAAAATTAGCAGATACAGGTTTGCTCTATATTCTTTCTTACAATGTACCAACTAGAAATCACCTTTAATTCAAATTCTTAAACAATATTTCTATTTTCCCTGACCTTATGATTTTTATTAAAAAAAAAAATTTCTTCAGGTGATCTATTCAAGTTCTTCAACCTAGTGAGGACGTTGATGCAATGGATGGACGACGTTATCAGACAAATGAATACCAGTGAAAAACCAAGGGATGTTAGTGGCGTAGAACTCCTGATGAACAATCACCAGAGCTTGAAGGCGGAAATAGACGCGAGAGACGATAATTTCACATCCTGTATATCGTTGGGCAAGGAATTGTTGAATAGGAGTCATTACGCTAGTGCTGAAATTAAAGATAAACTTGTAGCTTTGAGCAACCATAGGAATTCGGTGCTGCAGAGGTGGGAAGAAAGGTGAGGAAAAATCTATTTATTTATTCGTGTATTTAAGAAAATTCCATTTTTCCTGTTTTTCCGCATTACTGGTTGGAGATCATTCGACTGTCAAATCGCGATTACTGAGGGTAAACATGAAGATGATACTAAACTTCACTCGAGTAATGCAAATGCAGCTATTTTCCACTAGGTTTTTTTTTATGCTGCACTAAACGCCAAGTAACGTTCAACTATTCACTTTAATGAAATCACTTGGAAGGAATAGTTTTATTGAGTTTTTGTAACTAAAACTGAATTTAGTTGGCACTCGTGAAATGCCATCAATGTCAAAACAATTCTGTGAAATGTTGTCAATTTCTATACTCCATTCATTTTTATTTATATTTAGTCAGTTGGTAGGCCTTGAAATGGGCTTTTAAAGTTTTTGTAACTAGAACTGTTTCTGGTTGATGCTAGTGAAATGAAGGTCAACATAATCCGTCAGTACGATGTCACTTTCTTACGTGTTTTGATCGATGACCCTGAGGTTTGGTCGAGTTACGTACGTACTTACTTGGACTTTAGTGTTAAACTGACAACGCCGCGTTTTTAAAATTGCTATAATCTAACATTTTTAATTATACAGAGTGAAATGTGTCAAACTTTCTGGCCTACCGACTGACATTATAAAACCGAATGGAGTATACTTATTTTTAACGAAGATTATGGTTTGATGTAGACTGAGAAAAGTTTGATAACAGGTTTTTCCATCGCTTTCTCGAATAAAGACACATTTATCTTCTTCTTAGGTGGGAGAACTTGCAACTTATACTGGAAGTGTATCAGTTCGCGCGAGATGCAGCTGTGGCTGAAGCGTGGTTGATAGCTCAAGAACCATATCTGATGAGTACCGAACTGGGACACAATATCGATGATGTTGAAAATCTCATCAAGAAGCATGAAGCGTTCGAGAAATCCGCGGCCGCACAGGAAGAGAGATTCAGTGCACTAGAAAGGTTAACGACGGTAAGTTGTTTTGAATTATTTATTGGTTTTGGCAAGTTGATTTTAACCTTGTTACGTAAAATTAACTCTTGTGTTAGTGGTTGAATTTTATCTCTTGTGTTTATCTTATTCCAGTTTTTTCGTTTTATGTTATATACTGGCAACTCATTCAGAAATCCATCAAACAATCATCGATTTCAAGCGATGGACGAAAGGCTCCGGTTATAGTTCCGTTATCCACATTGACAGATTTTCCTTTGCCTATATGTCATTTTGGATAACCGCAACTATAACCGGAGCTTTTGGACCATTGCTTGAAATCGATGAATGTTTGACATTTCAAAATCACCAAAATGGGGGATTTTCCTTTGAACGAAAATGCAGGAATTTTCATGAAAAACCTTTAGAACATCACATTTCAAACATATAATTTCAATATTATATTTTAAAAAAAATGTTTCATTACCTAAAACTGAAAAATAAATATGAGGATTTGCATTTAAAGGGATTTGTCTTGAGTGCACGATATGGCAACGTCGAATTCAGCTTTCTCGGAAATAAAAGGATGTCAACTGTGTTACTTTGCTTAGGAAAACAGAGATAGCTATACTTCGATCTGGTTAGAGTAGAAGACAACGACCAAGGAATAGAAAACAAAGAGCATAGACTGTCATATTACAAATCGCAAACGGAAACGAATATCAAATTGTTTGGTTATATTGACAAATAAGACGTGTGTACATCAGAATAGGAATAAATATTTCATTATTTTATATTAGAACAAGCTATCCTACTGAACACCGTTGCCACTTCGTGCGTGCCGGGCAAATCCCTTTAAATTTTAAAACCCCAGTTTTGAAATCTGATTTTGAATACTTTCTGAAGGTAATTTGGGAAAATGATGAATCAAACCCATAATAATTATGTTCAAATTTGCGACATTTCCTGTCAAAAACTAGTACAACGGTCATTGCGTCTCTAATGATGTCATAGTCTGTAAAACAAACATCCCTGTTCTTGACATATTGACAAGTATTATGGAAGTAATATAAAAACCAAATTAAAAAAATAATATTGAAAGTACTGTACCGGACTGCAATATGAAAAAACTAAAATTAAAACTCAAAAAGTATTGGTTGTTGTGCCATAGAAAGATTTCGTGGAAAAAAGTGGTTCCGGCTTGCAAGAAGCGAATCAAAATGTTCCTTCTATATTTATGATGCATTTCGGTGGTCAAGGCGATTTCCATAATAAGTTTCTTTTTGTATCTTTTTGATCTCAAACGAAACAATATATTGATATGAGTAAGTAAACATTCTCTTTTTTGATTTTGTTGAGTTTATATTTATTGTTTGACTTATCCAGAATATTACTGTCTTAAGAAAACATGCTTCCACGTTAAAAAGTATCAGAAAACTATGAATTTGCATTCAAATTATGGTCACACAATCTACAGTGGACGAACTTTGCACTGGAAGTACAAAGACATTTCTTAAGGGCGTTTGTTTTGCAAACTATGACGTCACGCGTTCAATGGCACGTGATCAATGGGTTTAGTTTAATTTTTCATAATAATTAGTAATTATAATTGATTGTTCACATTTTTAGGCAAAAAAGACTTATCCTTCAATGATACCTGTAAAATAATCAACATAAAATGGAATAACTGCCCATCTTCTTGCTTTCTTTCTTTCATGTTGCTTGTGTTTGTAGTTAGAAACATGTGGTGACAGCCTAAAATGTGGAATGGAAACATTGCATGATCAAGAATTGCATCTATGTGATTTCTCACCCATCTTCCCTACCGTGGACGTTCCAAAGCCCATTAAATATCGCGACTTAAAGCCGTCTTACGTTGCCGAATTGATAAGGAATCTAGTGAGATCTTCGGATAAATTCTACACTCCAAAAGTAGGATGTCGTAGACGGTTCAGTTTCAAAAATGGTACAGTCAAATATTATCCAGATCTGAACTTTTCACCGAAGAAGCAAATGAGTTTTCTGCATCATAAGAATAAAAAGAAACATACTGTCGATCCCAGTTTCGAGAATAAAATTAAAAATATAGATCTTCGCAAAAATATTAGAACCTCTTTCAAAAATTTCAATAGATCATATTCCATGTATGAAACTAATGGGTTTCTAAATTCAAATGAAAGTTTCAACCCCGCCGTTGTACCGACAAAAAGGGTTTCGTTTTTGAGCGATGATTTTAATAATAGGTTTTTAACCGAGAACTTTATTATGGCCGAGAAATATTCCAACTTTTTGGGAAATGGTGATGCGAGAATGCCCGATACGAGGAATAATTCTAATGTTAAACAAATTAATACGGAGACAAGTAAGGTGGTTTTGAGGGATAGAAAAGTGAAAATGGGTGTTGGAATGAAGCGAAGGTCTTTTCCGTTAATGTCTAAATTGAGTTCGGTAAGTTGGAGTGCTTTGTTATGACTGAGTTGCTGTTGGCTATGTTACTAACCACTAACCGTTAAAATTACTCGATTCAATAATTGTTTTATGATGCTTGGTAGGCTTGGCAGAAAATAGGAAATCATCTTTGCGTTAACAACGATAAACCAAAAAATTTCAGACTTACTGATATCATTTGAAGAAAAATGATCTTATCACTCTCAAATTTTGACAATAGACTCCATTCTATTAAATATGATTTAGGTCTATCAAATTTTTTTTTTACTTAAAACTGACGCAGATTGACACTCATGAAATATCGGCAATGTCAAAATAATTCTCATAGACGTTGCCAAATGCCAATGCCAATTTCTTCTCAATCTCAACATAATGATCACGCTTGGAAACTAAAAATGCTGAAGATAGTTTTGAAGAAGCAGAGACAAAGTACCAGGAAGTGCTTGGTATCTGCTTTTTCTGATAGTTACCCTGATAATTTTTTAATCAATAATTCATCACAAGCTATCCAACATTTTTGACGTATGTTAGTGAAGACCCATAGTATCGTTCACATAGAATCCCAAGAACTTTGTAAATTGAGTTAGTTCTTTTAAGTTGACACAGTACTACTACATTTACATACTGTAGTATTTCAAGTTGTGCAACAAAAAGGTATTTAAATGTCTTCTTTAAACTTATTTCTTGAGAATTTCGAAAAGTAGGGAATTCCATAGGTTTGTCTGTTCGTTTAGAAGTTTTACTGCATGATTATTTGAGTACTTTTTTTTTTCGAATGAACTATCACAAGATAACGGACTAATCTATCCATTATTTTTTAGTTATATTTCAACACTCGATTCTTGATTTACGTACAAGAAAATAGCGTAACTGAATCTTCCAATCATGTTTATATACGTGAAATATTTCAAGTGTTAACAGAGAAAAAGGTTTCTTCAACATTCGTCAGGTCTTTCGAAATATTGAATTCGCATGAAATGATCTCAAATTCATTATTTTCCCAAAATAAATTCACATTTTGAAAAATACGTAATTACTATGACCTCTATATAGGGAGGACAACGTTGTGTAGTTATCTGACAGGTAAATGACTATAACCAAACATTTTCAAAATATAATTGGTGAAATGTGTCAGAATGCCATGGCCATCCGGGATAGTTCATAAAAGTGAATGGAGTATATATACTTAATTCACTT
This sequence comes from Myrrha octodecimguttata, assembly GCA_958510865.1. Lineage (NCBI taxonomy): Eukaryota > Metazoa > Arthropoda > Insecta > Coleoptera > Coccinellidae > Myrrha > Myrrha octodecimguttata. The sequence goes on from OY294058.1 coordinate 61,858,201, forward strand.
TCATAAAATCTCCTGGTTGGCCATGAGTTTCTGACACATTTCACAATGTCTATTTTGAAAATGTTAGGTTATGGTCATTTTCATGTCAAATAGCTACGCTACGTTGTCCTCTCTTTATTTCCTTCGGAAAAATAATGAATTTGAGTAGATATTATGTGAATTGAATTGAAATACTAAATTATTGAAAGAATTCTGCAATTTTCGTCTGAATTGTCTGATGAAAGAGTCGGCTCTAGACTTCTAGAAACTGACAAATAAATGGCAAATAGTTTTTGAGCAAGCCGCAGAGACATTTTCTGTCAACAACAATTTTATTTAATTTTTAATAGGTCTTCTTCAGATATTGGGTGTGAAAACCTAGAAAACAACTGAAAAATGATAAAATTTCTTTGTTTATTTTCATTTTGATTCATATTATTGCTATGCTTTTCGCCTTAGCCTCTGGCTTGAAACGGAAGTAATATCATGGAAATTGATCGACATATCTTCAAAATTTCAGTTCGAATTGAGGGAAATGAAGAGGAGGCAAGAAGCCCAAGAAAAAGCCGAAGCCGAAGAAAGGGCTAGAAGAGAAGCAGAAGAGGCTGAGAGAAGAGCTCAAAGAATAGCCGAAGAAGCTGCAGCAGCAGCCGCTGCAGATAAACCAGATGCTGGCCCGTCTGCCACTGAGGAAAAGACAGGTAAGAGAACTTATTCAGTCCTTCATCATACTGTTACTATATTCCCTCTGATCACAAAGGGTTTTTTTTTTCGACAACTGGTTTCATTAAACCTTCAGGTGAACTATTGGAAGACAATACTCAAAATATTTATCCAATACTTTGTTAGCAGTTAGGCTGAAAAGTTCATAGGCTGACATAGAAATTTTTTTTTGATACTATCTGATTTTATTACCCCTTTGAGGGCGATACAACTATTATAGCGGTCATACAATTTTTCGAAATAATTTTTATTAGACGATTTATCTTTAGCTTCAAAATAGGCTTCAGTTTCTGCGATTACCTCTTCATCGGAGCGAAATTTCTGTCCAACGAGTGTCCTCTTGAGGTCTTTCCACGCTTTGCAGTCAGTTCATCACGTGCAGTCCACTCGGCTGACTGTCGATTGGTGAGAAATGTTGAATCCATTGTCATAATATCGACGCAAAAATGGGGGTTTTTCCTGAATTTGGGTTATAACTGCAAATGCAAATTTGAACATAATTATTATTGGTTTGATTAATCATTTTCCCAAATCACCTTCAGAAAGTATTCAAAATCAGATTTCAAAATTGGATTTTTAAAACTTGAAGGGATCTGCCAGGCATGCACGAAGTGGCAACGGTGTTTAGTAGGATAGCTTGTTCTACTATAGAATAATGAAATATTTATTCCTACTCTGTGGTACACACGTGTTCTTTGTCAATATAACCAAACAATTGCCGTTTGCGATTTGTCAGTAATATGACAGTCTGTGCTCTTCTTTTTCTATTGCTTGGTCATTGTCTTCTACTCTAACTAGATCGAAGTATAGCTATTTCTGGTTTCCTAAGCAAAGTAACACATTTGACGTCCTTTTCTTTCCGAGAAAGCTGAATTCGACGTTGACATATCGTGCACTCAAGACAAATCCCTTTAAATTTGAAATCCCCATTTTTGTGTGTTGTTCTAAAGGTTTTTCATGAAAATTACTGCATTTTCGTTCAAAGGAAAAACCTCCATCCTGGTTCGTTACGATAAAACAGATCAATACACGGCTTAAAAATTATAAATTCATTGTTACTTTTGGTTGATTGTGAGCTTGCTCGGCACTAACTTTGAACAGAGCATCTACGTGTCGACCTACGAACGTTTCAGCCTACCGCATATCTCGGACACAGTGTATATATTTCGATATGCATTTTATAATAGAATCTCTTCACTCGATAAATAAGAAAGAACAACCTTTGTGATCGTCTACCATTGTCAGAATGTCCACATAAGCAAATTAAGATTTTCACGTCACAAATTTTGATCATGTATTAGCTCGCTCACTTGAAATAATGTACCTACACTTCGCAATTTAACCCCACTTTTCCACCCCTTCAATGCAGCAGGAAGTCAGAGGACTTCTTCTCTGAAAGCTAGTTCGCCCGGTGAAGGTATTATCACGTTGTTAATACATTTGGTTCCTGTGTAACAGAAATATAGGAACGTATCCTTAATATAGTCCCTTCAATGTATGGGAACTCTTCGAAGATAGTTAAGATTGATTTCTTTATAGTTGAAGATTAAAAAAATATTTCTGTTTCACTTGAACTGTTCTACTGAATGATTTCTTGGATGTTACACTGATGGTGATGGTTTCTATTGCTTATAAATATGTCTTTTCTATTCTTACTTAACAGATCACAGGCATCTTATCATAATAACGTCTTTACTTCAGATATGACACTGGACTAAATATACTACCTGACAAAGAAACTGAAACACCCAGAAGGAGCTTTTTAATTTTTTTTGGTAAAACATAGAGCAAGGAGTAAGTGATTAAAATTTGGAAAACAAAAATCGTGATGGTTTTTCCATGTAAACATTTTTTGTTACTTAAATATTGTAGTCGTTTTTTGAAAATTTTTTAAATTTCACAACATGACCAGCTGTTCGAGGAGATCCAAAGTCGATCTGTAGTTGTTGTTAAAATGCCTAGAGCACGTGTACGCGGAATTTATCGCCAGCTAAGTGAATTTGAAAGAGCTCGAATTATTGGTCTACGGGAGGCGGGGTTGTCATTTCGAGAAATCGCTAACCATACGAACAGAAATCCAACTACTGTTATGAGATGTTGTCAAGTGGGGTTTGATAATGCCCAAAATCGAAGAAGGGTTGACACCGGACGTCGAAGGGGCACAAACGAAGTTCAAGATCGACGTCTAAGACTTATGGCCATTAGAGAACGATTTGCGACAACTCAATGTTTGGCTGATGAGTGGTCAGAAAAACAAGGCCATCCTGTAACTGTCCGAACGGTTTACCGCCGTATTAGGTCTTTCGGACTACCGCATTATCGACCCCATCTTGTGTTACCTCTTACGGTTGAGCATCGCCGGCAACGATTACAGTGATGCAGAGAACGACAACATTGGAATGTGGAATGGCATCAGGTCGTCTTTTCTGATGAATCTCGATTCTCTTTGGGTGCACATGATGGCCGAAGAAGGGTTAGACGACGTCGGGGAGAAAGACGTGACACTCATTTTGATGTTGAGCGTCATGTACACCGGACAGTAGGCGTTATGATATGGGGTGCTGTAGCACATGCAAGTCACCTTCAGTCTTTATTCTAGGTAACATGACAGCGCTGCGTTACCTCCACGAAATAGTGGAGCCATATGTTCTCCCTTACCCTAACCGGCTCGAGAATTCAATATTTCAGCTAGATAATACTGGGCCTTATGTTGCCAGAGTTAGTATAAACTTTTTTGAAGCGACCCACGTGAATCTTTTGCCATGGCCGCCCAGATACCCTGATCTTTCGCCCATAGAGCATGTTTGGGACATCATGGGAAGAGGGCTCAAAATTTACTCCAGCCCCAACGGACTGAAACACGAAGTACAGCTTGGGATAGTATCCCTCAAGAAGAAACCATCTTCTTGCATCAATGCCAAGACCTGTTGGGGTGTGTATAGATAACCGCGGTGGACAAACACCGCGTTACAAAAATGGTAAACCCTTCGTTTTTTTTCTCAAAATTTCAATCATTTACTCCTTGCTATACTATCTGTTTTACAAAAAAAAATTAAAATTTAAACAGCTCCTTTTGGCTGTTGCAGTTTCTTTGTCAGTTAGAATATGTACTTACTATTACTTCACAATATGTACACCGTAATTTTATACTTTTCCTGCCTAATGTAAAAAAGCACTATTAATGGAGGTAAGTATTCTTCTAATTTTTTGCTTGCTTGTTGCTTCTAACTTTCTGTTTTCTTTGCATGATACAATTGTTATTTGTGTGTTTGTGTGTGTATTTGTGATTCGATTATTTCATCAGCATAACTTTCTCTCAATAGTTTCTTTCCTAAACTCTTATTGTGCTGTGGATAATAACTATTCCAGTGAAAGATTGATTTTTCGAATGATAATTTATTGTACAGGTGTTCAAATCTTTTAATAGTTTTTTTAGTGGTATAAGGAGGCTAAATTTTGTCAAATTCTCTTCAATGTCTGTATGACATCGGTGTTTTGATTTCGCTTTAATTAGTTCATAATAATTTAAGAATTTTTTGTTCGCTATAATTTGCTCTGCAATGCAGAATTGCACAATAACAAAGTGGAACATTCAGCCCTGATGTTAACCTTTGTTCTTTCCTTTTCTTGATACATGATTATTTATAATTTCATCCGCCCTAAAAGTGGTAGTTTCATATACATTTTTGAACATCAATTTCAATAAATGGTTGGGAGGATAGGATTTTCATTTCGAGTCGATATTCTCATACAAGATGTCTCAAAAACAGAAATGAAGGCTTGAAATGATTCGACATGATCCTGAAATACGACATTTTTGAAAATGTGAAGATCATATATTCGCAAAATTTTGTCAAATTCAGTTCGGTGAATGCTGTGATTAGAATATGAACAAGCGCGAAAAAGCTACTTGAAGAATTTTTCAAATGACAATTTTTGCAGAAAAAATTCCTTGCTATTATGTTTTTCAAGCCGTAATTTTTGGGACATCTTGCATTAGGATTATATAGGTACGTTTAATTTTTGTTGGCATGTTTTCTAATGCATGAGCATGTCTGTCTGTATGTATAGTGCATGGAGCCCAGCACCTAGAGGCAACACGTAGTAGTCCGAGGACCCCAAAAATACAAACCCCTGAGCCTAGTAGTATTGCTAGTAAGGCCCAAAAACCTAGTCCTGGTAAGTATCATGGACATAGTTCTGTATTTTCAGCAGGCCGATGGCAATTATATTTTCAGAATTCAAGCTTAGGCGCAAATTAGTTAAACTTTTCTTATTTAACATAAAGAAAATCATCGATGAAATAAGTAAATCAACAAGCATGCCTTGATATTAGTCTATTTATCTCATTTTTTGTTTCAATTTCACTATAGCTTTCGGGGGTTCATGAATAGAGGGATTGTGCAATGTCGTCAATTTTGTCCTCCATGTTGTGACGTCATTGGTGGGCGCGCTATTTTTGAATAATGTGAGCAAAACTATTCGATCTTATGTGCTGATTGTTGAGCGCTTTCAAGAATGAGTGCTTGATACTGTGCACTAATAACTCAATTATTAAAACTGATTTCCTTCAGATATACAGAGTAAAAATCATCACCAGAATATTCTTTGAAACAATCTATTACACATATCCAGAATCCGGAATGAAATATATTTCATGTTGAAATGTATATCTTCTTAAAAGGTCTCTTGCATGATTTTTTAATCGTTGGTATCGAATATTCTATCCATAAAACTATTGAAAAACTTCAACCGCCGTCAAAAATTTCAATTTTAAACGAGAAAATGCTCTTTTAAATTTGGCTACACATATCGGCTGTTTAAACGGACGTAACGGGATATATCCACTTTCTCCCTCTTCTTGTGTACTTTTCTCTCTAGCAAGCCAATAGACAACTTCGGCTGTATCGATCGGTGAATCGTACAATAACGAGTGACGTAGAAGGCGATCTGGCGCGTTTCTCCCGCTTCGACCTTCAGTCCCGATTTGACCAGTTTTAATAACGAATTATTCAAAATTCGCAAATTGTTGAAGTGTGTGATAGTATACATTATGATTTTGTATGGATATAGAATGAGAAAAACATAAAAATATGATAATTCGTGTTACATGCCAGAGACCTATTTGGGTGTAATTCAATCGGCCAGTTAATGGTTGAATTGGCAAAGCTCGATCTGAAACATTGTTCTGGTAATTAATTATTCTAAATTTCAAATAAGTAATGAAAGATTACCTGTGAATTCCATCAGAAAAAGGTTTTGCTTGTAAAGTCTTGGCATCTTTCCCCAAATTCCAGAAGTTCTATTTGCTTCAATTATAATGGAATTAGCCCATTCAGGTTAGGATATCAACAATAAAAGTATTCTTAATTCTTTGGAATCACGATTGGAGGAAGATTAAGTCGATGGATAAACTACAGTTCAGACAAAAAAGCTCACTTGCGCAGCCCCTCTGAACCTTGGAATTTTTCAAAAGTATTTTGAAACAATCGTTTGATAATTGGTTACTCAAGTATTCTCAACAAGAATTGTAGGAGAAAAATCTAAAAATGTTCCAGATATCACGAATGTACTATTTTAACCATAATATAGATTCACGTCCCTCATCAACTTACATTAACAATGGATAATTGGAGTAGGATAGCCTATCAAGAATCACAACTTCCTAATTACGCGACGTTTCGTCTGTATCTTCAGACTTCTTCACAGCTAAAATTATACAATGAATTATCACAGAATTCTCAGCGTTTCGTAGAAACTTACCCTAACGATGGAACACAAATCATCAAACACACAGTGTATAGAGAAAATTTGCTCAAATATTTACAGTTAAGATACTAAATAACAAATAACATCGCACTCAAACTACAAACAAATACAAGGAAACAACACTATTCAACAACTAGAATAAAGAAGAAAGAATAACATAAACATATGCATCGCCGTTTCATATTGAGATACGTTGAATATCATTGGAGGTTGGTTGTTGAATAGTGTTGGTTTCTTGTATTTGTTTGTAGTTTGAGTGCGATGTTATTTGTTATGAAGCATTTGAAGGTTTGCGAGGTAGCTTCAACCTCTTTGGAAGAGTATCACGTTTCGTCCCGACTTAGTTTGGGGGAACTCGTCAGGGCGTGCACCAAACTAAGCCGTTTACACGCCTACGTGAGCGGACACCCCTTGTGCGGATCACAAGGGAGTGTACCAGACCGTTGGGGATGAGCGTACTTACGAGATATTGGGGGGATCCAACAGGGACAGAGTGCACGCTAGCGCCCCCTGTACGTTGACCGATGATGTGGCCAGGCGTTACAGGCAGGTAACGTAGGGGACTTAAGGCGCAAGGGATGGTACTGCGCGCGCGACTTAAGTAAGAGCTGAGAGAGGGCGCTCGCTACAGTTATTTATTATTTTAACTGTAAATATTCGACCAAATTTCATCTACACACTGTGTGTTTGATGACTTTTATTCCATCGTTATCCTACAACCATTAATTTAGGGTGAGTTTCTACCAAATGCTGAGGTTTCTGTCACAATTCATTGTATAATTTTAGCTGTGAATAAGTCTAAATATAGAGACGAAACGTCACGTCATTAAGAAGCTGTAATAGGTATCTTGCATTAAATGGCCGATCGAATTACACCCACTTGACTGTGCTAATCTAATTATTGATTATTAATGTACTATTTTCATTTTTTCTTTAATTAATCAACTTTAAAAGATATAAATTCGATTTGAAAGTTCATTAATTGAGTAATCATCCAAATGATTTCAGAATAAATACTTCGTTGATTTGATTGTTTGTAAATTGCTTATTCTATACGAGTAACATTCATCGAGATTTCCTACATGCCTTCGAAATATTTCAAACACTCTGTAGATCATAAGTTGCCATTCGTCGCCTGCTGATTTCTCATACAAAAATGAGCTTGTGCATGAAATCGTTGTGGTCGTTTATCGCTGCTTTATTTGCGCTTGTATATTTCTTAAGCACCAAGATCCGAAGAGAGGCCAACGAAACGCAAGGACCGCTCAAGAAGCAAGTCCCCCTTCCGCAGTTTCAGATGGAAGAAGGGTTCTTCTAAGAGCTCGGGGGCAGTAAGTGATGATGAAGCTGCCGTAACAACACCAGGTATTTTTTTTCTGATTTTATAACCAGGAATTCTAATACAGAGTACAGAGACTTGACTTGCATTTTTTTACCCTGTGATAGTCGCGGAGTTATTAGAACAAAAAAAAATAGGGTTTTTTTCCTTCCACGATTTTAGCATGCGCGCTGAAGCTTCTGACTTCACGTCAGGGCTTTTCTTGAATTTTGTAACATTAAATCTGGAAATATTTAAAATATTCAAGCAACTACTGTAATTTCCAACCATTGAAAACTGTTTTGTTGGGTCATAAACTTCAAAAGTAATGATACTTTATTATTACATAAAAATGGAGAACACGATAATGGATTCAAACCTTTTTATGGAGATAGTTTCTTAATTTTTGACGCCTTCAATTTCTTTTGGTTCGAATAATAGTATATTATTCAACCAGCGACAATGTAGGTCATAACTCACGTATCTAAAGCAGCCTGGTGCTGTAATTCATCAAGTGAGTTATGATCATTACCGCTGGTTGAATACCATACTTTTTCTACGACTATAACATTAAATACCGAGATACAAGTGGAGAGAAAGATCTACTTTGCCAAATCACAAGAAATTTTCGATGGTTGTCAAAATTTTTTTGATATTTGTGAAACGTTAAAAAATCACAAAATTTTTTTCGTATTATTTCCACCTTTTGGTTCATTTGCGAGGTATAAAAATACGCAGAGGACCCTTGCCTTGCCGATTTTCCTATCTTTCTTTTCCGATTTATTATGGTGAGTTGTTTGTTTACAAAAGCAGTTGAATAATGAATATACAAGGTGGTCCAAATAGAGACGTCAATAAATATTTTTTAGGTTCCTCACACCTGGGGGTGTCCAAAAATACACCATGTATGTTATGCGATTTTTTGTAGTTTTCGAATTATAATTTTTTTGTAGTTTTCGAGTTATAATTTTTTTGTGGTTTTTCGATTTATTATGACAGCGAGGTTTCAAAAATTCATATTTTTTTTATGCAGTAGGTATTTTGCAGATTGTCCGCTTTTAAAAGTTTCTGTCTAAATTCTTCTCTGTTGTTGCTTTTCGTCGCTCACACCCGCTCTTTGTAAAATCCCCAAATAAAAAATCGATGGGGTTCAGGTCTGGCGGGACGCGCAGGCCATTCGATCGGCCCTGCACACCCAATACTGTGTGTAATGTGAAAATAACACGAGCTACAATTATTTTACAAAAATTTCAATTAAAAATACTCTCAGACACATTTTCGAGGTTAATTTGCTATAAGAATGATAAAAAGTAGAAAAATAACTTTACTAGTGTTTCAATGATTTTGAGCCTATCCGCCTTCGATGGCCGATTACAGCAAAAAATGGACAATAAAGTACTATTTTTTTTCTTATGATTTGGGTAGTTTTGGACCGTGCGAATTTTTTGAACTCTGCCAGAAACTATGAAAACTCCTTTTTGTAGTTTTGAATTGAATGTTAAATGTTTGAGTGAATCCTACTGAGAACTAAAGTTCTAAGTCGAAAGCCTTTTGGTTTATTATTTGATAAAATCAAATAACCTTAGTGATTGACCAACAACAAAAAATTTAAACCCCCCCTGAAAATTTCACAGTTTACGTTTTGGAGTATGTAGATTTAAATAAACGAATAAAAAAAAAATCCGTCCGTCCGCCGTCCGTTGTCCGGAGCTTTTCTCTGGAAGTACTGAACGGAAATCCTTGAAATTTGGTAGAAAAATCGTGTATCACTCGGGGTTGATCTTCCAAGCTTTTCAGCAGGATCAGTGTACCCTAAGGGGTCTAAATGGGGGATTGGGGGAAAAAAATTATTTCTCGAAAACTTACCACCGAATTTTCATGAAACTCTGAACGTTGATCACTGTTGCATAACTAAACCTAAAAAATTTAACCCGGATGATTTCCGAACAGTGGTTCCTGAAATATGGAGTAAGATGCTGCAAATTTCCAATAATATCGAAAATGAATCATCGCATTAGGTTCTAAGTTGTTGAAGATATCAACGGTATATTGGGTTACTTAACTAAGAAAATAATTAACCTTTGTGTAAAATTTGCAGTGTTTTTTTAGTAGCTTCGAGCGTCCCCTGCAAAATACTCACTACATAAAAAAATATGAATTTTAGAAACCTCGCTGGCATAATAAATTGAAAAAACACAAAGAAAATTATAACTAAAAACTACAAAAAATCGCGTAACATACATGGGGTATTTTTGAATATCCCCAGGTGTGAGGAATCTAAAAAACATTTATTGACGTCAGTATCCTGTATAATTCAATAAGAGTAGATCAAATGAATTTAATTTATTCGCCTACTAGTGTATCACCGACATCCATATATTTATGAGTAATATGAGAACCATCACCTAGATATTTTCATTTTAATTTTCTCTTTGTCCCGAAAATTTACATGCATGAACATCTTACGTTGAAAAAATCCCGGTCCGATAAACCCTCTTCCTTCACCAAATTACCTTACTTCAATAACTTTTTAATCTGCCCATAAACGGATTTTATATTTTTATAATTCTCCCAGAACGTGGCAGTCCTACAGACGACGACAACGTCGAGGGTAGTCTTGTACGTAAACACGAATGGGAAAATACCACGACCAAGGCTTCCAACCGTTCCTGGGACAAGGTTTATGTGTTGCTTCGGGGTACACAGATATCCTTCTACAAGGACTCGAAGACAGCTCACTCTTCTGCCGATCAGACCTTCAAGGGAGAAGCTCCTTTATCCTTGCATAAAGCCAAGGCTAGCCGAGCGGACGATTACAAGAAGAAGAAACACGTTTTTCGATTGAAGTGAGTTTGGCTTATTATATTATGCACGCAACAAAATGGTCTAGGGGACACCTGGTTATTTGATATGTTCTCAAAGAAATCATAACTGAGGATGAGACTCAGGTCGATTCTGTTTGCAAATAGCAATATTGCTAGGAAAAAGATATTTCATCATAACAAGATTGGAATTATTGGTATTCTGATCAACGATTTTAAGCAATATGATCTGTCACATTAACAAGAATCTTGCTATCAATATTGCTATCTTAGCAACCTCAAAATAGTACTTGCTATGCTTGATAACAAGATAGGTTAGAAAGGGAATCTTACAGAGATCTATTTGTTTCAGTAGCATTTCTTCCAAGAAATCGAAAATATTGAAGATATGGAAGTATGATCTAATAGAAATTTGTTCAAGGTTCTCTAGAATATTTAGTTTTAAGGAAAATTCTTAGACTAAAATATCGGCATAGTAAGCAAAGGCTGAGATGATTATTCTAATGATCTCACCAACAGCCATCCCTTTGAATTGCCAACAGCAAAGTTCATCGAATTTCGAATCATTAACGCCTGCATAAAATAGCTGCATTTGATTTCTGGAAACCAATATTCTATTGGTATCCGGGAAATTGGTCAATTTAAATTTCATCGGTTTTTCTGTTTCGTAAATTTTTTGAATATGTCGATGTTTACATGAATAAATAAGTATATGCTAATGGAAATGTGTTCAAGGTTTTCTAGAATATTTAATTTCAACAAAAATCTTAGACTCAAATACAGGCATAGTAGACAACAGCTGAGATGATTATTCTAATCATCTCAACAACAGAAAACCCTTTGAGGTGCCAACAAAAAAGTTTATCGAATTTCGAATTATTAACGTCTGAATAAAATTGCTGGATTTGATTTCTGGTAACCAATATTCTATTGATATCCAGGTAATTGGTCAATTTGACTTTAATTATTTTTCATGTCGATGTTTACATGAATAATGAAAGCCGTAGATAGAGGTTATGTATGCGGAATCATAAAAAGAAACTCACGAAGTAGGTTCATTTTCTTCTTCCTTGAAGTTTTGAAGTCACAAAATACAGTGTTGTCAGCTCTAAAATCACCGATTATGGAAGTCCATGATAGCAATATTGCTATTACAAAATTCATAAAAAACATTGCTATAACACTCGGAACAGAATACGTAATATCATGGCCATATTGGTATAAATTTTATCGAATTTCGAATTATTGACGCCTGAATAAAATTGCTGCATTTGATTTCTGGTAACCAATATTCTATTGACATCCAGAAAATTGGTTATTGGTCAATTTGACTCTGTTTACTCACATTTTTTATGTCGATGTTTACATGAATAATGAAAGCCGTAGATAGAGGTTATGTTTGCGAAATCATAAAAAACTCGCGAAGCAGGGTTATTTTCATCTTCCTTGTAGCTCTAAAGTCACAAAATACAGTGTTGTCAGCTTTAAAATCACCGATTATGGAAGTCCATGATAGCAATATTGCTATGACAAAATTCATAACAAACATTGCTATAACTCTCGGAACAGAATACGTAACATCATGGCCATATTGCTATAAATTAGGATAGCACGACTTGAATAGCAAGGTTCATAGCGATACGTAAACAGAATCGACCTGAATGTGGTACAGATGATGAATTTCCATATTTTTGTCAAGATGTAGAACACGTTTTTGTAAAAGTTCGTTGTTTTTTCTCGTTCTTGGTAAGTTCACCTGATTTCAGATTTCATTATTTGAATAGTAGTATTATACGCGTAATTTGGTTTGATTACGATCAATATATGTCGATAAATCAACAGATATTCCACCTTGATCAGAACTAATCATTCAATCAACCAAAAAATCTACACAGAAGAAGCGGTGTCTAATGAGAATGGTTACTGCAGCTTCTCGGTTGTTACCGATCTTCAGACCACCTTACCTAGGTAAACTGCAGAAGATAACCAGAATGCAGAATACTTTGATCGATCTGCATGACGTTCATCCTATTGTCGTATCAGATCGCTGCATCTGCAATATTGCAGTTTACAACATCCGTCTTGACTTGGAAACCCTCGGTTTATGTGTGGTCCCAAGCTACCTGTACTTCATGTCTCAGAGCCGCCAACGTCCGTGGGGACTGGGGTAAATTTCCAAGCCTTCTACCCATGATGTCCCAAACATGTTCTATGGGCGAAAGATCGGGGGATCTGGGCGGCCATGGCAAAAGATTCACATGGGTCGCTTCAAAAATGTTTAAACTAACTCTGGCAACTCGAACAAAGACTGAAGGTGACCTACATGCATGTGCAATAGCACTTCATACCATAACGCCTACTGCCCAGTGTACATGACGCTCAACATAAAAATGAGTGTCACGTCTTGCTCCCCGACGTCGTCTAACCCTTCTTCGGCCATCATGTGCATCCAAAGAAAATCTAGATTCATCAGAAAAGACGACCTAATGCCATTTTACATTCCAATGTTGTCGTTCTCTGCACCACTGTAATCGTTGCTGGCGATGCTCAACCGTAAGAGGTAACACAAGATAGGGTCGATAATGCTGCAGTCCAAAAGACCTTATGCGGCGGTAAACCGTTCGGACAGTTACAGGATGGCCTTGTTTTCCTAACCACTCATCAGCCAAAGATCGAGTTGTCGCAAATCGGTCTCTAATGGGTATAAGTCCTAGACGTCGATCTTGAACTTCGTTTGTGCCCCTTCGACGTCCAGTGCCTACTCTTCTTCGACTTTTGGCATTATCAAACCACGCTTGACGACATTTCATAAGAGTTGGATTTCTGTTCGTACGGTTAGCGATTTCTTGAAATGACAACCCCGCCTTCTGTAGACCAATAATTCGACCTCTTTCAAATTCACTTAGCTGGCGATAAATTCCGCGTGCTCAGACATTTAAACAACAACTAAACATCGACTTTGGATCTCCCCGAACAGCTGGTTTGTTGTAAAATTCAAAAAATTTGCAAAAAACGACTACAATATTTGAGTAACAAAAAATATTTACATGAAGAAACCTTCAAGATTTTTTGCTCCAAATTTTAATCATTACCCCTCGCTGTACTAAAATTTAAACAGCGCCTTCTGGGTGGTACAGTTTCTTTGTCATTTAGTATATTTTCAGTTAAAATTTCGCGCTGTTTCCTAGACCATTTGGATATGTGCAGAACACACGCCATTCCACAAATACTTTTTGAGTTTGACGCTACTTCGAAATTCGAATAGACGACTTCGGCCCAAGTTGCCAACCCACAATTTACTTAGCAAGTTTACTTTCACTAGGGAACGGGAATTTCAGGACAAATTCGACATGATAAGTTTCGCATTATTTATAAATAACCGTAAAACATGCCTCGGCTCTTCAAACCAGATAATTCCTTCCAAATATAGGTTTTTGTTAAGATCGTTCCCGATTGGCTGAAATTTAAGTTGGGATTCCTGATTTCATGCAAACAGTGTCAATTTTCATAGGATACGTTCCGAAAATCAACTCTGTTGTTTCGGTTGCCGATTTTCCGCTCCGTAAATATGAAATATTCGGATGGTTCCTGGAACAAGCGCGTGAAAAAGGTTATTTACGGAATCTGGTTGATGAAAATGCTGTCAATTAACTGTCACCAGAACGATTTTCTATGGTAAATATCCATAGCATAAAACAATCTATGTTTACTTTAGGTTTGTTTTGGTTCCGATTTCAGAACTGTACGGGACGGTTCTAGCACAGATCTATGGTCTATGCTAGAACCGTCCCGAACAGATCTGAACTCGGAACCAAAACAAACCTAAAGTAAACATAGATTGTTCTATGCTATGGATATTTACCTTGGAAAATCGTTCTGGTGACAGTAAATCGACCGCATTTTCATCAACCAGATTCCGTAAATAACCTTTTTCACGCGCTTGTTCCAGGAACCATCCGAATATTTCATATTTTCGGAGCGGAAAATCGGCAAATGAAACAACAGAGTTGATTTTCGGAACGTATCCTATGAAAATTGACACTGTTTGCATGAAATCAGGAATCCCAACTTAAATTTCAGCCAATCGGGGACGATCCTAACCAAAACCTATATTTGGAAGGAATTATCTGGTTTGAAGAGCCGAGGCATGTTTTACGGTTATTTATAAATAATGCGAACCTTATCATGTCGAATTTGTCCTGAAATTCCCGTTCCCCAGTGAAAGTAAACTTGCTAAGTAAATTGTGGGTTGGCAACTTGGGCCGAAGTCGTCTATTGTTCGTTTTTGTGATATGTTTCCTCTTTATTATTCTCAGGCTAGATAGTGGAGCTGAATTCTTATTCCACGCACAGAACGATACAGAAATGAACATGTGGATATCAAAGATCAATAGTAGAGCAGATGCTGATTCGGCCGGACCTTCGCGTTCTCAAACTTTGCCAGCTTCTGCTCAAAAAGAGGATTCCAAGAGACGCAGCTTCTTTACTCTCAAGAAAACGTAAGTCATAAGAGATGTTCCATGTTGCAATGAAGCTAAGTTGACTGCCACTACTGCTTAATTCTATTATCTCGTTTTTCTATTTCAGGTAAATTCTGCTCTAATTCCATTGAAATTCTTACCTGTAAGCTTTACCTGATCAGACTGAACGAAAAATCAGTCCTTTTCACATTAATTTTGAATTTAGCCTTTATTCTTTTCTACTGTAGAATGCACAGAATAGGAAAAGATTCTGATGAGAAAAACCAAGATGAAAAAGTGTTGAATTTGAATAATCCTGACTGTCAAGTTGAATTTTGACTAGAGCACAAAAAATGTTATACTAAAATATTACATGATGACGTAATTTTTAGGTTGTTACAAAAGTGTATATCAATAATTGAAGGACATATTTCTCATTCAGATTTTTCGGTTTAACTCTGCAAAATATGAACAGAATTCTTGAAAGAAACGTTTTTCAATATTATAGTCCTTCAACCCTTTGTAATTTCTGATAAGAATAATTAATTATCATTGTATGTAAATCGGTATATTTGCAGATTGTTCAGCCGCTGTGTTCGTTTGAATGTTTTTTTTTTGTTTTGTTGCAATAAATAATTCTATTTCAAAAATAGCTTTGCTTATCGAAGATAAGGATGGAGTCTTTATATATATTTATATTATTTGTAATAATTTCAAAAGTTTAGTAATATATTTTACATAAAAAATGTGTGCTTTTAAAAATAAAGTTATAAATAAATATTGTTTTTAGTATGTTCATGATTTCTTTTCAACCTAAATTCTCAAAACCCAGTTTTGAATATAATCCTGGACATGATCAAGAAAAATTGCTCTTCTGATGTACCATCAGAATTGATTCTTGGTTTACTTGAAAATAAACCTGCCCCATTCCATTTGAACTACTATTCAAAAATAATAATATCCAAAAATCCGTTCGTAGGCTTCTTTTTGTTGTACATAGTTAGGAAAATAATTCTGGAAAAAAGAGTATGAACCAAGCGATGACACAATTGATGTGAAAAAAATGTGTTTATTTAGGTAAAGACAGAATTTCTTGTATTTTGACAAGGAAATTAAAAAAAATTTCCAATAATGTATCATCTGCAGAACTACACCTCATTTATTTTTTGAAAGTCAATCTGGGCCATGGAAATTTAACGAATTACACTCTTCAAAAGAAATAATGTGGTTGCAGTCATTTTCCTGTCAGGTAACTACGCGGCGTTGTCATACATGAAGCGATTTCAGGCGATGGACCAAAAGCTCCGGTTATCCGAATTTACAGATTATCCTTTGCCTATATGTCAGTTTGGATAACCATAACTATGACTGGTGCTTTTGGTCCATCGCTTGAAATTGATTATGAAGGTCTGAGTAATTACTTATGTAACTAATCCATAGAATGCTTTATAAAAATATGTAGTTGGCATCAGTTCTAGGCACAAAAACTTGAGAAAAATATTCCGAAGTGTTTGCGAAATGTCATTAATCTTTTCCTCCATGTTGTGACGTCATTGGTCGCGCTTTATTTGAATGATGTATTTTTTTTTTGTTTTTTTTCCGAATATCCTAGACTTCAACGAAACCCCTTAGAAGCTTAAAGCTTGTGCGAGTTAGGATACCGGGTGTGTTCTGTGTAGGCTTTGTTACTAATTCCTTGCGCCACGTTAGGAACAGCACTGTTAATTGTTTACCCAACAGTGAATGGTTGGACGGTCCCCTAACAACCGGAAAAGTTATTTCCCGGCCAAGGGCTTGAACCCCAGACCTTACGATCATTGGGCTTGCGCTCTAACCACTGAGCTACCGCCGCTATATTATGTAAACAAAACTATTTGATATTACATACAAATTGTTGAACGACTCCCGTTTGGCTGAAATTTGCTCTAACAAATTTTATTGAATTCAATTATTAAAAC
Source organism: Myrrha octodecimguttata (assembly GCA_958510865.1). Taxonomy (NCBI): domain Eukaryota; kingdom Metazoa; phylum Arthropoda; class Insecta; order Coleoptera; family Coccinellidae; genus Myrrha; species Myrrha octodecimguttata. The sequence continues at coordinate 61,875,230 of OY294058.1, forward strand.
TGATTTTTTCAGCAGATATACTCATGTATGTGTTATGTTATCATTCGTACCGCTTATAACTGAATATTCTTCTCTACAAAGGAAATGGCTAAGCTTTTAAAGCCTTCGCACGTAAAATCATATATTTGTATTCTGTGAAATCATAGAATAGATTGAACTACACTCAGCTGCACTGAGACATGCGACTAGATACAGGGACATGAAGGTTGGAATCGGCCAATCAGAGAAAACCGCGGCATGGCGGTAATTTTGAACTTCGCAACGTGAATGTTCTATATGGTGTGTCTTTACTTCTTTATGGTGTGTCTTTGGTTCCATACGATACAGTATTTTATCTCGAACTGGTATATTCTTGATTGATTTTGATGAAACCAATACTGTGTATTTTCTCTATCTTAGATGTAAAACTGGATATTTATGTAATAGAGTAAGTATATTGGAAAATTAGAAAGATGAAAGTCGGTCCTTTTTTTACGCTCTTGTTCTAAGGAACTATGTGATGAAGAGTTATTATTCTACAAACAATTCTGCAATTCTCGAAGTATGAACGGCAAATGGTCTTGAACGCCTAGGTTGGACTAACACAGTGTTGAAAAATTCATTTTCAAATTAAATTCTGTTTGTCAGGCCGTAAACACACTGTAACTTATTTCGAAGGAGAATACTTAACTAGAGTATTTACTGAATATCCCGGTTGAGCAAACTCAATATAGAGCTAAATCCACCAAACAGTTTCGTGGATTTACAAATCTGAAATTATGGTGCTCTCCTAAAATTAACCCAAAAAAATCATATGCGTACACAAAACTTAAGGTAAATTTAGTTGTGAATTTCAGTGAGAATAAAGCTTAGGGATTCGATATTTGCTGAGCAAGTTTAGGGCCTAATATCAATGAAGGACGATTTCGTGAATGGGTGAAATATATCTGAAATGGGTTCCATAATGGTTTTATCATCCGCCTGATGATTAAAATCATTTACGAGTTGGTCTTTATTGTACACCAAAACTCTTTCTCTACAAATATCGCTTCACGTGTAGACCTACAGCCGCCGACTGTAAATTTAATAACTTTGAGAATAAACAACTCAGACTTAAAAGTTGTAGAGCCAGGGCTTTGGAGTTTTCAAACACATAAAATATTTATTAGAAATATATAATACATATCTGATGGGGGTTGAAACATATATATATACGATCTTGATGAAAATGATAACTAATTATCAAGTTATATTTTGTGGACGCAGGGTTTTTTCGAATTTATTATTTAGGAAAACAACAACAATAATTCCAGATTTGTATATCCTCGGAACTATTATTCAACGGATTTAGCTCATTCACTCAACCGCAATTTCAATATCCACACCTGAAAATTTCGATACTCTCCGTCTCCTTTGAAAGTTATGGCCTGGCAGACAGAATTTAATTCACAAATAGATTTTTCATCACTGTGAGTCCAGCCTAGTCGTTCAAGGCCATTTGCCGTTCGTAATTCGAAAATTGCAGAATTGTTGGTAAAATGATAATGCTTTAAATTGTTCCTTAAAACAAGCTCGTGAAAAAAGAACCGACTTCATGTTACAAATTTTCCAATATACGTAATATACATAATTATTACATAAATATCCAGATTTTCGTCTAAAATAAAGGAATACACAGTGTTGGTTTCATCGAAATCAATGAAAAATATCAGTTCGAGATGAAATACTATATGTAAGCCAAGACACACCATATAGAACAGTCATCATTCACGTTGCGAAGTTCAAAATTACCGCCATGCCGCGTTTTCTCTGATTGGCCGATTCCAACCTTCATGTTCGTCTCTAGTCGCATGTAGAATCATAAGGCGTTCTCGATTGACTCTGGTATCAACTAAAAGTTAACCACAACTAAACCAACCGTTCTCGATTCATAATCGATGACGTCACGGGTGGAACCGGGTTCTGATTTTTTAGAACCAGCTCCTAAGGCTATTCCAAATCAGCGGTATCATCTTTCTCTCTTCAATGTTATGTCGTTCTTTGTTCGAACGTTCGAGAAATTTGTTCTGGAATTTGAATATAATTTATTACAGATACATTTTCACATCTTCTTAATCACAACAATGGTTTATTGTACTATAATCAACATTTAATCACTTGCGATTTAACAAAAGTTTGATTCGAGTCTTATTTTCGGACATTTTCTACATTTCCTCGGTATCTTCATTTCCGAAATAAATCAGAATTACTGATCCGATCATGATGAAACTCGATAACAAGTTGGCAAATGGCGATGCGGAATTTCGGATAATCGTGACATAAAAAAATTCATAATTTTTTTGATAATATTTTATATTTCTATATTCTTATCATATGGTTCTCCTGAAATGGTACATGAAACTTCGGGCTATTATTCTTCAATCAAGTACTGGGTTTAAATTCAATCTCATCTACATTTTTGGAAATATTATTGGAAAAATTCAATTTTGAATGGGTAGGTATATCCGCGGAAACCTTGGTGGGATTTTACTCTTTCACTAATTCGGCCCTTAAATGTACTTAACAAATATCGAGTCTCAGTCTTTCGGATGTTTTTTCCGAGAGTTATTGTGTGTTATTGTGTTACGATCCACCGTTGACCTTTGTTAATTAGTAGATACGGCAGACGCCAAAAATAGGTTAGGTTAGACACATCGATGTCAACCGTAACTGGTAACCAGAGACAAGAGAATAAATCATACTTTTCATTTCTATATAAAGGTAGGTTGATCCAGCTGTGACATTTTTCATTTTTGTATGTGTATCTTGATCTGCTGTAATATGAAAATGAAATCAATTATATGTCTATCTGTTTCCTTTTCTTCAGTAATACGATGCAAAAGAACTAAAGCAGAAAATCTGTTTTCATTTTATTGATTCACTCGTTTGTAAACAAAGAACAAGTCATATCATTTGGACTGATTCTAGATTTACCACATAATATAGCCTGCATTCAGCACTTCTTCACTTATGTGAAGAAGTGGCACCTCAGTAAGTAATTTAAGGACTCTTATATAAATAAGAGTCCTTAAATTACTTACTGAGGTGCCTATTTTTCCAGAAATTCAAGTAAACTTAGATATTGGTTCATTTTGATCCTCCAAGCAACATACACTAAAATAACACTTAAATTATCCTCCAGGAACGATTTAAAGTACGATTTTATATCGTGATCCATACGAAAAGTTCCTTCTCAAGAAATCTTACACACAATTATAATAATTTCTTTAAATATTAAAGCTCTGCTTAATAAATATTCGTTCTCCACCACATTTCTAAGGTTTGTTTACATAAAACTACTAGCTTGGACAGGTTCCAAATTTATCCGTTAGGGCGCTGGCATCTTCGCAGAAGTTCCCAATGGTAGAATAGAGCACTAGCAGCCGACGTCACAACATGGCCGCTGGGGGGAAAAACAAAGAGTTTGTTATTGTTATTGTAAACTGACATTTGTTATGCTGTTGCAGATTACTCATTCATTCATTCATCATCTCTTTAATGTGCCCGGCTTAAACCATTTACACAGATCATAGTAACACTTTTTTTATTGCATGCTTCTCATTCATTCTCAACTGTAGACAATTTTCATTTTTAAGACACACGAACATATACCCCAAACTTTACACAACATCCATGACCTCGCCGGGATTCGAACCCGGTAGCTTTCAGCATCCTAGTCCACCTCTTCAGTCGACTAGGCTACCGAGGTAGTCGGATCGCAGATTATTGTCCATTTTATGAGTTTGGGTATTTTCTTACCTGAAGGTACAGCCACAACCTGATAGTTTATCTTGTCGATGGTTTATCTATAGTTGCATAGATAAACTAATTATTTGTCTATGGGCGCTACATTGCCAGAAGTGCTTAGAAACAAAAACACAGGATATATCGTGCACGTGTTCAAAGGAATCACAACACAAACATCAGATATCACAATGGGTCAAGAGAGTAAAAATGCAAGCTATCAACAAGTTCTTGAGGAGAATGAGATAAAAGACAATGATCAGCATGAAGGGACAATGCCAATTGACTTCGCAAGCCGTACTGTTGACAAAACATACTGCATACTAGGAATGACACCAGAAGACTTTGTGAATGAGTATGGTGCAATAAATTTTAACTTCACTGAACTAATGGCGAAGTTCACCACTATCTGCACAGATTATGGAAATGACTTAATTGCCGACCAGAAGTCAAAAGCAGTGGGATTCTGTAGCATGGTGATATACGAGATACAACCGAACTTAAGAAAGGTCTCCAAGAAACATATCACATATCGCCTCAAGTTCATTGATAATGTCAATGGTACAATAGTCACTAGAACATGTCTAATCTCCAATTACATAGGTCAACGGTATACAGAGAACTATGAAGCTGGTGTGAGGATATCTCTGACAGCCAAGTTAGCTGGTATGCTTGCAACTGTTGTCCTGTGTAATCTTGTTAAAGCTGGGATAAACAGTAAAATCGGTAAAGTCTACTTACTAACTCCACTAGCAGTTGCATGCTTCAGAAAAGAGGACATTGCCAAAATGGCACTTGACCTAGATATGTCTGAGGAAACACTGCTTAAGGTAATAAACTCTAGTTGCCAACCAGGAGGACACATGCTACATTTCTCCTCATTGGCATGTGCATTATGTGCAGGAATATCAGTCCTTAAGAACCTAACAAATGACGAGATGAGAAAGGGGATCCTTAAAAAAATAGTTACGCAATACTATCAAGTTAAGAAACCCTTTCATGACACAGAGTTTGCCATCTACTGCAAATATGGAACAGGAGGCTTACTCAGTAACCTCAGTGTAGATGGGCTAATCAAGCAGAATGATAATATACAGGCTTTGTCATCGAAGAAGATGGCTAGAGCCTCTGCTATGACCATGCTAAGCTTTGGTATGGATGACACAGTAGCTGCACCAGCACAGCCACCAGTCAAATTAGCACTTCCAGCTCAGTCATCTCATAAGGCTTAGTCTGAAAAAGCAAATAACCAGACACTTTATATACATATATGTAATCTTAGTATTGTATTTCATAGTTACTTAAGTTTAGTTAAAAAAAAAATTTTTTTTTTCAATTTTTCCATGGATATTTCTTCTTATTGACACTGTTCATATTCCAACCAAGTTTCATTTCGATCAGATAAATATTTTTCGAGTTATTGAAAAATCAAAATTTCAAATGGCTGTAGCACAAAAACCATTCTGCAGATTTGGCCCATTAACGAACTTAACTGAGATATTAAGGATCTTAACCTAACCTGAAAATTTCAAGACTAGGTCCTTCCGTTCGAAAGTTACAGCGGACGGACAATCAATTTTTACCACAGATTCTTCATCAGTGAGTCCAACCTAGTCGTTTGGGACCAATTTCGGCTAAAATTCGAAAGTTACAGACATCGTGACGAAATGATAACGCGCTGTTCCCCAGAACAAGCGCGTAACAATAAGGCAATAAATGGTGGAAACATCATGAGTTATACTGCATTAATAATTTGTAATCGTTCAAGTAGGGTATTCAGAAATTTCAAATAGTAATTAACTTAAGTTTGGAATAATAGAGAGTGCAGCAAGAAAGTTTGTCATATACATTTAAATTAGTGTTGTAATTTGTATATATATCTAGGAGAGATATTCAATTCATGTGGATTGTTTCATTTATGTAATGAATTTTGATTAATGCTCATAAGGCTGGTCGTCCACTGCACGCGATTTCGAGAGGCGCGATAGGAGCGTAAATGAACGAACTTGCGCGACAGATCCAAATGAATGGAATTCTAGGTACCCTCGTCGACTGGCAGCGATTTCATACAGGCGTTCTCGAGATAATGCGAGCGGCGCAATCGTATCCCGATCAGTTTGGATCTGCCGCGTCTATACGCTCGAAAAGAGGAGCTATCCGTCGGCAAGTGGAATGTATGGTTTGTGAACAGAATATTTGTTGAAGCTCGTTGTTTATTGTTGGTGAATTTTAGATGGATCAGATTGAAAGGTTAATGAATGTTGTCTTTTTTATTACATTAAACTCACACCCAGAAGTTCTGTAGGTGTAATAGCCTACCTGAAATTGGACTATTTGGCAATAACCGGCTGTATAGCATTCCAAATATGATTAATCCAGCGCGTTTCGCCATTATCTCGGTTTTTATGGCTCTTATTATCTCAAAATCTATTATCAATTTGTATTTTAGTCTGTGACCAATTTTATTCCGAACATTTTTCTATATTCTCATGTGTTTTTGGTCCATACGTACTGTAATGATTCAACAACGTTCCAATCAATATGCAGAACGATCCTTTCGATCACGAAAGAAACATAGTTTTTTCTTCATCAAACGCTACGGATTTTTACTAGTGACCTGTTCTCTAAAAGACGGATGCAAAATTTTAAGAAATTCTGAATATTTGTGTCCCCATCATTTCTTTCGATGTTTGCAGTTTTTAAAGTTTCGAAGTCACGTTCTAGATACATTAATAACATATTTGTCTTCTGAATGTGACTTTTCAAAAATAAAACTCAATTCAGCTTTAATTTCGAAGTTCTACATCCTTTGTTTCCGAAGTACCCAGGTCATCAACATTCACACTTCAACTTCCATTGCAGTTTTATAAATGAGTACACGATAATAATCTGTTTGGCGGTGTTCTGGCAACTCAGTTTAACTACGCCGCCTACATCTGTAAAGTTTTGAAGGTTTTTCCGATTCATTATCAAGATGGTGTTTTTTTCCCGATAATTTCGTTTATTCTAAATTTGAATCTACCTTAGCTCAAAAATTTTCCCCATTCCGTAGCAAACATACGCCTGATCAAGTAAGATTTATCCAAGAAATTAATTATCAATTCTAAATCCATCCCGAATCACAATTTCTTCAATGAACATGGAAATCCGAAGTACAAATCCCCTACTACTCGAGAACAAGAACGAACCGAAACCTCGCGAACTATCTTCCAGTGGACGACCCCGAAGCCTGAGACCACTCGGGTCGTAAAAGCTCATCGGCGCTCGTAAAACGCGTAGCTCATAAAAGCCCCAAATCGCTTCCAGTGGACGGCCAGGCTAACTGTTGACACCTGAAAGCAAAAACAACCAGAGTTCACACTTCTCAACAAGTATACGGTCATGTAGAAAGGATGCAGGAACATCCTACCCCCAAACTGGTCCTGGAATGGACACCAACAGAAAAAAGAAAGAAAAAACATGGAATTTACAACCATACCCAGTATATCAAATGATTTATAGCTCTTCAAAGTTAACACAAATGCGAATGCCTGTGATTTTGTCTCACAAATAGATAGTAGTAGTAGTAATAACAGTTCATTATTGCCTGTAAATTAATAACCATCGAGCAAGGGTCCTTCAGCCACAAGTAGATATAATTTGGAAGAATAAGTTATTGATTTTATAATTAAATTATAAAAGATTTCCTGTAAATTTCATTACAGAATGGTTTTGCTTTCAAAGCCTTTGCAGCTTTTCGCAAATTCTACAACTAGTATTACATGTTCAGACAATAAAATTATATTTTCCATACGAATACTATGAAATATGAATGATTCTTTGGACTATTTTTGGATCTCAGAAAACGAAAATAACCAAAATTACTAAACAGGTTTGCCAACGTATTTTATCCACCAACCGCCCCCCCTTCTACCTCAGGTACCCTCTGGTCCACAAGTTCACATATCTCGTAACCCGTCCATCTTTGATCTATTAATACAGAATGACTTTATGGATGCGAATGGAGTATAAATAAAAGTAAACAGAAAAAATTTAGGTAAATAAGAAAGTGACGGTATAAAAATATATATTTATAACAAAAGTATATCACCAGTACATAACAAGTAACAATTCGAAAAATTTCGAATATCTTGGAACAATTACTAGAAACAGATACAAAATTGTACAATAAAATGGTAAAATAACAAACTTAACAAGAAAGGGACCAACAATAAATTCAATCGGAATAAAATTACAAAATATATAATAGATTAAAATCATCTATTCACTCCACTGTGATTAACAAATCTTCTGCTTCTAGTTTCATGCCCATCTCAACGTTAATTGATTTAACCACTCCAGCTACAGGACTTTGTACTACAGTCTCCATCTTCATTGCAGACAGAATCACCAGTGGGGTGCCTTTTTCAACCTTATCACCTACTTTAATTCTGACATCTATTACTTGTCCAGGCATTGGTGCTCCAACTTCGTTTTTATTGGCTTTGTTCGCTTTGGGGTGTACTTCAATTTCTTTGCCTGCGTCTTTGTCCCTGATGTAAACTGATCTCAAGGTTCCGTTCAATTCAAAGAATACTTCTCTATCTCCATTTTCAGTTAAGTCTTCCGCCATTGCGAGGGTCTTTATACCAAGTGTCTTTCCTTGTTCAATCGAAACTTCAAATTCTTCACCTACTTTAGGACCTACAAGGAATATTCTGGTATCCAGTTTGTCTACAGGACCAAATTTCTCTTTGAATGCAAGATATTCATTGGTGACTTGAGGATAAAGAGCTGCAGACACCACATCTCTATCGTTTGAGTTAGGGAAAGTTTCCTTAAGTTCTGAACCTAGTTTTTTGAAATCTAGAGGAGCTAAAGAGGCACCAGGTCTCCCTTCAATCCTAGGCATGTCTCTGAGGATCTTGGAACGAAGAGGTTCTGGGAATCCACCGTAAGGTTGACCTATGTGACCTTGTAAGTATTCAACCACTGACTTAGGGAAAGATAGTTCTTCTGCTCTGTCCAACACGTCCTGACTCTTCAGTTTGTTCTGTACCATGAACTGTGCAAGATCTCCAACTACCTTAGAGCTTGGCGTTACTTTAATTATATCACCAAGAAGCTGGTTGGCTTCAGCATATGCTTTCTTGACGTCTTCGAAGAAATCTCCAAGACCTAAAACATTGACATTAATAATAATAATATAATAAATTTATTCATATTGACCATATTGACAATAAAAACAATAATACATAACAAAATACAAAATCACATGTGAATACAATACGGCATAAGAAATTCGCGGATATAGAAGAATAATGAGACCCAATTAAGCTCTCAGGGGCTTGTCTTTGGATCATTTCACATCATAACAAAAGGACATTTTATGTAGTGAGTGAAGCGAAAAAATATGACCGAATTTAAAAAAGAAAAAACACTTTTAAATTTCGAACATAAAAAAAAATTTTTCAAAACAAGAGAAGAAGAAACATCACAGTTTTAATAGTCCGACTCAGAAACAGACACAATGAAATGAAAAAAAAAAACCATCCGAACAACAGAGAAAGCTAGGGATCCATAAGATCATGGAAATTCATCCTTTCTACAGACAAAATCCACGTTTTCACCCTCTTCCGGAACAAACTCTTGGAATTGATCGTCTTCAACTGAGCAGGCATCATGTTTCTCAATTTTGGACCGACATGCATAAAAGATCTCTGGCCAACCGATTTTTTTGATCGTGATAATATTTCCTTGGCTGCCAATCGCCCTCTGGTGTGGTACCGGTGCCGAAACAGCGAAGATGGAGGTGCACCATACGTATGCGCCAGGATAGACACGCAGAAGAGTTGTCTTATATCTAAAACCTGGACATCCTTGAACAACTGATCCGAGGAATAAAACGGGGGCTTGTTGAAGGCCACCCTCAAGAGACGTTTCTGGACAACCTAATGAATGATACACTATCTTCAGGTGTCTTACATTTAGAAACTTTTTCAGTTGTTTGAACTTATATATTAGTAGACGAAGTTTTTTTACGACACTATGGATATGAATGTCCCACCTCAAAAATGAGTCGATCTCTATACCCAGATATTTCGTTGAGTGACTCAGTGGCACCGAAACATTGAGTATGCTCATAGTATCATACTCCGGCAAGCATCTCCTACATGACGTGAACGGCATGATCTTTGTCTTGGCACGATTCATGGTCATACAAGTTCTACTGAACCAGTCAGAAATCATTTCGAGGTCTCTTGCTACAGCCTGTCTTACATCAAGCCAAGAATCTCCCACGCAGACCAGTACCGTGTCGTCAGCGTATGAAATGATTACTCCCGAAGTGCTCAAACTGAGAAAGTCATTCAAGTAAATTATGAAGATCACAGGTCCGAGTACAGTCCCCTGTGGCACACCACAGGTCACCGTCCTAACACCATTAAGGACTAAATTACTTAAATTCGGCTGATAATCAACTTGCCTAAGGAATAAGCTTGGAACTGAAGATTGGTGTATTGACCTCCGGGTATTTCATTGTTGTAGACATCTGCATTTCCACTTCTCATGGTGGTGGTGCATTCAAAAGGTCCGTACAATGTTCTGGTTTGTTCCCAATAGGCTGAGTATTCAGAAATCTTGTCCAGAGCCAGGCCTGTGTCCAAGTCAGTACCCTAGAAATGTAACAATGATATTGTTTTGGGACCTCTAATGAATTATAATAAACTATTTGAGAAGTACTCTTTAATTAGGGTAGAACCTCGATAACTAAATTTCTAATCTTTATGTACCCATTACCTGTAAACTAGCAACAATGGCCCCCATTGATGGCTGGCTAGTAAGTCCAGACATAGAATCAACAGCAACATCTACCACATCTGCTCCAGCTTCTGCACATGCCAGCATAGCAGCCACACCAGCTCCACTGGTGTCATGTGTGTGGATGTGAATGGGTAGATCTGGATACTTATCTCGGAGAGCAGTAACTAGGAGTCTTAAAAAATAATGAAAAAGAACTATAAATGTATGGAAACTTCACGTACTATTAGATTTCCTTATGGATTAGTAATAAAAACAAAGAAGTATGAATAAAGAGATAAAGATTACAAAAGAGAAAAAATTCAAGAAACACCAACTCAATAAAAAAAAAGGAAAGAAAGGTAAACGTGGAAGAAAGGCCGAATCTGTAGATAGCTTACTTTCCCGCTTTAGGTTTCAGCAATCCTGCCATATCTTTGATGGCCAACACATGGGTACCACCTTTGACTAGCTCCTCGGCGAGTTTCAGATAGTAATTGAGGTCATATTTCTTCTTCTTTGGATCACTTACATCCCCTGAATATGATATAGTACCTTCAACGATACCTCCAGCCTTACCAGCAGCTTCCATACCTACAAGAATGTTGGGCAAGTAGTTAAGAGAGTCAAATACTCTGAATACATCCATGCCAGTTTGGACCTGTCGAAAGATAAATACTGAATATTTCCTTATCCTTTTAGTATGTAAGGAAAATAGTGAAATTGAGAACTTATTTCCAGAATAAACACGATTTGTGACCAACCCCATATACAGGATGCCCCAATGAAAATTTAAACCAATTTTATCCGTTTTGAACAGATTCTCTTGTAAAAACTCACCGCCAATTCGCAAAATTTGAACACTACATTGTCTGGATAGTTGGTGTATCCAACGGCATTGGCCCCTCTCAGCAACATCTGGAAAGGAATGTTTGGGATCAAATTCCTCATCTCTTCCAATCTTTCCCAGGGACATTCGTGTAAAAATCTCAACGCTACATCAAAGGTGGCGCCACCCCAATTCTCCATCGAGTACAGCTGGCTGAAATTATGAGAAACGAATGGAGCTATCTTCAGTAGATCGTGGGTCCTGACTCTTGTAGCAAGTAGAGACTGATGGGCATCTCTGAACGTTGTGTCCATGAGTAACAGATTTTTCCTTGCTCTGACCGCTTTGGCAAAAGCTTCAGGTCCTTGTTCTTTGTAGATCTGTCGGAGACCTTTCGGTGGCTTAAGACCTAACGGAAAGAAATTATTAGGTATGTTAGATTGTAAATAATTATTCGTATTGAAATTCAAAGAAGTGCTGCCAAATTTCAATAATTTCCTAATTTTTCCATGAAAGCAGATATGAACAGCAATAGAAAAGCATGAATGAGTCCAGCACTAATAAATCAATGTGGTATATCAGTTCTGAAAACAAGAAATTGTACGAAATAATTCAACAATTTAAGAGAATAACAATGATAATGCAAAATTTTTCAACATAGTCAAGAGATAATAAACAGGGTGATTCCGGAGGAGACCGTCAGATTTTGGGATAAGTTTACACTAGTCAAGACAGTCTCGAAACAATGTTTGGTTTATGGTTGGGGGTCTCTATTGAGAATATACAGGGTGATTTGTCCGATTCGACCTATTTCACTTTTATTGATAACTTTGGTATGCCTCATTCGATTTCAATGAAATTTTCAGCGTAGTACAATAGTGTTGAACACATTCATTGATTTCAAATTTTTTTCCAAAATAAGCGGTTGTTATTGTGATAAATCCAGATTAATTGTGCAGGTTGAAAAAACACCCTGTACATAGCGTTTCCTAAACTACGTTATCTGTTTACGATTCTACTATAATAAGTCATTATTTGAGAGTTTCTAATTTTTTTGGCACACTTCTAGTTTTCTGAGAAAATTCCATCGAATAAAGACAATGTCGAAATTCGCTTCAATCGATTCTACTTTCATTGATAACTTTGGTATGGCTCATTCAATTTTGATGAAATTTACAGTATAGAACAATCTGAACGAGTACATTTAATAATTGCGAAAGTCTCCTAAAATACAGTGTTGTAATTGTGATAATTTTAGAATTTCAGATTAATTGTGCAGTTGAAAAAAATCATTCAGAGGTTTTTAATTTCTCTGGCACACTTTTTTCTAGAAAACATTTTTGAAGAAGAGCATGATCGAAATTTGGCTCACAAGTAGTGAGAGTATTCCGCACTAGGTAGGAAAAATGTATTGTCCAAGGATGCAAAGCAGTTCTTAAGTTCTAAAATATTCTCTTCAAATTCCAAATTCATATTTAATTGCTAATATTTTGTATGAAATCATTCATTTCAGAATATATTTAGAATTTGAAAAGAATATTTTAGAAGTAACGAACACCTTTGCATCCTTGGAATGTACAGCTTTCCTACCTAGTGCGGAATACTCTCACTGCTTGTGAGCCAAATTTCGGTAATGCTCTTCTTCAAAAATGTTTTCTAGGAGCACCAGAGGTGTGCCAAAGAAATCAAAAACCTCTGGGTGATGACATATTATTGTAGAATCTGCAAAGAATAAGAAAGTTTTGGAAAAGCAATGTAAAGGGTGTTTTTTTTCAACTGCACAATTAATCTGAAACTCTGAAATTATCACAATTTCAACTCTGTATTTTGAGAGATTGTTGCGATTATTTATTGTACTCATCCAGATTGTTCTACACTGCAGATTTCATCAAAATTGGATGAGCCATACCAAAGTTATCAATAAAAGTAGAACCGATTGGAGCAAAATTTCGACATTATCATTTTTTGAAAAAATTTTCTCGGAAAACTAGAAGTGTGCCAAAAAAATTAGAAACTCTCAAATAATGACTTATTATAGTACAATTGTAAACAGATAGCGTAGTTTAGAAAACGCTATGTACAGGGTGTTTTTTCAACCTGCACAATTCATCTGGATTTATCACAATAACAACCGCTTATTTTGAAAAAAAATTTGAAATCAATGAATGTGTTCAACACTATTGTACTACGCTGAAAATTTCATTGAAATCGGATAAGCCATACCAAAGTTATCAATAAAAGTAAAATCGGTCAAATCGGACGAATCACTCTGTATATTCTCAACAGAGACCCCCAACCATAAACAAAATAGTGTTCCGAGACTGTCTCGACTAGTGTAAACTTATCCCAAAATCTGACGGTCTCCTCCGGAATCACCCTGTATAAGCTGAGAAGAGTGTATTCAGAAAAATAAAATACATTGAAAAATTACTTACATTAAACGTAACATATTCAACAAAAAGAAAGAAAACACTCTAAATGAAAGCTTGCAAATAAATCCAATGCTATAGCCATCCCTTCTGAAAATAACAAACAATCTTGATAAAAAGAATAGATATGAATAAACTAGATAATGAAAATGTCAGCAGCATTTCTTTGAAGCTTAGCCAAATCATGCATTATTATCTAGCATATAAAAACAAAAAATATACATTACTAACTTTCTGGACATTTAGGGCTCAAGTACTCTGCAAGGAACAAAATATAAACAAAATTTTAAAGAATTAAAAAGGGATCACTCAAAAATAAAAACAGGATTATTTGGTTAGGCCAGGATTGTACAAGTATACATAAAAATACAAATATAAAAACTATGCAAGTGAAATGTGTGAGACTCATTTAATGAAAATGTTTAATTAGATTAAACTGTTAAAAATACAGATTTTTTTGTGATACCTTTGATATTGATATCTTCTTCAATTTCTTTAATAAAAGTGGCAAGTTGTTAAAAGTATATCGAAAGATATTATGTAAATGTATTAGAGAAAAATCTGTATTTTTATTGATTGTATTAATAGCTTTCATCAAGTAGACTCAATAGACGACTTCGGCCCAAGTTGCCAACCCACAATTTACTTAGCAAGTTTACTTTCACTGGGGAACGGGAATTTCAGGACAAATTCGACATGATAAGGTTCGCATTATTTATAAATAACCGTAAAACATGCCTCGGCTCTTCAAACCAGATAATTCCTTCCAAATGTAGGTTTTTGTTAAGATCGTCCCCGATTGGTTGAAATTCAAGTTGGGATTCCTGATTTCATGCAAACAGTGTCAATTTTCATAGGATACGTTCCGAAAATCAACTCTGTTGTTTCGGTTGCCGATTTTCCGCTCCGTAAATATGAAATATTCGGATGGTTCCTGGAACAAGCGCGTGAAAAAAGTTATTTACGGAATCTGGTTGATGAAAATGCGGTCGATTTACTGTCACCAGAACGATTTTCTATGGTAAATATCCATAGCACAGAACAATCTATGTTTACTTTAGGTTTGTTTGGGTTCCGAGTTCAGATATGTTCGGGACGGTTCTAGGTATTTACCATAGAAAATCGTTCTGGTGACAGTAAATCGACCGCATTTTCATCAAGCAGATTCCGTAAATAACCTTTTTCACGCGCTTGTTCCAGGAACCATCCGAATATTTCATATTTACGGAGCGGAAAATCGGCAACCGAAACAACAGAGTTGATTTTCGGAACGTATCCTATGAAAATTGACACTGTTTGCATGAAATCAGGAATCCCAACTTAAATTTCAGCCAATCGGGGACGATCTTAACAAAAACCTATATTTGGAAGGAATTATCTGGTTTGAAGAGCCGAGGCATGTTTTACGGTTATTTATAAATAATGCGAACCTTATCATGTCGAATTTGTCCTGAAATTCCCGTTCCCCAGTGAAAGTAAACTTGCTAAGTAAATTGTGGGTTGGCAACTTGGGCCGAAGTCGTCTATTGAATAACAATTTTTAATTGTCCAACATTAATTGAAAAAAAAAATTAAATTATATTTATTTTTGTAATAGAAACCCGTTAAAATTAAATTTGCGAATTTTATGTATATCCTGCGTGTAGAACTACTTTTTGCACAAACTGAATATAGTTTTTTTTTTGAGATCTTGCAAGAACTCATTATATCAACTTCCGCACATTAATTTTTATTGGGTATAGATTGCTTAATCACAATTTTTTGACTAGAGGTTCTCATGCCTATATGATAATTGAATGATGAGTTGGATTCATGTGTAATTGTAAGCTGTTTCTGTTAATACAAAATTTCACTTTATTCCTCAATTATGCGAATAAATTTTACATATGTGCCTGTTGGTGAAAGTGTAACAAGCTGAAAGCAGACAAAACACTCTTTTATATTGTTTATGATATCAGGTTCTTCTTGGACAACACTAATTATTTCGAAGAAAGAAATCAATTAAAATCCAAATATCCACTCTGATAAAATTCACAGCAGCCAAACCAAAGACCTGATTGTTAAAAAAAAATGAATTTACCCTTTGATACTTGTGGAACATGTGGCTTTATCTCACTTGGCTTCAAACTTGTGGCTAGGGGTGTCTGCGGTCCATTCACCAAGACTTCAGCCATATAATTCAACAGCTTCTGGGCCCTGTTTTGAGTAGGGAAAAATTTGAATAGTTGAGGATTTTCGTCGATGAAGTATGTGTCTACAGATCCGTTCAAGAACTTTTGGTTTTCCAGTACGTTAAGCAAAAATGGAATATTGGTCTTGACACCTCTCACTCTGAATTCTCGCAGGGCTCTGTTCATTTTGGCACAGGACGATTGGAGATCTTTGGAATGCGCTGAAACAAGAAATTATACATACAATAAATAGAATATCTTTCAATACATAGCACAGCTGAGCCCATAAAAAATGATACACAAATTTAACTTGAGGTACATACAGGGTGGGATAGAGGAATAGGATTATTTTAAAATATGCAGAACGCATCAAATTTCTGAGTTGTAACCTCAAATTACTAGGAAACCTACAATAGGTCCGAATCCACATCAACAAGTTCTGAAGCTAAGTTAAGTGCTACAAACTATGGTTTGTTTACGTTTCTGACAGTCGTGCCCACAAAGAACACAAGGGAAGTTTGCCATTGATATGAGCGGTGCTGCCAAGATTAAGATCATTCATGATGTCTGCTTACAATGGGGGTTTTTCCTGAATTTGGGTTATTACTGCAAATGCAGATTTGAACATAATTATTATGGGTTTGATTCATCATTTTCCCAAATTACCTCAGAAAGTATTCAAAATCAGATTTCAAAATTGGGGTTTGGGATTTGCCAGGCATGCACGAAGTGACAACGGTGTTCAGTAGTATAGCTTTTTCTTCAATAGAATAATGAAATATTTATTCCTATTCTGTGCTACACACGTGTTCTTTGTCAATATAACCAAACAATTTCCGTTTGTCAGTATGACGGTCTGAGCTCTTTTCTTTCTATTTCTTGGTCGTTGTCTTCTACTCTAACCAGATCGAAGTATAGCCATCTCTGTTTTTCTAAGCAAAGTAACACATTTGACGTCCTTTTCTTTCCCATAAAGCTGAATTCGACGTTGTCATATCGTGCACTCAAGACAAATCCCTTTAAATGCAAATCCCCATTTTTATCATTCCGTTTTAGGTGATCAAACATTTTTTTAAAAATATAATATTGAAATTATATGTTTGAAATGTGATGTTCTTAAGGTTTTTCGAGAAAATTACTGCATTTTCGTTTAAAGGAAAAACCCCCATTCCCAAAGTGCCTATGATTGTGTCAGTTGAACACGACATTATATCTCAGACCTACCAGAATATTTTGCACTTTTTTATGAACACAATTGTCTATGCTTCAAAAAATATGGTGTTCACACAGAATCAGACATATATATCTAGCCTGCAGCTATGACAAGTAATTACTTTAAATGTTTAAATGAATAATTGAATTAAAGCGAAAGTTCAGACAATTTATCTTTCAGGGCGGGTATTATAGAACTATTTTGACAGATAACTATAAATTAACTAGTGAAATCTGGTTCAAAAATGGGAGTTGACTGCTCTCTGTGGTCAAAATAAATTTCATCGTACCAGCCCTTAATCCAATGTTTTTCTCAACTTACCGATAATTTTCACCAATAAAGAATCGTAGTATGGTGAAATAATTGCTCCAGCAAACGCACTTGCTCCATCCAAACGGATACCCATACCTTCTCCGGATCTGAATACTTCTATACGTCCAGTGTCAGGTTGGAAGTTTTTGGCAGGATCTTCGGTAGTTACACGACATTGAATGGCGAAACCCTACAGAATCAATATCATCACCAACAAAATAATTTCTGAAAGAAGAATATTCATTTGAAACTTACATCAGTTTTGATTGTTTCCTGTCTGATACCCATTTCTGGAAGGGTCACACCCTCAGCGATCCTTATTTGAGACTGTACCAAATCAATTCCAGTTATTTCTTCTGTTACAGTATGTTCAACTTGCAACCTATAAAACTCAAAATGTTCTTATAGGTTCCATTTATGATCAATTATTATCATTATTGATAGAGTCTGCAGTCTCCGAGTATATTCTTAAAATCATAAAAATGGATTTAAGCGAGTCTTTCACAATAATCCTTATTAAGAGCAAGCAGTAACACGTCATCAAGTTAGGTTAAGTTTATGAGTTTCTATTGGTTTCGTGCGTCGTTTGACATTTGTCATACGTTGGAGGTAAAACAACCTCACTTACCCGCTTTGTTTATGTTATGAAGTACTGCATTTTCAACAATTTCAGGATAAATTCACAAGTTAAAATGATTTATATTAATAGAATTGATGAATAACTAGGCCTAGTTATTGTTTCGTTGTGAAATACAACATAAATACACCGAGAGACGAAGGAATCCGACTTTCAGATATGTTGTAGTGTAGACTTTATATTTCAATATTTGCATTTTTGACCCATTCCCCTAAGTTTTATCTGGTATTGGAAGAAATAGAATACTATGTGAACTATCCCAGAGATGGCAAACATCCTATATTCACGCCATAAATTGAAAAAACTGTTCTGACAAAGTAACAAACTATGGTAGAGTTTGTTGGAGGCATTTCCACACTGCTTAAGGAATTATGTTAAGACTATCTATTTAATTTGTTCTGTTTAATAAGTTGACTCATGATGAGATAAGTATGATAAGAATATTTCGTGTTTGTTATACACATTTCAAGAATTATATGTTCTCGACACTACAATAGCTGGCGTTATGAATGACAAACCCATCCTGAATGGTTACCACTCGCATCTCCATATGATATATAAAGGCAATTCGTTATGTGATAGATTTGTCAAAATATTGCAAGCATTTTATAATAATAATGAACCAGATAACTTTCTCTGTACTCAACCGAACACGTTCCGATATGGCTTGACTACTCAAGGATGGAACTTCTACATTTTGTTGTTTCTAATGTTTCGAATTGACCTTATTGTCAATTATTAAAGATTATGAAAGCCCGAATGTTGCATCTGCATAATAATAAAGCATTTTATATGGATAGTAAAGAATTTTTTGAGGATGAATCGAAATCGGTGTTCAAGGAAAAAAATTTCATATGGATTATTTTATTTGTAACATATATTTAGTATGATAAATATAAAATTGAAGACTATGATAGCACTGACATAGCAACTGTAGACCAATATTGTAGTAATTTGCAACATAGAACGTTATTTGAAATAGTACTGAGGAGTTCTCTGGAACCCATGTTTTTTCCATTCCATACATTTGTTGGATTTCATTCTGCTGTTTATTTTCAGGAATTAATGAGCCAAACATTTTACTGTTTCATTTTCAATAGTTATGCCTATAATAAATGCTATCTCTGATGTGGATACTCTAGGCCTTAGAAGACAAGGATAAATACTGCAATTTTCATTTATATCGTTTAGAACGATTATCATCTGAGATTGAATATCAGTTAATCAGATCCATTATCACAAAATTTCACTTGTAAAATTAATAAAATCACTAAAATCTCCAAATAATCGCTCTTCGCCAATGTAAACATAGCGAATGTATTCCTTGGTCTCCCGGTGTATTTATGTTGCATTTTACAACGTCACAATAACTTGGCCTCACAGGTCTAGTAATTCACCAATTCTATGAATATAAATCATTTTAACTTGTGAATTTATCCTGAAATTGTTGAAAATGCTGTATTTCATAACATAAACAAAGCGGGAAAGTGAGTTTGTTTTACCTCTAACGTATGACAAATGTCAAACGACGCACGAAACCAATAGAAATTGACTGATGAATTGAATAAATAAAAATCTCAAAGTCAGGCACCCGCCTATGGTATGCATGCTGCAACGATGAGAAATATTGGAATGCATGAAATTTTATAAATCTCGACTCTGGTAGGAAAAAACGGGGTGTCTATCGGCAGGCTTCAGTAATATAGTTTTTTTTCTTGGCGGAATGTACTTAATTCTTTGTGAGAATTCGCAATGTTATTTATTTTTATTTGAGTTTTATTCATCCAAAAATTCTTGAAAATGAAAAGCGGCAACATTGCGCATTCATACTATTGTTTCCAACCATTTGTACCCAAACAAATTTTTGAAAAAAACTAACTGTGGCTTCTAAATGCTTCCCTAGTACAATCGAGTTACTGTATGCTGTTAACATTTCTACTCACCTAGCGTTGACTTCAATGAAGTAGAAATTTCCCTTACTATCACAAAGGAACTCAACCGTTCCAGCATTTTCATAACCCACATGTTTCGCTAGTTGAACGGCTAAATCGGTCATCTTGTTCCTGATGGCAGGGTCTAAATGGGGCGCAGGGGCCATTTCAACCACTTTCTGATGTCTCCTTTGAACGGAACAATCTCTTTCGTACAGATGGACTATATTGCCAGCCTTATCACCTGATAGAATGAAAGAAATGATCAGAATGTAATAGGAAGAAAGATATTCATTTCAACTAGATTATACAGGGTGATATACGGTCGATGGTACCTTGGATGATTTTATTGAAGATTTGCTTACTTGCCTAGGAACCATTGCTCTATTGATCTAAAATATTTTCAGTATTACCCTTTGTATCGAAAAGTATAAACAATGTTTATATTTCTGAATCAACTTTATCACCCCTTTCTACGGTTTTTGAATTAATTGATTGATTCACTTCTGTTTGCGCAGAATATAATCTAACATAATGAAATATGTCCCAGATCATACAGGGCTGTTCAAAAAAAAAAACACTTTTCCGAGACATGCTAAAATGATGAAAAGTGCCATTTTACAAATGGAATGACCTGTATATCATAGGATGTGTTGAAACAGAATTAAACTTCCTTTAAAACAATATAATATGTTCCAATACCCAAATTGTAAGGTTTTCGAATCAATAAGCAAGTTTTCATGCCAGTAATAAATGTTTTGCACGAAGAAGAAGTAAATCAATCAATTACTCGAAAACTGCTGAGGATATTTATAAATAAAAGACTACAATGAATCTGAAAAAGCCATAAAATAAAGTGTGTGCCATTTGAAATATCATATAGTTGTTAGTACTCTTTGGTATAAGCGGCAACACTGCTGATCGATATAGCGGTGGTTTGTACCACCAATGAATGAAGAATTTTATGTTTATTCAATTTTCCTACTCAATGAACCAAATTTTGAATAGAATCGTACTGATCGTTTCCCGTAAAAGTTGAAGGTTCCATCGGCCTTTTGGTGCGCCTTGTATAAAAACTCACCTAGTAACTGAACTTCTATATGTCTGGGTCTTTCGATGAATTTTTCGATAAACATCGCACCATTTCCGAATGCTTTTTCTGCTTCAGAGGATGCTCGTATGAAGTTTTCTTCTACTTCGTCCATTTTTCTTACCACCCTCATACCTCTGCCTCCACCACCATACGCAGCCTGAAACGATATAATCAAATTAAATCTGAAACAGTCGTCCAACTGAAAAATGCGAAAAACGAACTCAAAATCTCGAAAAATATCGACTCGATCTAATTGAAACTAAAAGACTGTAAACACTGTAGGCGGCGTAGTTTAACTGAGTTGCCAGACGATGGCGCCACTGACCGACGCACGCCAGCTACTTCATTCCAACACAGCATAAGCGCGTCGGTCATGGTCGCTCACTACGCCGTCCCTGAGGTTGTCAGTTGTCATAGGCAGTGCCAGAGGATTCAGCCTATCTGATGAGTCCACCTCTGGCACTGGGACGAAACTACTTTCCCTAAGAGCGCGCTGTCCTTCAGATGGCGCGAACTCACGAGAACAGCCAAAACAAAAAAGTTTCCAAAAGAAACGACTTAATTTCGTAGGTCTAATTCGTGAATAGTTGAAATCCGCAAAGTACCTCCGTAGAAATATATTCATTCAAGATTCTATTTTCCGTGTATTTCAAAAAATATAAATTGGATCGAATTGGTTAAAAAATGATGACTTCAGAGTTTTTGAAAAATTTTATGAGCATCATGGGATTAGAAGATGATAATTTTTTTCATGTCTACGAATTTGAACAAGTTCTATAAAGCTCATGGCTTCTTGTCAGTGTGCTATGAAGTTTGCATTGCATTTACCTTGAAAATGACTGGAAGCCCATGGATTGAACAAAATTCCCTGGCTTCCTCTTTAGTGGTAATTGGTCCATCAGTACCAGGCACAATAGGTACACCTAAATAAAAAAAAAACAGTTGTTTAAATTAGGAAATTTCGCATGGAACATTGGAAGAATGTAAACTCAAAAGAGAGTAAAAATGTGATCAACTAGTCAATAAGGTGTGATAGTATCCTATGT
This sequence comes from Myrrha octodecimguttata, assembly GCA_958510865.1. NCBI lineage: Eukaryota > Metazoa > Arthropoda > Insecta > Coleoptera > Coccinellidae > Myrrha > Myrrha octodecimguttata. The sequence goes on from OY294058.1 coordinate 61,897,430, forward strand.
AGAGTGTCAATTTGAAAAGGCACCACCAACAATCTCAGAAAAAAAACCTGGAGAAGCACTGACGTGAATTCAGCAGCTTTTGCGCGCATGTTCACTTTTTGTGATATCCTTTGAACGTGTGCGCATAAGCTGCCGACTTAAATTTTCTAGGTTTTTTCGATGGAGTACTGGATTGCAATTCGATCTAATTCGTATTTTTCGAAAATTTTGGGGAAATATAATTTTGAATGGGTATATCTACGGAATCATTGGGCGGACTTTACCCATTCACGAATTCGACCTTCGTAATTAAGCCCCAAACCTACTCTACAAATATCGAGTTTCTAAGTCGTTTCTTAAGGAAGTTATTGTGTTCACGGTCGGCCTAACGGACGGACCATAAACAATACCTACGGAATCATTGGGCGGATTTGACCCATTCACGCATTCGACCTCCGTAATTAAGACCCAAACCTACTCTACAAATATCGAGTTTGTAACTCCGGAAGTTGTAAACGCAATAACTTCCGAAAGATTCACCTCAGAAACTCGATATTTGTAGAGTAGGTTTGGACCTTAATTACGGAGGCCGAATTCGTGAATGGGTAAAGTCAGCCCAATGATTTCGCAGATATACCCATTCAAAGTTTTATTTTTTCAATATTTCCAAAAATACAGATTAGATCGAATTGAAATCCAGTACATTATCGAAAAATTACAGATCGAAGGTTCATACAGAATTTCAACAGGATAATATGATCAAAGGATGACAGAATATTGAATAATTGAAAAAAAGTTTTGAAATTTCGCGGAAAAGTGTTCATCAGCATTTCCAAACTAGCTGCCAAGTTTAATCATGATTGAATTAGTATTTTTCAAGTCATCCGAAAAAAAAACTATATCGAGAAAAAAAACACGAAATTATATGTATTTCTTCCCAATATCCCCGAAATTAACATCCGTATCGAATTGAATTTTGGTGTGCGCAAATTTTTTTTCGAATATGATGAATAGTTTCGAAAAAAAGTTTTTCCAAAGAAAGTTCACAAAATAATTGACAGCACGATCACAACAATATTTCGCGAGACGTTGCGTGTAGTTATGCTCCAACTAACAACCAAGTTTGAATCCAATCGCTTCAGTAGTTCCTGAAATATCAGGACCTATAGTTATAGTTGGTAAGGGGTTACGTTCCACTGCGACCTTAAGGTCTATTGTGCCCCCTTGTCAGAGCTGTTTTCGCAACCTACAGCTCGCCCTCCAGCTCTAGAGCTCTGATGAATTCTAATATCTGTGAGGGCTTCAAGGAGGCTAAGTTCTCATTCCTCCTATAATGCTCCTGTCCAAGGTATCTTTTGCGCAGGCTCACAATGACGAGGCATTCTGTGATCAGGTGAACAGGGGTTTCCTCCTCCTTCCCACAAAATCTGCACTCGTCAGTTTCTGATAAGCCCATTCTCATCATGTGCTTCCTTAGGCGACTGTGTCCTGTGAGGAAACCAGTGAGGAGGCGTAACTTATTCTTACTGAGATCCAAATGATTTTTGGATCTAGCAATTTCAAAGTTCCGAAGGAACTTTTTAGAGTGTTCCATTCCTGGAGAATTCCTCCACAGTGCCCCTCTTTCATTTCCTTCTTTCTCCAAAAACTCTTTCTTATAGGTACATTTGCCTATACCACAGAAAGGTTCTGGGCCAGTAGGTAGCGTTTGTGCTCCCTTTCTGGCTAGAGTGTTGGCCTCTTCATTTCCTTTGATTCCTGAGTGCCCAGGAACCCAGACTAAGGAGACCTTGTTATTCTTGCCTACTTCATTGAGTTTCCTTCGGCACTCCCATATCAGCTTTGAGTCGATGACATAGGAGTTCAGTGCTTTAATAGCAGCCTGACTATCAGAATGGATCACTATGTCACAGCCTTGATAGTTTCTTTCCAGGTTCATGTTTATGCATCTTTCGATAGCAAGTATTTCTGCCTGAAAAATACTCGAGTAGGAGCCAAGCGATAGTGTACACTTCGTTCTAGGCCCGTATACTCCAGCGCCGGCCCCCGTCGTGGTTTTAGAACCATCTGTATACCATTTAACGGTATTTGCTTTGAAGTTTTGGGTAGTGTATTCCTTTTCCCATTCTTCCCTCTTACATAGCATTGAGTCAAAGTTCTTCTCGATGCTTACTTTTTTAATCATAACATCACTAGGTAGGTTCGCTAATGAGATGTACTTGTTCAGGGAGGACCAAGCTCTCTGACTTTTGATTCTCTCATTCCCTGTACCTTCCCTAGAGATTCTAAGGATAGCTTCATGGGCTACCCTTGTGATCACTACATGTAGAGGACTGAGACTTTAATATATATCAGGACCTATCAGAACCTCAAAATTTCATTTGGCTATAACTCCGAAGCCATTCAGCCGATTTGGCCCGTTAACGAACCTAATCGTCGAATTTCGAAGAGCAACCTACCCTGAAAGTTTCAATTCGAATGGAATAAATGGATCCTCCGTACGCTCGTAATCGTGCATACGGGGGAACGGCCGGCCGAACAGAATCTATTTTGACACCGGATTCGTCAACAGTGAGTCCAATCTAGTCGTTTGAGACTATTTTCGGCTGAAAATTAGAAAATACAACAAAACAAAATCACGCTGTTCCCCTAGAACATGCGCGCAAAAAATGCAAAAAGAGGTAGAGGGGAGGATGGTTCGTTCCAATCAATTTGCATTAACCCTGTGACAGCGTGACAGCAACAACTACAGTTTTAAATGGGAAAGAGAGTTGAGTGACATTTTGTTTTAAAGGTAATTCGATAACTTCTTCAAACATTCCATACACACTAGACCTTTCGTGTTAGTACTTCCGAAAAATCGAATAAAAAGAGTAGAATAGTTATGATAGCAAGACTTGCAATGAAACATGAAATTACTAATAGTTCCCATAACAGCATTTTATAGAATACCAGAGAATCACACGTGTGGACAAAAACAAAACTTCCAGATGCCATATGACGAACAGTTTTTCCACAAAATTGTCGAATTTGGTGGACCTTTCCAAATTGACATACCGTATACAGAAAGTTGCTTAATGATATGCTAATATTTAAGGGGGCTATTCTTGGAGCCATTTTCAGAATAAGACTTCGTATCAACGTATGTCGAAAACATGCTAACTTTTGGAATACAGGATGGTAAAGTTATCAGAATTTTTTTTTTTTTATAACCACAATGATATTCCTAGGACATTTGGTATACGTTTTTTCACTGCATCAAGGTTCATTTTCTGATGATCTTCATTATTGTGTAAGGGTTCTGCATTGAATATTTCTGCATAAAAATGGTACGACACAACGTTTCCTCAAACTCAAAATTATTCTTGAATTTCTCATTCATTTCTGAACAAATTGGATTTTCTGATTTCACTGTCCGGCACTGGATTTCGCTCAAAAAACTGCTGAAAATTTAAGCCACAAGCAATATCTAAGGAATAGTCACTTCATGGCAACTTTTGCAGTTTGACGCTGTAGTAAAACGATTTTTATGTTTTCAAGCGAAAACCATACAAACGACAAAGTAAAATCAAGATATCAATTTTGCCCAGATATGAATGAAAATTTCAATTACCTGCAATTTTATCATTGTGGTTATAAGAAAAGGATTTTTTTCTGAAAACTTCATCTTTTTTCTGGAGGGAGCTCCTGAGCTGGTATACTAGCATATCATAAGAGAACACCCCTAGTATTTTCTATGATCGCAGCAGAAAACAGTATGTTACGCATCTTGCAAAGAACGTACCTGCAGCAATAGCAGCTTCTCTGGCTGCCACCTTGTCACCCATCTGGTGGACCACCTTAGGTGATGGCCCGATGAACCTGAGGCCAGCATCAATAACTGCTTGTGCAAAATCTGACCTTTCTGAAAGGAACCCATAACCTGGATGCACAGCATCAATCCCATGGTCCTTACATATCCTGATTATCTCAGGAATATTTAAATATGCTTCTACAGGGGGCAAACCCTCTCCTACCAAGTAACTTTCATCGGCTTTCAATCTGAAAAAAGTTCCAAATAGGATATGTGAGTTCTCTTCTGCATACAGGGTATTCCTGAACCGCAGATACAAACGAAAAGGGGGGATTCCTCGCATAAATTCAAGGAAAAAGTCCCATAAACAAACGTTTTAATTTCGAGATACAGGCTTTTAAAGTTTGAGTTTTTTCCAAGTTTTTGCGCGCATGTTCTGGTGAACTGCGTGCTATCGTTTTGTCCGAATGTCTGTAATTTTCGAACTTTGAGACAAAAATGGTCTCAAACGACTAGGTTGGAGTCACTGATGACGAATCTGGTGTTAAAATCGATTCTGTACGGCCGTCCTTACGCACGATCACGGGCGTACGGAGAAATCTATCGACTTGAACATTTCAGGGTTGGTTGCATTTCAAAATGCGAGGGTTAACTTCGTTGATGGGCAAAATCGGTCGAACGGTTGCGGAGTTATAGAAATTTGAAGTTTCGAGGTTGTTTCCCTGATATTTCGAGAACTTCAGAAACGATTGAATTGAAACTTAAAGGTTAGTTGGGGACTTATAACTGTTTGCAAAATTTTGATTTGAGATCGTACTGTCAGTAAATTTTGAAATATGTTTTTTTTCGAAAACTCTTCATTACATTCAAGAAAAACGTTGGTCATATATTGTGGAAAAATATGTAAAATTTCGTTTTTTTTTCGATATCGTTGTTTTTCTCGGAATAATTCAAAGAATACTAATTCAATCATGACAAAACTTGGCAGCTAGTTTGAAAATGCTGATGGACAAATTTCGGGAGAATCATGTCATTAGAACAATTCAAAAAAAATTTTTTTTTAGAATTTTCAATATTCTGGGATCTTCTGATCATAATATCCCCATGAATTTCTGTATGAACATTCGAACTGTCATTTTTCGATTAAGTACGTTAGGCCGACCGTAAACACAATAACTTACGGGATAAACGACTCAGAAACTCGATATTCGTAGAGTAAGTTTGGGGCTTAATGGGTCTCTTGCATGAATTTTTTTATCATTGGAATCAAATATTCTATCCGTAAGACTACTGAAAAACTTGAACCGTTATAAAAAATTTCAATTTTCAACGAGAAAATGGCTCCACATATTCAGGTCGATTCTGTTTGCAAATAGCAATATTGCTAAGAAAAAGATATTGCTATCATAACAAGATTGGAATTATTGGTATTCTGATCAACGATTTTGAGCAATATGATCTGTCACTTTAACGAGAATCTTGCTATCAATATTGCTATCTTAGCAACCTCAAAATAGTACTTGCTATGCTTGATAACAAGATAGGTTAGAAAGGGAATCTCACAGAGATCCATTTGTTTAAGTATTATTTCTTCCAAGAATTCGAAAATATTGAAGATAGGGAAGTATGTGGTAATAGAAATTTGTTATTTCATGGAAAACTCTTAGAATAAAATACCGGCATAGTAAGCAACAACTGAGATGATTATTCTAATGATCTAACAGCCATCCCTTTGAATTGCCAACAGAAAAGTTCATCGAATTTCGAATCAACAGCATAAAATTGCTGCATTTGATTTCTGGAAACCAAAATTCTATCGGTATCCAGAAAATTGGTCAATTTGACTAAAATTGGTTTTTCTGTTTTGTAACATTTTCGACTAAGTCGATGTTTACATGAATAAAAAAAAGTATACGCTAATGGAAATGTGTTCAAGGCTCTCTAGAGTATTATTTAATTTCAAGGAAAATTCTTAGACTAAGATACAGGCAAAGGCAACAGCTGAGATGATTATTCTACTCGTCTCAACAAATGCAATCCCTTTGAGGTTCCAACAAAAAAGTTTATCGAATTTCGAATTATTAACGCCTGAATAAAATTGCTGCATTCGATTTCTGATAACCAATATTTTATTGGTATCCAGGAAATTGGTTATTGGCCAATTTGACTCGTTTCTTTTCCTAACATTTTTTATATCGATGTTTAAGAAAGCCGTAGATTGAGGTTATGTATGCGAAACCATAAAGATAACTCACGAATTAGGGTTATTTTCTTCTTCCTTGTAGTTCTAATGTCACAAAATACAGTGTTGTCAGCTCTAAAATCACCAATTATGGAAGTCTATGATAGCAATATTGTTATGACAAAATTCATAACAAACATTGCTATAACACTCGGAACAGAATACGTAACATCATGGCCATATTGCTATAAATTAGAAAGATAGCAATATGACTAGAATAGCAAGGTTCATAGCAATACGCAAACAGAATCGACCTGATTGTCTGTTTAATCCGAAGAAGCTTCGAGCCTTCCGTGAAGTACCGCGATATATCCATTCTCTCTCTCTTCTCTTGTACTTTTCTCTCTAGCAAGCCAATAGACAGAGTCGGCTGTATCGATCGGTGAATCTAGCAATAACGAGTGACGTAGAAGGCGTTCTGACGCGTTTCTCCCGCTTCGACCTTGAGTCCGTTTGGACCATTTTGAATACCGAATCATTCAAAATTTGCCAATTGTTGAAGTGTGTGATAGCATTCTTTATGATTTTGTGTCGATATAGAATGAGAAAAACATAAAAATATGATTATTCTTGTTACATGCAAGAGACCTAATAGGTTCAAAGGAACATGCGCGCAAAAGCTGCTGACTTCACGTCAGTGCTTTTATAGGTTTTTTTCTCATATTTCTGCACTTCACAAAAGGGTTTTTCGATTCTTCATGGATCATTGCTTCAGATGAGGAATTTTTTATGCATATTTATCCATAAAAACTAATAATGAATTCATTCACAATTTACTTACTGGATTTTTATGACGGATTTTTTTTTCTCGAAATCGGTAGCAGGTAAGACAAAATCATAAGAAACCATAAAATTTAGTACAACAACAAAGTTTCTATTTACAATTTTTCAAACTGACAGTGGCTCACAAAAAAAAGGTCTGGGGGAAAAGTTTATGCCAAATTTCGGTTGAATATCTTGTGAAATGCAGTTATTATGAGAAAAAAATCTAGAAAAGCACTGATGTTAGGTCAGGAGCTTTTACGAGCTTGTTCAAATTCTAAGTATTACATTAACACGAAATTTTGCAACTAGTTGCGTGTTGGTAATCTCCACCTGATTACGAAGTTTCGAACTACTTGTATTTGTACTTCTTGAGATATTGCGGAAATAACGTTAAAATTCCAAATAACAACGAAATTTCGATATTTCCGAAAGTGAATATCGGATCGGATTGAAATTTGGAACATTATTGTCAAATACTGACCCTAAAGTTTGTGCCGAATTCCGTTGAAATCTTATCAAAATTTTCAGAGAAAAAAAAATTTTTCAACGAAAATATAAAAATTTTCGAATAATTTTTTTTTTAAATTTTCTAACAGCCGGTTCCACACGAAAAATTGCTCCAAGTTGCGCGTTGGAATTCCAAAACTGTCCACGAAGTTTCAATTTGATCGAGTCAATACTTCATCAGATATGGAGGAATTAACCTCAAAATTTCAAATGGGCCTAGCTCCAAAACTATCCAACCAATTCCACCCTTTAACGAACTTAACCGAGACATTTGGAAATGATAACGCGCTGTTCCCTAGAACAGGCACGTAAAGATGTAATAAATTCAACCTTCAATTTAGGAACACCTGTAGATGTTTGCTCACCTATGGATGTGTGCCCTATCTTCTTTGGAATAGATGGCCACTGACTTAATGCCCAATTCATTGCAAGCTCTGAATACACGAACTGCTATTTCTCCCCTGTTCGCTACAAGGACACTTCGAATAGGTTTGTACTCTATTTTAGTGGAATAAAAACATTTTGACCAGCTTGTACATTTTGTATGCACCTTCAATCTGTGTAAAGTGGCTGGGGTGGTGAGACGAATAAACATTTTATTAAGGAATTGAAAGCTTCCTTATGTCGAGGTTACCTGAAACAAAACAGAAATATTAGCGTAAAAACTCATTCTAAACCATTCCAGCACTCCAAAGGATTTCAAAGATTCAAATCTCGACTTTTATCTGGTCGGCATAAATTTTTTTTGAATATACTTTTTGGTTTATCATTCGATGAAATCAAATAATAAACCAAAGTGACCAACAAAACAAAAATTTCACAGTTTTGGAGTATCTAGATTCAAATGAACGAATAAAAAAAACGCTGCAAATTTTACACAAGGGTTTATTATTTGCTCAGTTGAAGAACCCAATACCATTGATGTCTTAAATAAAACTTATATATTGTTCATAACTCATTGGTTCTTCACCCCAAAATTTGCAGCATTTTTCTTTATACCTCAGAAACCACTGGACGGATATCATCCTGGTGAAAATTTTTAGGTTGAGTTATGAAACAGTAATCAACATTGAAAGTTTCATGAAAATTCGGTGGTAAGTTTTCGAAAAATATTTTTTTTTTCCCTCCAACCCCCAATTTTGAGCCCTTAGGGTACACCGATCCTGCCGAAAAGCTTGGAGGATCAATCCCGAGCGACGAACGATTTTTGTACCAGTTTCACGAATTTCGGTTCAGTACTTTCAGAGAAAAGCCAAGCCCCGGACAACGGACGGACGGATTTTTTTTTTTATTCGTTCATTCGAATCTACGTACTCCAAAACGTAAACTGTGAAATTTTCAGGGGGGGTTAAATTTTTTTTTGTTGTTCCATCACTAAGGTTTATTATTTGATTTTATCAAATAATAAACCAAAATCCGTCCGTCCGCCGTCCGTTGTCCGGGGCTTTTCTCTGGAAGTACTGAACGGAAATCCTTGAAACTTGGTAGAAAAATTGTGTGTCACTCGCGGTTGATCCTCCAAGCTTTTTAGCAGGATCGGTGTACCCCAAGGGCTCTAAATGGGGGGTTGGGGAAAAAAAATATTTTTCGTAAACTTACCACCGAATTTTCATGAAACTCTGAACGTTGATTACTGTTGCATAACTAAACCTAAAAAATTTTAGTCGGATGATTTCCGACTAGAGGTTCCTGAAATATAAAGAAAAACGCTGCAAATTTCCAATAATATCGAAAATGAATCATCGCATTCGGTTTTAAGTTCTTTAAGATATCAATGGTATATTGGGTTATTTAACTAAGAAAATAATAAACCCTTGTGTTCAATTTGCAGTGTTTTTTAGATTCTGTTCGATATATAAAGTGACTTATTTTTGGGTGGTCTCATTTAAGTTCTCAGTAATGCAAAATATTTATGGAATAGTTAAATTTATTGTTTGTCGTTCATATAATGTCCGAGAGATAGTTTATCTTCTCATTCAATCTCCAAATTTTTTTGTGTATGTTTTAGTGAACAGCGCACTATCGTTTTGCCAAAATGTCTAAAATAGCCGAATTTTTTCCCGAAAACTGCCGAGCACGACTAGGTTGGACTCACTGATGAACAATCCGATTACGTGAGAACCGGAAAAATTTTGCGAAATTTTGTTGGGTCGAATGGTCAGTTAAAAAAAAAATCGAAAGTTTTCGAAATTTTTGTTGAAACTTTTTTTTTTCTAAAGTATCCATCAGATTTCAAGGAAATTCAACACACTCCTATAAAACAATAATATTTCATAACGGTGTGCCAAATTTCAGGTTGATCAGTTCTCGGAGATACTGGGGAAAAAAATATGTAAAATTTGTTGTTTTTTTCCTCGATATCGTTTTTTTACAAGAAGTCAAAACGCGTTACTAAAATAATTTTAACAAAAATTCGTTTTTTTTTTCTAAAAATATTTTATAGTTTGCGATCTTCTTATCTTATAATCCTCAAAAACTCTGCATGGACCTTCATGCCGTAATTTTTTGCCCAAATACTAGGTTTCAATTCGACAGGGTCTGAATTTTCGGAAATATTGGGAAAAATAGAATTTCGAATGGATATTATAAATATACAGAATCATTATCCAATTCCTGAATAGTTTAGAAGAATATTTCTGCTTACCCTTAAATTTTGCTAGGAATAAATATAGAGATATAATCATTTATAAAGGTCTTGCTTATGCCTGAGAAGAAAACACAAGTTGTATTAAGCTTGGAAATAATATTTACACACTGATATCGACTGTGCAGATTAATCAGGAATTTCAAAATCACTATTTTCTCCAACATTTCATTCGTATTTCTATACATTCATGTTAATCTGTTGACAAGTTTCAGACAAATATTTCATTCATCTTCAATCCTAAATGTTCAATATTCCGTCTGAATATTGTGAGATCAACGTCAAATAGCACCTGTCTGGCACAAATGACAATTTCTTTATAAGTTTGAATATTGCGTTCGAGTTTATGAGTAGATAAATTCAAATGATCCCTTATTATGACGATGATCTTGAACAATAACCCACATTTCTCAAGGTCGAAAAATTTCAAATCAACGAATAATATCATCCAACATCGACTTTACATAATCGAAGTGTCCAATCTATTAATATAACAGTAAATTGAAGAAAATAAAAATAAATCTGAAGCGTGTCATGTCCAATGAAGTGGACTGAGACAGCTTCATAATGCCTATTTTTTTACTGAAAAGATGGAAGAAAGTTATATTGTAATTTAACGCAAAATAAATGGTATGTTCCAAATATACTGTAATTCTTTCAATTTAAAATATATATTTGTTTGCCTTATTTCGACTAAATATCGAAAAAGCAACCCAATTTCCAATCGAAAAGTCTCACGCCAAAATATCTTCATCCATTTATGGTGAATTCTCTTGTTTCTGTTTCGGTTCATTTTCCAACGGGTTCGTCCTTCAATTCTTTTTGCGCGCATGTTCTAGGGGAACAGCGTTCTATCGTTTTGTCCAAATGTCTGTAATTTTCGATGATTGAGCCGAAAATGGTCTCAAACGACTAGATTGGACTCACTGATGACGAATCCGGTGTCAAAATCGATTCTGTCCGGCTGGTCATTCGGCCGGCAGTGGACACGATAACTGACGAACGGAGTGAGCTATCAACTTGATACTTTCAGGGTAGGTCGCGCATTGGAATTCCGCGGTTAAATTCGTTAATGGGCCAAATCGGTCGATTTGTTTCGGAGTTATAGCCACTTGAAATTTTGAAGGTATTTATTTTTTATTTCGGAAACTACTGGAGCGATTGAATTCAAACTTGGCAATTAGGTGGAGTATAACGACGCGCAACTTTGAGCCAAATTTTGTCATGACCATAGTGTCAGTAAATTGAAAAAACATTTTTTTTCTAAATTTTTTTCCAAAAAATTTTTTTTTTTGAAAACCGTTGATCATATCCAGAAAAAAATTACACTCGGACTTTGATCTTCTTATTTCACAGCAGTTTACCAAATTTCAGTTCGATACGATAATAATTTTTGGAGATATCGGGAAAAAATATGTCAAATTTCGAGGTTTTTTTCTCGATATCGTTGCATTTTTTGGTATAACTCAAGAAATACTGATTCAATCCTGATAAAACTTCTCAGCTAATTTGAAGATGCTGAAAGACAACTTTATGCAAAATTTCGTGATGATCGTGTCATTAGAACAATTTGAAAAAAAAAATTCTGTGATTTTCTTATCATATCATCCTCATTAAATTCTGTATGAACCTTCGAACTGTAATTTCTCGATGAAGTACTGGATTTCAATTCGATCTGATCTGTATTTTTGGAAATATAAATAAAATTTTGAATGGGTATATCTACGGAATCATTGGGTGGACTTTACCCATTCACGAATTCGACCTTCGTAATTAAGCCTCAAACCTACTCTACAAATATCGAGTTTCTAGGTCGTTTCTTAAGGAAGTTATTGTGTTTACGGTCGGCCTAACGGCCGGACCATAAACAACTTAGAACCCCGACATTTGTTGAGAAGGGTTGGACCTTAATTACGAAGGCCGAATTCGTGAATGGGTAGTAAAATCCACCCAATGATTCCGCAGATATACCCATTCAAAATTTTATGTTCCCAATATTTCCCAAAATACAGATTAGATCGAATTGAAATCCAGTAATTTATAGAAAAAAATACTAGAACAGCACTGCCGTGAAGGCAGCAGCTTTTGCGCGCAAGTTCAAATTCGTTGCCGAAGCTGTAATCTACATTGAACATGCGCGTTAAAACTGCTGCCTTCACGGCAGTGCTTTTCTAGATTTTTGTTTAAAAAGTGGTCGACCCTGGTCTGGTATTGAATTCATTGATCTGATATAAATATAAGTATGAACCGGTTAATCGGTTCTTACTCTTATATATATATTATATATGAATTATTGAGGTAATTTTCTCAATATCTCAGAAACTACTAGTGCGATAGGACTGAAAATATAGGTAATAGGTTGTCCAATTCCGATGCGCAAGTTTTTGAGGAATTCGATTTATCGCATCAACAGATAATTCAAGAAAACATCGAAAAAAACTTCAGGATCTGCGAAATTAGGCAGGTATTGTCATTTCAATAGTTAATTCGTCTAGTTTGGCCCAGTTACGGACTTAACCGTGGCATATATAGATAGCTCTTTCGGTATTCAAATTATCCGGCCGGCCGGACAGAATAGATTTCGACATCGGATATTTCATAACAGAATCGTTTGAGACCATCGCCGGGAAAAATCAACAATAACTTACATTTGGAGGAAAGACAGCACGATCTATGTCAGCAAGAAATGCCCACTAGATACTCAGGAAGTAATAACATTTTCAGATAAGTGTAATTTCGGAGTTTTTGAGCAGATTTTGCCCATGAACGAACTCAACCCCCCAAGACTTTCTTCAGTGTACTGCAATGTAAGATGCTTCAATTTTTTCAATTAGAATTATTTAAATTGTCCATTTCCTCAATCGTTCGTAAATATGAATTATTATGCATGAATCATAATCTATACATTAATTCTGCGTGTAATGTCAGTTGAATCAAAATCAATAGACGACTTCGGCCCAAGTTGCCAACCCACAATTTACTTAGCAAGTTTACTTTCACTGGGGAACGGGAATTTCAGGACAAATTCGACATGATAAGGTTCGCATTATTTATAAATAACGGTAAAACATGCCTCGGCTCTTCAAACCAGTTAATTCCTTCCAAATATAGGTTTTTGTTAAGATCGTCCCCGATTGGTTGAAATTTAAGTTGGGATTCCTGATTTCATGCAAACAGTGTCAATTTTCATATGATACGTTCCGAAAATCAACTCTGTTGTTTCATTTGCCGATTTTCTGCTTCGTAAATATGAAATATTCGGATGGTTCCTGGAACCAGCGCGTGAAAAAGGTTATTTACGGAATCTGGTTGATGAAAATGTGGTCGATTTACTGTCACCAGAACGATTTTCTATGGTAAATATCCATAGCATAGAACAATCATGTTTACTTTAGGTTTGTTTTGGTTCCGAGTTCAGATCTGTTCGGGACGGTTCTAGCATAGACCAATAGTCTGTGGTTCTGAACTCGGAACCAAAACAAACCTAAAGTAAACAAAGATTGTTCTATGCTATGGATATCTACCATAGAAAATCGTTCTGGTGACAGTAAATCGACCGCATTTTCATCAACCAGATTCCGTAAATAACCTTTTTCACGCGCTTGTTCCAGGAACCATCCGAATATTTCATATTTACGGAGCGGAAAATCGGCAACCGAAACAACAGAGTTGATTTTCGGAACGTATCCTATGAAAATTGACACTGTTTGCATGAAATCAGGAATCCCAACTTAAATTTCAGCCAATCGGGAACGATCTTAACAAAAACCTATATTTGGAAGGAATTATCTGGTTTGAAGAGCCGAGGCATGTTTTACGGTTATTTATAAATAATGCGAACCTTATCATGTCGAATTTCTCCTGAAATTCCCGTTCCCCAGTGAAAGTAAACTTGCTAAGTAAATTGAATTCCAAATATCTACTACCAGCATATCACAAAATCGTAACTCAACGATTAACATAAGCGGAGAATCCAAAGAATTCAACATTAAAAAAAATTCTCGAAGAAATGGAATAGTAAGCGTGTTTGAAAGGACAGAATGTGACATTGATCTGCTGACATGCTAAAGTCAATGTAATGTAATTAGTTCTTAATTTAATGGAGCATTCAACAATTTAATTCCTTTTACGAATTAGTTCCAAATTGGAAATCGTTCGTTTATTTACATCGAAAACATATATTGAAGTCAGTCAAGGGCGGACAGTTAGAGGTTACATCATTGAGAATTATTCATCTAGTAGTTCAATACTCACAGTGTGTATATCAGAAATAATGAATAATGCAAAAATACCAACCAATTTAAAATCTTGAATTGAAAGGAGGTTGCTGTTTCAAAGATGTCATTCCTTGATCAAGTTTCAATCAATCGTATCTGTATTTTTAAAAATATTGGAAAAATAAAATTTTGAATGGGTATTCTCGAAATCATTGAGCAGATTCAACCCATTCACGAATTCGGCCTTCGTTATTAAGGTCCAAACCTACTCTACAAATATCGAGTTTCTAAGTTGTTTCTTTCGGAGGTTATTGTGTTTACTGTCGGCAGTTAGGCGAAAGAAACGACTTAGAAACTCGATATTTGTAGAGTAGGTTTGGGGCTTAATTACGAAGGTCGAATTCGTGAATAGGTAATATACACCCAATGAATCCGCAGATATACCCATTCAAAATTTTATTTTCCAAATATTTCAAAAAATACAGATAAGATCGAATCAAAATCCAGTAATTTATCGAAAAATTACAGGTTCATACAGAATTCAATGAGAATAATATATGGTCAGAAGATCACAGAATATTGAGGATATGAAAAGAAAATTTGTAATTTTTTTTTCAAACTGTTTTAATGACACGAAATTTTGCACAAAGTTGTCCATAAGCATTTTTAGCATTATAATTGAATGAGCATTTCTTGAGTTATCCCGAAAGAAAAGAAAGAACGCTCTTTCCGTCGATACCACATTTGTTCCTGTCCGATATTTCCAAGATACCGAAAAAATTCTTAAACTTGACGAATTTCGACCGATTTCGATAGGAAAACTCCTCAGCCGAGACCGAGAGTGAGGAAAGAACCTTCGAGGACGGGAAACAAATCCCATCCTATTCTTATTCCTCGCAAACGAATGTAAATTTACGAAAAATACGGAAGATTGTTGATAATTTGTTGACGTTTCTTAAGGGCCGTATTTATAGTTGTTCCTTGAGGCTTCCTTGAACTGAAGGCCGCCTTGAATTTGCGTTTCTATGGAAACAAATACAAGTTTGTTTGTATAGAAACATAGAAAAGCAAATTCAAGGCGGCCTTCAGTTCAAGGAAGCCTCAAGGAACAACTATAAATACGGCCCTAAATCTACGAGAAATTCTGAAAACCATCGAGTCATATCTGTGTTTTCACCGGTCTGACAGGCTGGGTCAGTGCTGTCAGGTAGAAATTGAATAAAATTGACCCAAAAACGACGATTTACTGGCAAAAATTGTATGAAATGGCAAGAACTAAGCACGGTTCATTTATTTCAAGCCGAAGAATGAAGAAATTGGTGATTATTTCGAAGGAAATTCCATGAATCTATCCCATGACCGAGAGCTCCTCATACGAAATTTCAACCTGAAATTTAACGAAATCGACGGAAATATAGGATATATTATGTTAAAATGGATCGATTAGGGGTTGGTACTGGTTATTTTTAACTGCTTCACTATCAAATTTGAGTTTTTCTTCAAAATTTAAGCATAATTTGTACCTACCGGTTCAGAACATTCTTTCTGAATTGAATCCTACCGCTGTAAACGAGCTAGGTTACTTTTTCTGGTAAGTTTTTCAAGATTAAAGATCGTTTTATTCATTTCTGACGCCCTATCAACGATATTTATTTCCGTTTTTCTGGAAAAAAATGTATTTGAAAAATAGCTAATTCTGAGGTTAGTTTTGACTTTTCTCAAGAGGTCACAGAGCTCGGCTCTATAATCAGGCATTTTTCAGTCATTTTTTCCACGAAGTCACAGTATCTCCAATATGATCAATTTTCTATGAATAGCCGTATCAATTTCTGTTTACCACCAAAACCCCAGAATGGATGGTTCAACAAGTGATACGGATAAGGATATTAAATTTAGGTAACTTGAGGGGAAATCAATAACTTCCTGCGAAATACCTTCGGCATAATAGCTCTATTATCAGGCAAATAACTACATTCCTACGTGTACAGATGATAACACGAATACATTCGAAAAATAATACGAAATATAGAAAATTCAAACGAGTGTACTTAATGAATTCTATAAATTTATAAATTACTATTTTTCGATCAATAAAACCCGGAAAAGCACTGTCGTGAAGGCAGCAGCTTTTTAGCACATGTTCAATGGATATGACCGCTTTGGCAAGGAATTTGGAAAAAAACTTGAATTTTTTTTTCAAATTGGTCTAATGAAACGATCCTCAATAAAAAATTTCGGTAAGGTAGAGATTCAGCTGAAATATTCATAAGGATCAATAAACTTCATAATGAATTCACTACTTGTTAGTGTTGGTTGATGTTGCATTATATCATTTGCAATTTTATCATGCTCTAGATATCTTTTGGTTGAATTTTGTAATAATATATCCTATATATAATATATATATTTCGGTGTTTTCCTGTATTTTACGCGATGAAGTAATTCAATTGTGGTTTAATATATACTGAAACTAACGATACTTCTCAAATTGTATGAATAATAAATAAAAACTGGATATTGATGAAAATTGTTTTCTGCACGTGAACTATTACAGCACAAATAAAGCTTCAAAAAATATTGCTAATGAATATAAGGAATAAATTTATCAGAAAACATTCAAAAACACTGATAATCATCGATATAATTCGTCATTATTAGTCATTATGACAATCATTTATTATTCAAACCATGCCTGTATGTAATTTGAAAGATAGGTATGAATATCTGTTGGATTTATCGCAAAAATATAAATCTGGGGCCTACCCGAATTTCAACGTTTTGTTCTTTTATTTTGCAACCAAATGCGTTAATGCGTATGTTATTATTGGATGCATTTCGAATCAGTTCGAGTATCAGACATAATATTGTAGGTCAATTCTTAATATGAACTACGAATTAAGTTATCAAGATGATTAAGAACAAAGTTCACAATTCAATATTTTTGAGGAAATTGGTAAATATGATCAGAATAACTTTGGACTTGTTCCTTGAAATTTTAGAAATATAAGAACCTATTTGTTGAGAAAATATTCCTAAATATATAGAGCGGAGAGTCTTGCAGAATATACCTATCACCTCATCATTATATTTTTTCAGAAAAATTGTAAACATTTTCATATAAATAAGCCTGCACACGCACCAGCTTCGACATCATTAGAATTTCCATGGAAAAATATGATGGTAACATTTGGGACACCTTAATAATGAGAACATTGTATGAAGACCTTAACACAATGATAAGACCACCGGATTGGTAGCACGTGGGAACTCACCCTTACCTACTGAACTAAATAATAATCGTAAGGTTTATGATTTTCATTAGGGTATTTCTGTCAGCTATATTTTTTCGCAACTTTGAATTTCATAGATAAATAGAGGAAAGAAACAACAGAACTAGCCCCTGTAATAAAGGATCTATTTTAAATTGTCGTAAAAGCAGTAGCTATCTATATGGGTGTAAAGTCTGAAAAATGAAAACATATATTTATTTATGAAGGGGATTTCGAAAACAATGAGGCTCTGAGCGAACTTTGACTCCCTGTACAATTTTTCATGTCTTTAACGTCTTTCGCGATTGAATTCAATATCCAGGAAAACAATCAAATATGAATAATATCCGACAAACAACATACATCCCAAAGTACAAGGTACGTTTTATTTGGTCAAAGAAAGTCTGACAGACTTATTATTGTTGTCCCAGTTTATCAAGGTTTATTCAAAATAAGGATTTTTTCTATTGCATTGCGTAATGGAAAGATGTCATGAATGGGCATCCAGGTATATTGGCGATTTATAGCAACACAATTCGTAATTATGGTCAGGTCAAGCCATACTTACGTTTGTATGTGGTTCTTCAGTCAGAGGAAAAAAATTGAATTGTCACAGTTACGATAACCTCTCCACACCACGAACTGTACCAAACTGGCGTGATGCGTGATTGACATGATTTTCAGCTGTGGAGGAGCTATCGTCCAATATAATCGGACTTGACATGCACAGAAATCACGAGGAGGTCTAAGATATAATACCGATTATACGCTTACGTGTAACGTGTGTTGCCGGTCATGGAAAATGTCATTGACAAGGTTAATATTAGGTCAAAAGAAAGGTAGAGTTGTAGAGTAGAAGAGATAAGAATCTTAATATTCTTAACCCACAGACCTGTACTTAATCACTATTTACCATTAGAGCACGCACTGATCGTGTCATCCGAGAATATTTAAAACAGACTTACCTCCATATATCTATAATCATTGTATAAAGTCTTTATACAATGCTATAATAATGAATGATGGTATTCTATGTATACTCTACGGCTGTTTCTAATTTGAAATACCAATAAACCAATATATTTGTATTCTGTGAAATAAACCCTTGGAGGTTCTCCTACTTCCATGAATAAACCCATGGCGTGGAGTCAGGAGAATTACCATATAATTCATTAATTGTCATCAGAGATTACAGAATATCAGAAGATATTGTCTTGATCATAGACAAGATACCTAGGTATAATTAATCAATGAGTTTTTGATAAAAGAGTACTCGGGATTCATGATTCAAACAGTCTATAAAGCTCAATATTTATTGATACAGCACAGTACACTATTTTTTATCATAATTGACTGCTATAATTTTGTGGAAAAGGGATATGCTAAGTTTTACCTGTTTAATAGGTATATCTCGATAATACTGCTCATGTATTATTGTTTAATAACTGTGGGTAACATTCATATTTCATAGCACATTCTAATCAGTTGTTTTCACTCGAGGGTGAAATGTTGAGATATTTCTATTTTTCTTGTTCCATCAATGCATAAACGAGTATTCTAGACTATTACAACATAATTTGTAGAATTCTAATTCGAACTGTAGCACGTAATTGAGACCAAGAAGTATTTACATCAACATGAATTTGAGACCACAAGATTATCCAACTTTTCAAAGTAATTTTATTCTTAGTCTACTATATTACAATTCATTTGTTCATTACAGTTTAAGGTTGTACTTTTCTAGATTTTTCTTGTGCTAATCCAAGTAAAGCACAGTCAGCTTCTAATAATGTGAGATCTTTATCATAACCCAGGAATTTCGAGGATAATTCTAAATCCTTAATTTGCAGCCTAACTTTAGCTCCCCTAATATATTCACTGAAATCAAATAATTTGGGAACAAAATTCATTTTGAAAAGTTTTATAGGAGGTTACCTAGAATTCCTTTTTGGCCTAGGGCAAACGCAATGAAATTTCCATCCAAAATCTATGTATAAATCATCTTCCACAACATGAAATATTTTCCCAATTACTACTTTCTTCAAAGGATCACCTAACTGAAAAAAGAACAGCTTTTCATTTTAAATAAACCGATTATGTATATTTCTTACATCTATAAACTTAGAATTCCTTAATAGACTTTCAAATGTTTCAGGGGCTTGCACTTCAGGTTTAGAGATATCATCAAATTTCGCATAAGATTGAGCGAAGCCACTCTGTTTAGGTGCTTGTCCATTAGGGGATGTTGGATTTCCGCTATCATTACAAAAATATGCAGCCTGTATTTTTAAAGCATTGTTTCGTATCAGTTGAGAATATATCCCTCGCAACATATTATTTGAATAAATACACTGAAAATCTTTATCAGAAAAAAAGTATGAATTTACGAAAAGTTTTGAGGTTAAATTTTAAAATTAAAATCCAAACATGGAGCACAGAATAGAGAAGTATACTTCTTCATTCTGTGCATGTAGGAATGAATCCAACAGTAAGGCTCAAACTACACGTGATTAATCATTTTATCTACCGGAATCTGAAACTACCAAGCCGTTCAAATCTTTGAATAAGGAACTTCATTCAAAGGTTCAAATGGAATGTGTTTTCAACTGTCAGTCAAATATATCCAATACTAATAAAAATAGCCTCGATATGAGTTTGAAAAAGAAATATATTCATATTTTGGGATAACATTGTAGGCTTAGACCAAAATCAATTGAAGAAGTTTATTTCTTATAAGAAATTTCTTGATTCTATGGTTTTTTGTCATTATGTCATAGAAATCATAACAATTCATTTCACCATAAAAAATAATATCCTAGTTGATAAATGATGGAGGACGAGTTACGTTGTGCATTTTGTAAACAATTGTATAGTAATCCTGTGTTACTACCATGTTATCATGCATTATGCTTAAATTGCGCTATTCAAATTCAGACACCTCCTGCCCAACAAGTCTCTCAAGCCACTTCAGAGAATGCAGAAAGCGTAGCCTCTGGCAGCTCAGGAGACTACCAAGAAAGCGACAAATTATCAATATTAAGTGAAACAGATAGCGGTGTCGTTTGTACTTCTAGGCCTAATAGTTATATTGGATCTCCCAACGGTGTCATATACAGTGCGTTAAGTTTAACTTGTCCTCTTTGCTCAAAAGTAGTATACTTTGATGAAAATGGAGCATTTAATTTACCAAGGTACAGAGTAATGAAAAACATAGTGGACAAGTATGGTGAGCTGAGGAATTTTCATCTTAAGTGTCAGATGTGCGAATCTGAACCTCACAATGATGCCACAGTGATGTGTGAGCAGTGTGAGATTCTTTACTGTGATTCTTGTCGAGAATCATGTCACCCTCTTAGAGGTCCATTGGCAAAACACATTCTCTCTGAACCTCAGAGAGGATTTTTAATGTCTAAAGCAAAAGATGGAAAGTGTGTTGAACATGTGGATGAAATGTTGACAATGTTTTGCTTAGTTTGTAAAATTAGTGTATGTGCAGTTTGTTTAATGGACTCGCGACATGCAGCTCATGATGTCCAGAGTCTTGGAATGATGTGTAAAGCGCAGAAGGTGAGAAAATCCAATCAATTTCCAATATTCCATTGTGTTATAAGTCTAATAATTTTTTCTAGACTGAACTATCTCACAATTTACAACAACTTTCTGAACGAGCTAAGTCTACAACTGAATTTATTCAGCGTTTGAAAGGAATGAGTGAAAAAGTTAATGTGAGTGCCATATTATTATTCCTACTAAGTTGGTTTGAAAAGCCAAACCACTTACTAATGTGTATAAAGGTTTACCCTCTATATAATTATATTTAGGAAAATTGTGAAGATTTTGAAGCCATTGTTACTGCTCAATGTGATGCACTAATAGAAGCTATACATAGAAGAAGAGCACAGCTCTTGGAATGTATTAGACAAGACAAGGAAATAAGGATCAGGGCTCTGAAAGAACAAGTGGCTACCTGTACAAGTCGTTTACAGCAAACTACTGCCCTGTTACAGTTCTGTATTGAAGCACTCAAGGAAACTGATAGTTCTGCATTTTTGCAGGTAAATAATCAAATTGGCTATTTTTTACTTAAAAATGTATGACTGGACTATATTTTTGTAGGTTAGCTCTATGTTGATAGGGAGAGTTTCAAATACAGATCAGTCTTGGCATAAAGAATGGACAGCTCCTCGTGTATCTCCACATTTTGATCTCACACTCGATGATAAATCCGTCCTTAGAGCAATTGAGCAGCTTAATTTCATCCAAATGAAACGTAAGTGAGCAAAGCAAACTTGCAGAAATTTCAAATGTTGTTTATGCATTTTACAATTTACTGGTAATTTGTAGGTGCATTTATTTGAGATCTATGCGTTTTATAGGTTTTTCATTAAATTGTGAATTTTTATGATCAAATATTCAATCTGTGTTTCTTCTGATAATTTTTTTCATTTGTGTAACTTGAGAAATTTCTGAAATTGAGAAAATAACGTTTTGCTTCAGTTGAATAACGAATTTTCTGATCCAAATGCAGCTTATGTAGATGGGGAGGAGAGAGTACCTGCAGGTAAATAATGCATGGAAAGCATGAAAGATGAAATTTTTCTGAAGCTGAGAATTAATGAAAGATTTTAATGAATGCCTTCTTCTCCGAAAGATTAAAACAATATTATGAATATGTATTATATTCACAGATTTGGGGATCTGGCTGTTTTAGTAAAATACGATCAGCATGGAACTTTTTATTATGAGAACTTTGAACAAACTCTTGAATATCTATTTCTATTTTTTCTGTTTTAACGAATATTACAATATTATTGAATCTTTAAGAAGTATATTTCCTAAACTCAATATACTTTTTTATTGTGATATATTTTATCCTAGTTGGATGGTAATCAGTATGCAATGTGGAAATAAATTTCTCAATTCTTTATTTAAAAAATGTTATTTGAAAATTATATTAATATTTACAAGTCTTTTCATAGAAAAGGTCTCTTGTATGTGTTTTTTTATTAGAGGACTCCAATATCTCTATCTTTCTCTCTTTTCTCGTGTACCTTCCATTCTACCAAACCAATGGACAGGATCGGCTGAATCGATCATAGAGTGTTGCTGTGACGTGAAACAAAGTAGTCGATATACCGCATTTAACTCAATTAGAACTTGCTTCGCGATTTCACTATTTTTAGTAACAAAATTATATTACAGGTTGAGAAAAACATAAAAATATATGTATTTCGTGTTACATGCAAGAGACCTATAGGAAAGATGTATCAATTTGAGATCATGCATTTATATTCATATTTTATAGCTCCTGGTGCTCCCACGATGATGCCAGAAGAATGCAGCGCTGAAAATAATTCTGTCACTGTGGCTTGGAGATCTCCGCCGCACAGTCATGTCGAAGGATATGTTTTAGAATTGGACGATGGTAATGGAGGTGATTTTAGGGTAAGTCATTTTGTTTATTCGAAATCTTCTTAGTTTTTTCTTGAATATTTAAAAATCGGTTATTTATAATTTCAACAAAGCAAATGTTCAGTGTCCATCATCAAGGGTGGCTCTTTTTTTCCAAGTTATGTATTTTTCTGAACTCTCGTTGTCGTTGAAAATTCCCATTGATTGTATTAATTCAACCTTGAACATTGATTTCAAGGTGAGTTTGAATTTATTAAAATTGAAAACTTTTGGTATTTTTTCACTAATTGTGAGAATGTGAGTAGGAATTTCAGTGATAAAAATAATGAAGATGATCAACATTTGACTTAAAATGCTCCTAACCATACCGTTTTCTCAAAAACTGTTAGATGTATATTTGAATGTTTTGTTATTTTTCTATCAGTATTATGGCAAAGTTTTGATGAAATTTTCATTGTCAACTGACAGTTTGATTCCCGGTTTATCATAACCTTAACCCTTGAAAGGATCGAATAATCTTATTATTATTTTGTTCGGAGAAAAAAATTGAACACGATGTTTTTGTTCAGGAGGTATATTGTGGTGTTGAAACCATATGCACAGTAGATGGTTTACACTTCAATTCAATGTACAATGCTAGGGTGAAAGCTTTCAACAATTCAGGAGAAGGTGAATACAGCGAGCTTATTGGTTTACAGACAGCTGAAGGTAAATAAGACTGGTTTATATGATAGATTAATGACCTAAGAATCTTTTCATTAATTGCGTGAATGTTGTTAACAGCTCAGAGACTAACCTATGTGTTGTTATGAAAACAAGTTCCTAAATGACTATTTTCAACTAAAATTCAAATACAGAGAAATATAACAAATATAATATTCCTGAATTTCAGTAATTAAACATGACAATTATTGAACTTATTGTTGATATTATCATCTATTAATTATGTTTAAACTGTTCAATATTTTTTCTTGTCCTTGGCGTATCTTTTTTGAATAATTCCGAAACTATTGGGTGGCTGAAAAGTTCGTAGGCTAACACGTTGACGGCGCTACTAGTATTGGTTTCGTGCGTCGTTTGACATTTGTCATACGTTGGAGGTAAAACAACCTGACTATTCCGCTTTGTTTATGTTATGAAATACAGCATTTTCAACAATTTCAGGATAAATTCACAAGTTAAAATGATTTATATTCATAGAATTGGTGAATTACTAGGCTCGTGAGGCCAAGTTATTGTGTCGTGAAATGCAACATAAATACACCGAGAGACCAAGGAATACATTCGCTTTGTTTACATTGGCGAAGAGCGATTATTTGGAGATTTTGGTGATTTATTCATTTTACAAGTGAAATTTTGTGATAATGGATCTGATTAACTGATATTCAATCTCAGATGATAATCATTCAAAACGATATAAATGAAAATTGCAGTATTTATTCTTGTCATCTAAAGCCTAGAGTATCCACATCAGAGATAGCATTTATTATAGATATAACTATTGAAAATGAAACAGTAAAATGTTCGGCTCATTTATTCCTGAAAATAAACATCAGAATGAAATCCAACAAATGTATGGAATGGAAAAAACATGGGTTCCAGAGAACTTCTCAGTACTATTTCAAATAACGTTCTATGTTGCAAATTATCAAAGTACTACAATATTGGTCTGCAGTTGCTATGGCAGTGCTATCATAATCTTCAATTATATATTTATTTTACTAAATATATGTTTCAAATAAAATAATTCATATGAAATTTTTTCCTTGAACACCGCTTTGGATTCATCCTCAAAAAATTCTTTACTATCCATATAAAATGTTTTTTTTATTATGCTGATGCAACATTAGGGCTTCATTATCTTCAATAATTGACAATAAGGTCAATTCGAAATATATTACAAACAACAAAATGTAGTTCCATCCTTGCGTAGTCGAGCCACATCGGAACGTGTTCGGTTGAGAACAGAGAAAGTTATCTGGTTCATTATTATTATAAAATGCATACAATATTTCGACAAATCTATCACATAACGAATTGCCTTGATTGGTTTCATATATTATATAGAGATGCGAGTGTGTGTATAACAAACACGAAATATTCTTATCATAGTTATCTCATTATGAGTCAACTCATTAAACAGAACAAATTGAATAGATAGTCTAACATAATTCCTTAACCAGTGTGGAAATGCCTCCAACAAACTCTATTATAGTTTGTTACTTTGTCAGAACAGTTTTTTTAATTTATGGTGTGAATATAGGATGTTTGCCTTCTCTGGGATAGTCCACATAGTATTCTATTTCTTCTTGTAGCAGATACAATTTAGGGGAATGGGTCAAAAATGCAAATATTCAAATATAAAGTCTACACTACAATATATCTGAAAAATCGGATTCCTTCGTCTCTTGGTTGTATTTCACAACGAAACAATAAATTGGCCTAGTATAATTCACCAATTCTATTAATATAAATCATTTTAACTTGTGAATTTATCCTGAAATTGTTGAAAATGCTGTATTTCATAACATGAACAAAGCGGGAATGTGGGGTTGTTTTACCTCCAACGTATGACAAATGTCAAACGAAGCATGAAACCAATTAAACCTTTATGACTTTCAGTCAGCCTTAACCATCAAACTAAACTTGTATAAATTAGATAGCTGTTGCACTATTAGTTTGTGAATTATAGCATTTTAGTGAACCAACTTTTTTTGTTTGAAAAAATGGATAAAAAAGAATAATATTCATTGAAAATCCTAAAAAGGGAAAAACGGTGAATTGCGACTATAACATTGCGTTATTAGAGCGTTTGAAAAACGAATTCACCGTAGATTTAAAGAAGAAGGAAGTGCAGTTTCATCAAGATCATGCACTGTGGCTTTGAATTATTCAAAGAGGTTTTCAGTATGTGCACCTTGTCATGGCTCATTTACTTTGTGACGATGGTATCTGATGAAATTTGTCACCGAATGAAAGTCGATCATTACAGTTTTATTCATGCACAACTTTTAACCCCCTCACGTGAAAAAATTTTTTTTTCTCCATTAAAGGGTTCGTAGGGGTTGAAAGTTGTGCATGAACAAAACTGTAATGGTTGACTTTCATTCGGTGATAAATTTCATCAGGTACCATTGTCTCAAATAAATGAGCCATGACCAAGTGCACATATTGAAAACCTCTTTGAATAATTCAAAGCCACAGTGCATGATCTTGATGAAACTGCACTTCCTTCTTCTTTAAATCTACGGTGAATTCGTTTTTCAAACGCTTGAAGTAACTAATTTTTCAAAAAAAAAAATTTTTTCTTAAAAATTTCTGCACGTCTGTAAAGAAGATACAAAGACTCTGCCAAAAAAGTACCACATGACCCACTTTCCCTATTCAAAAAATTTAGAGGGTTGATGGTGATGGCACAGGGTGCAACAAAAATCCTTCAAAAATGCATAGAAATTTGGTAAAAGTGAAACAAAAATTGACCTGTTTAAGGATTTTGTTGCCAAATATTTTTCTTCTGAGAAAATGAATTTGTTCCATACTTTTGACGCGCACTGTATATTGAATAATAAAATCAAATTCTATCAAAAAAAATTATCTTTCTATGCTAGCCTACGAACTATTCAGTCTTACCATTATTCTTGACAGGAGAATTAAAAATACCTAAAAAGAAAATTTCCTAGAGTGGAATTGTAAGTTGTTTACCACATCTTATCCACACTTTTGATTAAATATTTCTTATTGACATTTCATATGAACAAAGACCTCAGCAATATAAAAGTGATACCAATGAATGACTATGTATTTTTATTCATAGCTAAACTCGTTCCACTAATGCAAACATTTAGTGAGTATCTTGTTTAGAGTAGATAGTCTGTTTATGATTATCCTTTACGAACAGTTTGATACCTAAATATTATTCCTTCTCTTACAGTGGCTTGGTTTACGTTCGATCCCATTTTATCTGGTTCGGGCTTACAGTATTCGCAAGAAGCGATGAATGTTACCGGTGAGGGATGGGAACACATGGTAGCTTTAGGTAGTGTTGGGTTCAGCCGTGGGGTTCACTATTGGGAATTTACGATCGAGAAATTTAATGCTGATACAGATCCGGCCTTTGGAATTGCCAGAATCGATGTAGCTAGGGATAAAATGTTGGGTAAGCGTTCAGAACCTGTTTTTATCATTTTATTGTTTACGATTCCTTGTGGTTTCTAGAAGAGATTAATTTCAGAGAATCTTTATATATTCACACATTTGCAGTTCAGTCATTGATAAGATTGGTCATTGGAATTTACCCTATCCAACTATTTATTTTGAAGCTTCTTATCTTCAGTGAATATTTGTTTGTGTGAACTATTTTGGTTTATTTTCTACAAGAAATCTTTGGAATTCAAAATGAATCTAATAATCTCTTTTTCACCAATATTTTCACTCGTTCTTTGGATTGAGTTTGACATCAACGCCAATTTCATTGTTCATATTTGCAAAATAATGATAGTATTTATTTTAGTATCATGTATAAAGAATGTGTTAACACATCAAACCAAAAAAAATGAAGTCCATCCTTAACTTAAGGAAATTACGAATTGGGAAACTTTTAGTGTAAATAAATAGTACTGTTAATTTTATTCTCTTACGTTACACAGCACTTATAAGGGGTTTTAAATGTTTTTCTGGATGAGCTGGTACAGTGAAACAATAACTGACCAGATGAATGAATGAATACACAATAGGTCTTTTGCATGATTTTTTTATAATTGGAATCGAATATTCTATGCATTATTATTCTATGCATTTCACGCATTATGAACTTGCGTCTCCATTTTGCCATTTTAATATCGAATTATTCAAAATTCGAGAATGGTCAAAGTGTGGCATAGCATATACATATAATGATTCTGTATCGAAAAACATAAAAATGTGATATTTCGTGCTACATGCGAGTGACCAATTTATTCACACTGAATCAATAAATATCACTCCGACATTAATCACTTTTACATTCTGAAAAATCATTTACACTTTAACATTATACAACAAACCTTTAATACGTAAGCACTACTTGTTTTTGTCTCGTAGCCTTAGGATGGTACTCTATGACATTGTTGCCAAGTTTCTTGTAAATGATGTTCATTAACAATGATGGGATTTTAGTTTTTAATGAAAAAACGTGTGTTTGACATAACAACATTGTTCTTGCTGTAATTAGAGGCTTCTATATCGCAGTTATGTTTGAAATAAGATTGCTCTGATGTACACCACGACTTCGTTGACAATGCTGTTCCCAATCGTTCTGATTACTCAGTGCAATTAATTCCGGAGGTATTTTGCAATGAACTAACTCTTCAAATATACTCTCCCAAGTGATGTGCAATCTGTAGCTCGTTGATATAGACTTTTGTTTCCATCTTGCCTCAAAGAAAATAATACAGGGTTGTTAAATCACATGACATTGAGGGCCAATTCACAAATCTTCGTCTTGAGATAATCCTAAAGTCGAAACATTTCCCACAGCAAAGCAAAGGTAGTATTAGATGTATGACCTGTAGCGACATATTCTTGGAACCACATCTTTACAATATCAATGTTCTTGAGTTCTGGTCATAAAATTCCTAAAACATGTTTCCATAGCAGTCGCGTTTGACTGTGTCTGTCATCGAATATTGTTGACTAAGATTGAGCATTACGGCATAGAAATAGAAATATTTTATTCACAATCACAGTCATTGCATTGTACATAGTAATACAAACAATAAAAGGAAAGCAAGTCAATAATCAATAAGTCTGCAATCTTGCATTATCCAAAAACTCCTTCACAGAATATGGTTCACAACTTATAATCAGTTTGTAAACTTCCCTCTTGAAAGACCCAAGGTTTGTAAGTTCTTTAATTTCCTTTGGTAGCGATTGCCATGTAGAACATATTTTTTTCAGTCAGGCTTCGGGAATGCAACGGATAGAAGTGCTTGATTTTTTGCCTGGTCTCATTTTTATTCCGACATTCTTCAAAATAATGATTGTTCTTTGCAAAGAATCTTAGGATTCGGTAAATATATAGACCAAAACATGTTGGTATGTTGTTCTCTTTGAAAACTCCACGACATGACCCTCTGAACCTCAATCCATACATAGCTCTCATGGCAAGTTTCTGGACTAGGAATACTCGTTCCGCTGACACGCTGTTACCCCAAAGGGAGATGCAATAATCCATCTTACTCTGAAAGCATGCGAAGTATACTGTTCTCAGGATGTCACGCTCTACTTTTTTTCTTAATGCACGCATAGAGTAAAGCACAGAGTTGAGACTACCACACAGTTCTTCGCAGTGGTATCCCCATCTGAGTTGATGATCAACCATAACACCTAGCACCTTGCATACATTTGTGACTTCTATAGCTTTTTCTCTGAAACTGAAATTCGTATGTAATTGTGAGCTTGGCTTACTCTCAAAAATTATGCTCTTGGTTTTACTTGTGTTCAGTGAGTGTCCATTCTTTTGACACCACTGATTTATGATTTCCATTGCCTCAGTCAGCCCAAAAATCAGATCACCTTTATCTTTTGCAGTCACCAGAATGGTGGTATCATCAGCATATATGTATGTGTCAAAAAATTTGTCAGCAAGTACCATCGGAAGATCATTTATGTATAAGGTGAACAATAAAGGTCCCAAAATACTTCCCTGCGGTACCCCAAGATCCACAGTCACGTCCTCTGATACATACTCCGATGAGCCCAAAGAAATCTCCACCCTTTGCTGTCTTCCCTTAAGATAACTCTTGAATAACTGAAGCATAACATCCCTCACTCCACACATCTCTAATTTGAATAACAGATGTTCATGATTGACATGGTCAAAAGCCTTTGACAAGTCTACAAATAGGGCCGCTGGTACGTCTCCCTTTCTAGCATCTGTATAACTCTCTGAGTGAGCTCAAAAAATATGAGGATTACCCCTCAGAATTTTCGAATCATATCCGAGGGACCATTGCCAGTTGGTCAAGGTGAATGAGGAGTGGTCAGAGAAGATGAAGATCCCTTGTGGTGTGCTGCAAGGCTCGGTGTTAGGACCAATTTTGTTCCTTATTTATATAAACGATTTGTTCCCTGTGTCCTGGTTGCAAATTTTGCTGACGACACTTTGTATATCAGTCAGGATGAAAATGAGGGCTTGGTGAGTGAGCAAACTGGAGTGGCTTTGGGGGCTGCTGCTGAATGGTTCAAGGCAAATGGGGAAAAAACGCAGACACTGACCTTTTCCTCCGCAATGCGTGGGAAGGCTCTATCGATAGTATTCTTGGGTGTAACCTTTCAACAAGATCTTAAATGGAATGAACATGTGGTAGTACTGAGCAGGAAGCTGTCGAGGTCCGTTTACACAGTACATAGGATGATGCAGATAAAAGGCCATCAAGCCAGTTTTTACAAAGTTCCTAAATTATGCAAGCTTGATTAGGAAATAAAACCAGATATACATATATTCTCTCCAGAAAAAATCACCAAATTAAGGTGAATTAACAAAATTATAATTTCAGGAACACTGCAGTTCTTCTCATAGGGTTTTCTGTGTGATCTTCTATTCCTGTATCTCATTATGCAAAATTTCCATGTTGTGTCTTTGCTGAGAAATCTTTTCAGAAAGTTCTTTAATGCGAAGGTTAATAGGTTAAACTTCGACTCAATGCTATGTAAATGGAAGAATGGGAAAAGGAATACACTACCCAAAACTTCAAAGCAAATACCGTTAAATGGTATACAGATGGTTCTAAAACCACGACGGGGGCCGGCGCTGGAGTATACGGGCCTAGAACGAAGTGTACACTATCGCTTGGCTCCTACTCGAGCATTTTTCAGGCAGAAATACTTGCTATCGAAAGATGCATAGACATAAACCTGGAAAGAAACTATCAAGGGTGCGACATAGTGATCCATTCTGATAGTCAGGCTGCTATTAAAGCACTGAACTCCTATGTCATCGACTCAAAGCTGATATGGAAGTGCCGAAGGAAACTCAATGAAGTAGGCAAGAACAACAAAGTCTCCTTTGTCTGGGTTCCTGGGCACTCGGGAATCAAAGGAAATGAAGAGGCCAACACTCTAGCCAGAAAGGGAGCACAAACGCTACCTACTGGCCCAGAACCTTTCTGTGGTATAGGCAAATGTACCTATAAGAAAGAGAAAGAAGAAAATGAAAGAGGGGCACCCTGGAGGAATTCTCCAGGAATGGAACACTCTAAAAAGTTCCTTCGGAACTTTGAAATTGCTAGATCCAAAAATCATTTGGATCTCAGTAAGAATAAGTTACGGCTCCTCACTGGTTTCCTCACAGGAAACAGTCGCCTAAGGAAGCACATGATGAGAATGGGCTTATCAGAAACTGAAGAGTGCAGATTTTGTGGGGAGGAGGAGGAAACCCCTGTTCACCTGATCACAGAATGCCTCGTCATTGTGAGCCTGCGCAAAAGATACCTTGGACAGGAGCATTATAGGAGGAATGAGAACTTAGCCTCCTTGAAGCCCTCACAGATATTAGAATTCATCAGAGCTCTAGAGCTGGAGGGCGAGCTGTAGGTTGCGAAAACAGCTCTGACAAGGGGGTACAAGGCACAATAGACCTTAAGGTCGCAGTGGAATGTAACCCCTTACCAACAATACTTAGGTTTCATTTTTGTTATTTCTTAAAGCAAGGTGTGGGGGGGATGCCTCATCCTTGTAATGGCCCTGAAGGAGGAGGTTTTGGCTGTTGTTGCTAAATTCGCGGAAAGATATATTGGTTGGTAGTATTCCAGTGAAGGATGAAAATTGCCTATATGTGGGTATCTGTTTTCTACTTATTCCTTCGTTTTTGTATCTCAAACTTCTGTAGTGTTTATTCTTGTCGATGCATTTTTGCTTCATGTTGGCCGAGCCTCCATCCTTGTTGAAATACATCTCTATTGAAAGATCATGCCTTTCGAGGTTGAAAAGTAATCATCATTATATTTATCGTAAGCGTAATCTGTAAGCTATCAGGACATTCTCAAACGATCAGTAATTTTGCTTCGAAATAACGAAACAATATACTTGGTAAACAACATACATTACTGCTTAAGACTCCTTAATGAATAAAAACGATTCTACCAGGGAAAGACGACAAAGGCTGGGCAATGTACATAGACCGTCAGCGGTCGTGGTTCCAGCATGCTGGTGCGCACGAGCAACGTGTAGAAGGAGGAATTTCGGCAGGTTCCACTGTCGGTGTTCTTCTAGACTTGGATCAGCACACACTCTCTTTCTTCGTTAACGAAGAACCCCAGGGTAACGTAGCTTTCAAAGACCTCTACGGAGTTTTCTATCCGGCCATTAGTTTGAATAGAGGCGTCAGCGTTACTCTGCACAGTGCTCTAGATGCACCGTCAGACGTCGAGGAAACTTGATAAAGAGGTGAAGTACTTATTGTTTCTGTGTTGTATTTTGTTCGACTTCTTTGTCCTGAAGCAAAGATTGGAAACATAGATTTTGTTATGTTACAGTAAGTGAAAGTATAGTGGATAATTTACTCTTTTGAATGACTAGAAATAGAGGAAAAAATCGAGAGAACACTGAATAGATGTCACATTAGTATTACAGAGCGGGTCACCTATCCAGCGATTGACGCCGCTAAAATCTGCTTGGTTTCCAGATGAAATGTATGGTGTCACGAAATTTTTCACAATCTTTCCAGCCGGTATACAGGGTGGGCAAAATTCGTTGTCTACTGAAGGGATCTCGAGAACTATAGCAGCTAGAAGAAAACTGATAACACATTCACGAGCTCTTTTTTCCTGACTAATCTGAATCTGAAAACAGATCCAGCTTATCGTTCATTTAACTTAAGAATTTGTCATTTTCAATAATGCTGAATAACTCGCTTGTTCGAACTCGTATTGGAAATCTGTTGATACATTCTACAGGCACTTTTTTAGGAGTAATTCAAATATAATATGACTGAATTTTTCAATCCAGCCATTCTCGAAAAATGAGAAGGATTTTGGATTTTTTAAATGTAAACTATAGTCAAAAGATCTCTTATCTTGCTTCAAAATTTTTGCTGATTTCAAAAATGTATCATATGTCGCTATTCACATGAATATTACATGAGAAAATAGTCATTACTTTTTTCCTGCCTTTTTATTCACTGTTGAATTATGAGTAGGCTGACGTTACCATAGCGACAATTCAATATACATTAACTTTGTGTGAACTTGCGTCTCTATGATTGGAATCAGCGATTGCTGAATAAATATATCTATGGTTAATTTGTCATAGTTCTTAAGATTAGCAATATTTCGGGTCATTAGGGATAATAAATAGATTTTCTATTGCTAATCTTAAGAACTATGACAAATTAACCATAGAAATATTTATTCAGCAATCGCTGATTCCAATCATAGAGGCGCAAGTTCACGCAAAGATAATGCATATTCAATCGTCGCTATGGTAACGTCAGCCTGCTCATAGTTCAAGAGTGAATAGAAAAGCAGGAAAAAAGTATTAACAATTTTCTCATGTAAATAGCGACATATGACAAATTTTTGAAACCAGCAAAAATTTTGTAGCCAGATAAGAGATCTTTCGACTATAGTTTACGTTTGAAAAATCCAAAATCTTTCTCATTTCTCGAAAATGGCTGGATTAAAAAACTCAGTCATATTATATTTAAATTACTCCTAAAAAAAGTGCCTGTAGAATGTATCAACAGATTTCGAATATGAGTTCAAACAAGCGAGTTATTCAGCATTATTGAAAACGACATTTTCTCAATTTTCGCTCATAACTCAAGTTCTATGAAAGATAAACTGGATCTGTTTTCAGATTCGGGTTAGTCAGGAAAAAAGAGCTCGAGAATGTGTTATCAGTTTTCTTCTAGCTGCTATAGTTCTCGAGATCCCTTCAGTAGACAACGAATTTTGCCCACCTGTATATAATAATATAATATTCACGATTGGTTGGAAACCTAACAATACCATTGTTATTCCTCAGAAATTAGAAATGACAATATTGACTTTAAAACATTTGAAAGAGTAAGTTTACCTTTATTCAAGTCATGTAATAAATTTCGTCCATAAAATATTCGTATTTATCCCAACGCTAATTTTTTTTTGTGTTTATTTTCCACTGCCAGAATGAAGAAGTTATCATTTATTTTTATTTATTTTTTATATGATATTTATACATTGTCAGCTTGTTTGGGGCCATGAATGATCGGGTTTTGTCAGTTTGAATCTTGCAATCGGTATATTGGTGCACATAAATAAAACAAATTAGGTACGTACTTATTATTCTGTAGGTTTCATATAAAACTTTTTTATACAAGGTAACAGATAAGGCATCTCACTTTAAGTTTTCAATCATACCTTGCATTATTCCAAATGGAAATTCTTAGTTGAATTGTGATTTTTTTTTCGGTCTATTTATTTTTTTAGCTATCATCTTATTGCATGCACTTAATTTATACTCATGGAATTTTCTCAATCTCAATCCACAATATCTTCTTCTTCCCATTATAATCAATGTTTCACATAACATTTGTATTGAATCAAGGAACTCAACCTACTCACCACTAAAACCTTTGAGGCAGCTACAATGACAAAAAGTTAATTTGAAATAGTAATTTAAATACATTTACATTTCCAATACAGCACCAGTAATAGTATTTTTCATAAGAATTTTGATTCGACCTATTACGTGAGAAAGAATTGAATAGTTTTTTTTCAAAATGTTTATTTCCATTTTATATTAGTTTCTCATCTTTGAGTCACTGTTATGATATTATTTCACTCTTCAACACATTTGTTTCAGATGTAATTTTATTCATTTCAAAAATTCATCGTGAAATATTTCCCCATAAAACGATTTTAATTTTTTATTGTTTATTGAACAACACTGTTGTTCGAATCCCCAAGCTTTAGTTTCTCATTCCATTTTCGTTTGTAAGTTTTTGTGTGATCTATTTATTTAAATTAATTTATTTTTATTGGATTATATATATTAGTCATATCACCTTGTTTTTGTCTAGAAATGAGGTGATATATTGAATAACAATTCCATATTTATTTAATTTAACACCTTTGAGTATTTTTCGAAAGTATCTATAAGTGGAAAACTTTAATTTTTGAATCTGAATGGTGAAACATTTATAGAAAAATAACACATTTGTGTATCTTGAGGATGCATTGATTGATATTTTTCGCAGCTTAAATCAAACGCTTTAACATATACTTTTAAATGAATTGAGAATGCTTCGTTGCATCATCGATCAAAAATAATTCGTTACTTTTTAATCTCAAAGTAATATTTTGAGATGAACTTATAAAGACTGATGATTGTAAAATCGTTGTTTCATGATAATTCAATAATTATAGACATATCCAATTAATGTTTGATCTGATTGTTTTATATTCATATACGGATTTTTTAACACGAGTTAGGTAAATATTCATAATTGTAGTGTTAATTGAAATTTTTTCATTGATGTAATTTTTTTATCTGAAGAAATAGGATGAATTACTTCGCATTGTAGCTATGAAATATCTTGCACAATTTTTTCATACTTTAATGTGACTATACAGGGTGTTTCATTGGTAAATGAATGGGAACTCCAGTTCACGATACGCGATCGAAGGAAGCGCTTTCCACTAAGCAGTAACTCTCCTAACGGGAGGTGCGTTAGACCATATTGGTTGAAAATGAATACGAGAATTTTGTTCCATTGTAACGCACCTCCTGTTTGGAGAGTTACTGCTTACTGGCAAGCGCTTCCTTTGATCGCGTATCGAGCCCCCACCACACATTTTAAACCTGCCATTGCAAGAGAACAGTCGTTTATTCGATATGTTACCACGCTCTGATTTGATACTTGCACTGGTCCATTGTATTCTGACCCTTGTTAGATTAACACTGGGTTTCATATCTTACAGACTGTCTTTTCCAAACCTGTATAGGTTTTTTGGACTCGTCTAGGGCATCTCACCCTCGGGTTACCAAATGTTCTTTTACCATTGAAACACCCTGTTTCTCATGTCAATAATTTTTCATATACTTATGAGAAAAATATTCGTAATTTACACTCCAAATGCCACATTTATCATGTGTTTGTGAAAGATTTTCATGTGTATTCAAAAATTCTTTTGAGTTTTAACCTTGTTTGAGTGATTTTGAAATGCTGCAAAATTTATGTTTTACGAAAAATAAGATATTTTAGAGTTTTCTCAATAATTCCTCTTGCCATATTCTGATTTCCTAGTCGTAAGTTATTTTGAAAAAATGTTGATTATGGATATTTATCAATGTTACTCTTTTATTCAATTTTATGTACCCTACTTGTATATAGAATAAATAATCGAATATCATACATTGTTCTTCATGAACTATAAGAGGATTAAAAATTCTAAAAATGCTGTGTCGTCCACGTTTGCAGTCGGAGTGGACACCCATTCACATATTGATCCCAGTCTACGCTTCCTATAAAAACGATATCGTTTCTAATCATTTTTTGCGAGCATGTTCTGGTGGGCGGCGTGCTATCGTTTTGTCCAAATGTCTGTAATTTTAGAAATTCAGCTGAAAATAGTCGAGAACAAGGTTGGATTGATAACGAATCCTGTGTCAAAATCGATTCTGTTTGGCAGAACAGTTTCAGTATTAATTTGGAGATATTTTCGATTTCTTCTTCAAATTTTTTTTGAATCATACTATATTCTGTGGATACCTTCAAGGTGTAATTTTTCAGGGTACTTGATTTCAATTTGATCTGAACCATAGACATATTAAACTCTCTGGACACGGCGTCCGAATAGACGACTTCGGCCCAAGTTGCCAACCCACAATTTACTTAGCAAGTTTACTTTCACTGGGGAACGGGAATTTCAGGACAAATTCGACATGATAAGGCTCGCATTATTTATAAATACCCGTGAAACATGCCTAGGCTCTTCAAACCAGATAATTCCTTCCAAATATAGGTTTTTGTTAAGATCGTCCCCGTTGGCTGAAATTTAAGTTGGGATTCCTGATTTCATGCAAACAGTGTCAATTTTCATAAGATACGTTCCGAAAATCAACTCTGTTGTTTCGGTTGCCGATTTTCCGCTCTGTAAATGTGAAATATTCGGATGGTTCCTGGAACAAGCGCGTGAAAAAGGTTATTTACGGAATCTGGTCGATGAAAATGTGGTCGATTCACTGTCACCAGAACGATTTTCTATGGTAAATATCCATAGCATAGAACAATCTGTTTACTTTAGGTTGGTTTTGGTTCCGAGTTCAGAACTGTACGGGACGGTTCTGGCATAGACCAACAAGACAAATCACTTCATCCTTTGCTGAAATCGAGTCTTTCTGACCTTGAGAAAAATAACGGACATAACCACACTCATTTCTTCCGCTTAACAAAACAGCTCTTCTTGCGAATATCATGAATCGAAATGTATACCTAGATGGATTTGCAGGGATTCAGTAATCACAAGATTCAAATCAGACTATGATTTTCGAACTAGAACCGTCCCGTACAGTTCTGAACTCGGAACCAAAACAAACCTAAAGTAAACATAGATTGTTCTATGCTATGGATAATCGTATTCTATGAAAATTGACACTGTTTGCATGAAATCAGGAATCCCAACTTAAATTTCAGCCAATCGGGGATGATCTTAACGAAAACCTATATTTGGAAGGAATTATCTTGTTTAAGGAGCCGAGGTGTCTTTCATGGATATTTATAAATAACGCGAACCATATCATGTCGAATTTGTCCTGAAATTCCCGTTCCCCAGTCATAGTAAATTGTGAAGAAAATTGTGGGTTGGCAACTTGGGCCGAAGTCGTCTATTCATTTCCAAAGAGTCGAATGGGGATAATGAAGCAAGTGAGAGGTCCGAGAGAGAGATGGACCTGGATCGGGCAGACCATAGAAAAGATACACGATACCAATATCCGTTATTCTATAGCGCATGGAGAGTGAGATGAAGGACGATCTCACTTGCACAATATGACGCCTATCTAGAGATAAAATCAAGCATTTACTTAGGGAATCTCCGGGGAAATGACTTCTTGGTATATTAGATTACATTGAAGTTTTGAAAATTGGTAATGAATGAAAACAGCTCCGATATGAATATTCGAAATGATTAATCAATAACAATATATTATGAATTCTCCTGGGTCGCTTGTTTCAGGATGGTATTCCCAGCTCCAAATGATTTTTTTCTTATCAGACTACAGACACGCGAGCTGAGCGGCTTCCGGAGCAATTTAATTGAGCTGCCTCACAAGTATATACGGTGTTTTGAACAGTACGCGAGCCACTCAACACCGTCCAAACTTGCGAGGAAGCCGAATCAAATTGCCTCGAAAGTCGCTGAGCTCGCGTGAACGCATCTTTTGAATTTTGTGCGTTAGATGGTCTCAAACGATTAGAATGCACTGAATAGAGAAGACAACTGTGCGAAATTAATTTCTGCGCTCGGATTCATAGCAATTATACATTCATTTGATTTTTTAACTCCCTTTCCAAATTATTGTAGTTTACTTTCATTTTATATCTCCTCGTACAATTAATGGCACAACACAAATTTACCATTATTCACCAGTGAACTCGGTTTAAAATGAAGGAAATCAAATTCTATTCAAAACGCTCATGAAAACACACAAAAAAATGGGAACTATGTCTTCTATACAGTCTTTATATTCTAATTCAGAATGGAATAACACAAAATCTGCTTTGAAATACTTCGACTTGCAAAACTTTTGAAAAAAAAATGTATTTCAATCATAAACTTATAACTATAGTCTATGGTTTCAAACTGATCTGTCTTATTTTTGCCGTATTCTATGATGGTTTGGCCCGCCCTAGTTCCAACTTTGTCGGCCCGCTTCCTCTCTCTTTAAGCCTTGTCCATATAGTTTTATAGGTCCATGATCTGAACTGTATTTTTGGAAAAAGAGTACACTAGCCATAGTGTGAACTAAACTAATGTGTTTATAATATTGAAGCAACATAATTATTGACGTTATTCGAAGAAAAAGAACTTTTAAAACCTACTCTACAAATATCAAGTTTATTAATGTGTTCTTTCGGAAGTTATTGTGTTTACGCTAGGCTGTAAAAAGTACTATAAACCAAGTCTGAATCAAATTG
This sequence comes from Myrrha octodecimguttata, assembly GCA_958510865.1. Classification (NCBI taxonomy): domain Eukaryota; kingdom Metazoa; phylum Arthropoda; class Insecta; order Coleoptera; family Coccinellidae; genus Myrrha; species Myrrha octodecimguttata. The sequence goes on from OY294058.1 coordinate 61,936,414, forward strand.
AAACTCGGTTCGTGGTGGTGTATTATTTTAAAAATAATAATTCTCAGCAGTCTGACAAGTATCAACGGATCAGTGAAGGCCAAAAACAAATTTTCGTGAAAATTAGAAAATTTCAGTCACCTATGCTGGTTTGGTTCCATTTGCAGTTTCTACCCAAAAAACTTACCTGCAGCATCAATATACGAAACAATCCAAATATACAGAATTACATTAATGTATATCAATGTAATGAAACAAATTTTGGTGTGAAAGGCATTTAATTTTGTACATAAATGAAGGGAAACAAAATTTTCAAAAAATTACAAAGCTTTGATAATTTGACTATTCAGCTGCAAGGAATGCTATTTTTTCAGTAATAATTTCATCAGAAAACCAAGGGAAACTAACACCTTTCACGAGTTTTTTTCCTTTAATTTTTTTATAACAAAATAATTTATGTTAAATGTATGCGAAAATTTGTTACCCTTTTGGAAAAAAATGTATAATCAAGAAAAATTATAAATAACTTCGGCATACAGTTAACATCATATGTCATAAATAGTACAAAGTTCTCCCCCCCTATAAAAAACAGAAGTCTTTCAATAAGATCACTTCAAAACTACTTCTGAAGAAATAGTTTGGATGGCTTCAGACATCGTACAATACGTACTATTTTCATCTCGTATAATTTTTTTTTATTGAAACAGACCAAAACAAAAGATATCAATTTTGAAAATCCACCAAATGAGAGATGAAAATTTACAATTTGTTTCATACTGTAAAAACGACCGAGGAAAGCCTTTTAATTATGAAATAATTATTAAGCTATCACAGATCGTTTGAGAATTTGATCTTTTTTCAAATTCTTCCTATAAGGAAAATAAATGATTGACTAGTCTCAACATCAGAAGATCTTAACTGAAGTCAAGAGAAATCTCCTTGTATATACAAAATTACTATTTTTTCATAGAGTAAATCATTCTCATTTTACCCATTTTCTCACGAAATCCAAGAGTCCCTGTCTCCACACGGATCATTTTACTCCAGTCTCCTCGCACTTGTAATGTCTTTGAAAACTTGAGATCTATCACACTCAAAACATTCGAGATTTTCATTGAATCCTCGGAGATTTAGATGTACTTGAATTCATTTCAAAATTCAATGAAATCCTCCAGTTTTCAAAATATTTCAACGTTTTTTATCAACTTGTAATTATTTTAACTAGACATGAAGTCGTTTTGAAATTGTATGGGTAACGTAACACAATTTCAAAAATTCCAATAAAACATCATTCAACCAGCCAAATGTTCATCTATAATTTTTCATAAATTTCTCGCAGATAATATTTAAAGAACATCAGTTGAATAAAATGATGGTTTATCGAAAATTCAACTCACACCCAGAAAATACTAACAGGCCAATAAAAACATATTGAAATATTTTCCAATTGAAGATACCCATCCACTTTCACTAATATTCCACTTTTGAAGTCTCTTTAAATAAACCTTTTAACCGTCTTTTATGTTAACAACGAATTGAGCATCGGACACTTTTTCCGTATTGAAATTCTCTTACGTAAAAAATAACTCAACTGAAACTCTGTTCTGTGATAAATATTAAATATAAATTGGAACTAGATCGATAAACTTTTTATCATCCATCCGATCCGAGATTTTAAGTAACTTTCTGCACCGGGTTTTATTTCTCGTCATTTTCATCATCATCCTCTAATTTAGAAGCAACATAGAGTTTTGGATCGATCACCTTCGGGATTGGTTTAATTTCGGTTCCCAATTCTTGTTCTATGCGATGCAGGGTGAATCTGTCGTCGTAAGTGATTAGATTAATCGCTAAACCGTAGTGACCGAATCTTCCGGATCTGCCGATACGGTGGAGGTAAGTTTCCGCCATTTTGGGGAAGTCAAAGTTGATCACAACGTTTACTGCTTGTACATCGATACCTGTAAGAGAATTTTACTATTAAATGAATAATATTCAAAACTCAATTTCCACAAACTCAAAAACTTAATTTCTGTAGATTCAAAGGTTTTATAGACTGATAAAAATAAATACCACACTAAAAAATCGGGTATGAAGTCACTTTGAATTGGATAGATGGTTCGAATAGTTTATTTATTGTTTCAAAAATTATTATTATTAAATGAATAATCACGAATTCGAAGAAACCTGCGCATTGATGAAAAAAACCTAACTATATTTTCAGTTTAACCCTAACTTTTTTATGCCGTGGGTGCCGGGTGCCTTATATATCTTTACAAATGTGAAATTTTATATTTCTGAGAAATTCACAAATTAATAATTTTAATAATCATAAAAAATATACAAATATACATATTTGGCAACAAAATCCTGAAACAGGTGAATTTTTGTTTCACTTCTATCAAATTTGTATGCATTTTTGAAGGATTTTTGTTGAACCCTGTGCCATCCCCATCAACCCACTAAATTTTCTGAATAGGGAAAGTGGGTCATGAGGTACTTTTTTGGCAAGGTCTTTGTATCTTCTTTACAGGCATGCAGAAATTTTCAAGAAAAAAATTATTTTTTTTTGAAAAATTAGTTAATTCAAAGGAGGTTTTCAGTATGTGCACCTTGTCATGGCTCATTTACTTTGAGACGTTGGTACCTGAAGAAATTTGTCACCAAATGAAAGTCGACCATTACAGTTTTGTTCATGCACAAATTTCAAGCCCTACGAACCCTTTAATGGAGAAAAAAATTGGAGTGACATTGGAAATTTACTTGGCATAGAAGTACCACCCAAAGAATAACTAATTTAAAAAAAAAAATTTCTTGACAATGTCTGCACGCCTCTGAAGAAGATACAAAGACCTCGCCAAAAAAAGTACCACAATGCCTATTTTCCCTATTCAAAATAATTAGAGGGTTGATGGGGATGACACAGGGTGCAACAAAAATCCTTCAAAAATGCATAAAAATTTGGTGAAACTGAAACAAAAATTGACTTGTTTCAGGATTTTGTTGTCAAATATTTTTTTGAATTTGTTCCATTATTTTGACGCGCACCTGTATACAACATTATCCATTCATCAGTCCAGTTAAAATATTTGTGGACTGTGGGTGAATTTTTTTTTGTAATTTCTAGAATTTCTCAGAAATTCGAAACTTTTTGAGTTTGATTTTATGATTCTGAGAAACGATTACAATACAAACAAAAATCAACTATTAGTCAGCTTCACTCGAATATTCCTGGACTGCGGGCTTAATAGCATGAAAAATACGAAATAGGTTCCGATTTGTCTTGTCTGGGATTTTTAGGAAGTTCAAAAATTAATGCTTCTCAATTACAAGCAATAATTGCAATTCAAATAGATCAACCATTTGTTGTCAAGCCAACTCGAATATCGATAAATTTTTGCCAAATTATCGAAAACTCAACGTACTAAGCGTCTTATGATAGTTAGACAAAAATATATGATTCCTGCAACAACTGTAAAATTTTTCTTTTACATCAATATTGTAAAAAATTCTACTTCGAGAATCATCCACAAATTCGAGAAAATTTAATGTTATCCAATAAGGATTTGACTAGGTTTCAGGCAGTTAATCGTGAAAATGCGAAATCTGATCAGTTTCTTTCAGTGAAATCGAAAATTATCAGAATATCACAAATGAATGGTCGTTTATTATCAGAAACCTTCAGTTATACTTTTGGATAACATGATTAGAGTTGTCCTACGCTTTAAGCAGATTTAGCTTTCAAATTACGAATTTGATACTTTTTTTGTGAGATTTCTCGGTTGCCGAATCCAAAGTACAGAATTTTCGGAAAAATACATGTTTGTCATTTGAACTCGACACATTCTAGGGTGCGGCAGATATTGCTCAAAAAAGGACAAATTTGAGATTTCTCACGAGCTTGTTCTGGGGAACAGAGCGTGGTCGTTTCGTCACAATGTCTATAATTTTCAAATTTTGGGCCAAGATTAGGTTGGACTCCCTGAAGTTCATTTGAGATTTTTAGGTTAACTCCTCGATCGATTGATGAGATTAAAATTTTTTATCGAAGCGCCACCCAGTGCAAAATTTCGTATTAATCCAGTATTCGGAATTAAAATTTTATTCCAAAATTTCTGTTGAATTTTTTTTCTCCGAAAATTCTGATCAGATTTCAACGAAATTTGGCACAGATCCTGAGTTGGCATTCAACATCAATGTTTCAAAATTCAATTCGATCCGATATTTACTTTCGGAGATATAAGGAAAATAATATGTGAATTTCCGTTGTAATTTGAAGTACAGATGAGCGAACAGCTGTGGAAACGAATTTGAACAAGCGCGTAAAACTGCAGACTTCACTTCAGAGCTTTCCAAGATTTTTTTTTTTTAATTTCAAATAGGCATGAAACGACTTAGTTTGGCGCATGCCCTGATGAGTTTCTCCAGAATAAGCCAAAACAAAATGTCACACTCCCAAAGACTATTGAAGCTACCTCGCAAACCATCAATCCAAATTTGCCTTCAAACGAAAATGCAGTAATTTTCATGAAAAACCTTTGGAACATTACATTTCGAACGTATAATTTCAATATTATATTTTTAAAAAAATTTTTGATCACCTAAAACTGAAAAATAAATAAGGGGATTTGCATTTAAAGGGTCTTGAGTGCACGATATGGCAACGCCGAATTCAGCTTTCTCGGAAAGAAAAGGAAGTCAAATGTGTTTCTTTGCTTAGGAAAACAGAGATAGCTATACTTCGATCTGGTTAGAGTAGAAGACAGCGACCAAGGAATAGAAAAAGAAGAGAACTGACTGTCATATTACTGACAAATCGCAAACGGAAATTGTTTGGTTATATTGACAAAGAACACGTGTGTACCATAGAATAGGAATAAATATTTCATTATTCTATAGCAGAAAAAGCTATTCTACTAAACACTGTTGTCACTTCATGCATGCCTAGCAAATCCAAAACCCCAATTTTGAAACCTGATTTTGAATACTTTCTGAAGGTAATTTGGGAAAATGATGAATCAAACCAATAATAATTATTTTCAAATTTGCATTTGCGGTAGTAACCCAAATTCAGGAAAAATCCCCATTGAAGATTTAATTGAGACTAAACTAAAACAAAAAAAAATTATGTTGACAGTATTTTTGACATCTTACCTCTCGTGAAAAGATCAGAGCAGACTAGATTGCGACATAAACCCGACCGGAAATCGTGGAACACCCGGTTTCTGTGCGCCTGCGCCATTTTCGCGTGTATGTAGTAGCAACAATAGCCGAGCTCCGTGATCTTTTTCGCCAATAATTCCACCCTTTGCGTCGAATTGCAGAAGATAATACTTTGGTTGATTTGTAACTGCAAAACGAAAAAAAAAAAAAACTTAGTTGGAACTCAAAGTTACCCTGTAATCGTTAATAGCTCACCTTGGAAAAGAGCGTATTCAGGCAATGAACTTTCTGACGTTCCTGTACGAATGCATAATACTGTGTGACACCTTTGAGGGTTAACTCCTCCATCAGATTAATTTCGTATGGGTCCCTCAAGTGCTTCTTCATAAACTGCTCAACGGTCAGAGGGAAAGTGGCAGAGAAGAGCAGAATCTGCCTTTCCTGTGGCAGGTTTTTTATAACCACATCAAGCATTCCCTTGAAGTCTTGCGAGAGGAGTTTGTCCGCTTCGTCCAAGACGAGAATTTTGCACTGATCCATTTCAGCCACCTTTTTTTCCATCAGGTCCAATATACGACCTGGAGTGGCAATTATCACTTGTACCTGTAATGATATTTCATAAAAAAAAAGTTTTGGATCTGAATTATTTGCGATTCCAATATAAAAATTGGTGAATGTTTAAGCTTTGTCATCTTGTAAATAGGAATTAGATTTATGGTAATTCAACAGGTCTCGCAGGAACCAGGTTCACACCCAAAACATTGACGAGTGTAAATTGCTTTGAGAACTTACTAGATAGGACTCGGAATTGATTTTTGTTCATTTCTTATTAGATACATATTATCTATTTCCTTAATTGAGAATATAATAGGCTTTGCCTCTTCTCTTATATTATGAAATACTAATAAGTTTTTTTCCAATGATATTCAACTCAAAATTCAACGTAGAAGTCATAGACAGTTTACATCAGTCGATAGATAACAATGGGGGTTTTTCCTGAATTTGGGTTATTACTGCAAAAGCAAATTTGAAAATAATTATTATGGGTTTGATTCATCATTTTCCCAAATTACCTTCAGAAAGTATTCAAAATCAGGTTTCGAAATTGGGGTTTGGGATTTGCCAGGCATGCACGAAGTGACAACGATGTTTAGTAGGATAGCTTTTTCTGCTATAGAATAATGAAATATTTATTCCTATTCTATGTTACACACGTGTTCTTTGTCAATATAACCAAACAATTTCCGTTTGCGATTTGTCAGTAATATGACAGTCTGTGCTCTTCTTTTTCGAATCCTTGGTCGCTGTCTTCTACTCTAACCAGATCGAAGTATAGCTATCTCTGTTTTCCTAAGCAAAGTAACACATTTGACGTCCTTTTCTTTTCGAGAAAGCTGAATTCTACGTTGCCATATCGTGCACTCATGACAAATCCCTTTAAATGCAAATCCTCATTTCTATTTTTCAGTTTTAGGTGATCAAACATTTTTTTAAAAAAATTATATTGAAATTATATAGTTGAAATGTGATGTTCTAAAGGTTTTTCATGAAAATTAATGCATTTTCGTTTGAAGGAAAAACCCCCATTGGTAATGTCAACAAACAAATATCAATCCGATATCTTGTGTATATCCTATGTCATCCAGTATAATCAACCATCTGAATAAATCAGTGCAGTCAAAATTCTACGATCTATAATACCTAAAAGTCCATTTTGAGATAACTTTTTCTATCAACACAATAATAGGTCTCCTGCATGTATTTTCTCATCATCGGAATATTCTATCCATAAGAATACTGAAAAACTTTAATACCAGTCAAAGAACTTCATTATTCATAATTAGCGAATTGTCAGTATGGCATAACATATACAGGGTGATTCATTAAGGGTGGCCACCGGCCGTATCTCGGAAACCGTTCATCCTATAACTTCCGGAAAAAAATTCTTATGTCAAAATCGGCCTCTAGAAAATGACTAAAAATATTTTCAAGTTCGTAGTTCCCCACTAGAGGGCGCAATCTATCACTTGTAAAATATAATCTCATTTTTTACGAAATATTCTCCAGCAAACAGTGGTAAAGAATAATAAAATAAGAAAATACTCATCCCATTCAACAACTTTTGTTCGAGTAATTTTTCGATATTTCCTTTTTTTTAGTGATGGGATGGAAAAACTTTTCTTCACAAGAAAAACACTCTCACTTCTGTATGCGTGAACCGATTTTCACGTTCTTTGATTTTATTCGAAGGCCATCAAAAGTAGATCACAGAAAAATATGACAACAATATACCGGGTGATCCAATAAAAAAGTACAGGCTGTTTTATGTCACTTCGCCCTATTTATGCGTTTTACTTGAGAATTTCAAATGCAATGCTATAATTCTAACCGACTGAGAATTAGCCAAGCATTATCACCTATTGACTTGTTAAAACCGCAGACAGATATCTTTGGTCATTTCGAAGATATAATATTTTTGTAAATTTTGATAAGTGTTGATCAATCCTGTGAAATGCAGGAGGAATTGAGTTGTTTCATCGTCCAAACAATTAGGTGAAAGAGAAAAACTCATCAAATATGTATGTCACTAACAGCACAAGTTAACATAAAACAAAAAAATCATCTAATACCTGATTATTCATAAATCCCACCACCTTTTTCTATGAGCAAGTTCCCTTTCAAACAAGCTGATGCAGATCCAATAAGCTTTGGCGTTATTGTTTACTTTCGGTTTCTATAGCTGTCGAATTTAATTAGGTAGTTTGCAAACAACTAGTTTATGATGCCGAATTATTCAAACGAAGAAGCATATGATATGCTTAATGTTTATTTTGAATGTTTAGAAAATGCAGTACTAGCTGAAAGGGAATACCCGATACGATATCCTGAAAGACGTCGCTATTCCAGGACAGTATTCAAAAGATTGGCACGAAGGGTGCGAGAAACTGGTAAGGTTCAATATGTTGGAGGAAAAAATAGAAAACGTAGAAGCCGTAATGAGGATAACATCGTAAACGTTTTGGCTTATGTTTATGCTGAACCACATTTAAGCATCCGAAAAATTGCAAGTGATTTGGGATTGAATTATTCGCTAGTTCAGAGAATACCAAAGGACCATAAACTGCATCCATATCATGTTGTCTTGCACCAAGAATTGAAAGAGAGAGATTTTGATCAACGTCTTGACTTTTGCCATTGGTTAAAAGGAATGTTGAACGACGATCCTAACTTACTTCAGAGAATATTATGGACGGACGAGGCAACTTTTTCTAGCAATGGTAGAGTAAATTTACACAACGGCCACTACTGGTCATATACCAACCCACATTGGCAAAGGGAAGTCAATAATCAAAACCGCTAGAGTGTTTACGCATGGTGCGGAATTTTTGATGGAACAGTTGTCGGGCCATTTTTCTTCGAGAGTACCTTAACAGGACAAAGGTACTCGCAATTTCTAACGCAAGATCTTCCAATTCTTTTAGAAGATATTGCTATTCAGAGCAGGTTAGATATGTGGTATCAACAAGATGGTTGCCCGGCGCATTATGCAGCTAACGTTAGGGAATATTTAGATACCGTCTTCTCAAATAGGTGGATTGGACGTGGGAGTATTTTTCCATGGCCAGCGAGATCACCGGACCTCACAGTACTAGATTTTTATTTTTGGGGGAGAATAAAAGACTTAGTTTTCCGAACACCCCCAACTACGAGGAAGGATATGAAAAATAGAATTCGGCAAGCAGCTAGAACTATTTCTCGTACTGAAATTGTGAACAGTGTCAACTCGACGAGAGAAAGACTTGATTTATGTATAGAAAATAATGGTGGACATTTTGAGTATTTGAAATGATTAGGTGTAAGGGCTGTTTTTTTTGTTGGAATATTTTCGTTGTTGCTAATTTTGCTTCATTTTGTCATATTATTGTTACTTTATGTGTGTTGAATAATTTGTTGCTTTGTCATGACGAATAAAGTCATTCCTTGTTTTTCCAATCTCACAGAAATGATCAATATTGATCAAAATTTACAAAAATGTTAATATCTTCGAAATGACCAAAGATATCTGTCTGCGGTTTTAACAAGTCAATAGGTGATAATGCTTGGCTAATTCTCAGTCGGTTAGAATTAGAGCATTGCATTTGAAATTCTCAAGTAAAACGCATAAATAGGGTGAAGTGACATAAAACACCCTGTACTTTTTTATTGGATCACCCGGTATATTGTTGTCATATTTTTCGGTGATCTACTTTTGATGGCCTTCGAATGAAATCAAAGAACGTGAAAATCGGTTCACGCATACAGAAGTGAGAGTGTTTTTCTTGTGAAGAAAAGTTTTTCCATCCCATCACTAAAAAAAAGGAAATATCGAAAAATTACTCGAACAAAAGTTGTTGAATGGGATGAGTATTTTCTTATTTTATTATTCTTTACCACTGTTTGCTGGAGAATATTTCGTAAAAAATGAGATTATATTTTACAAGTGATAGATTGCGCCCTCTAGTGGGGAACTACGAACTTGAAAATATTTTTAGTCATTTTCTAGAGGCCGATTTTGACATAAGAATTTTTTTCCGGAAGTTATAGGATGAACGGTTTCCGAGATACGGCCGGTGGCCACCCTTAATGAATCACCCTGTACAGGTTTGGAAAAGGCAGTCGATAAGATGCGAAATCCAGCGTTAATCTAACGAGGGTCGGAATAAAATGGACCAGTGGAAGAATCAAAATCACACCGCGAAGCTATATCGAATATGAGACTGTTTTCTTGCAGTGGCAGGTTAAAAATGAGTGGTGGTGACTGCAATTCACGATACGCGATCAAAGGAAGCGCTGGCCAGTAGGCAGTAGCTCTCCAAACGGGAGGTGCGTTAAACCATATCGGTTGGCATAAAATTCTAGTATTTATTTTCAATCGTTATGGTCTGACGCACCTCCCGTTTGGGGAGCTACTGCGTACTGGAAAGCGCTTCCTTCGATCGAGTATTGTGAATTGCAGCCCCACCACGCATTTTTAACCTGCCATTGCAAGTGTGATTTTGATTCTTCCACTGGTTCATTTTATTATTACCCTCGTTGATTAACACTAGGTTCCGCATCTTTCCGACGGTCTTTTTCAAAACTGTATAACGATTTTGTATCGAAATAGAACGAGAAAAACAAAAAATTGATAATTCGTGTTGCATGCAAGAGACCTTTATCTAATTACTTATAGTTAATTCACAAATCATCCTTGAAGCTTTTCACAACGATTCGTGGAGTTTCCTCTTGTTTATATTCAATGTTTGAGGGAAATACATGGAACTCATTGAACAACTATTTCGTTTTAGGACATTAAACTTTGATCACAAGTGAAGTTTGGCACCAACCCCCCTTTCCAGCATGTAATTGAGAATTTGCTAGTCCAAAAAAAAAAGATAAAATTCAATCGAATTTCCAAAATGTAACTATGTAATTGAATTTGTATTGGATTGATTTATCAGTTTTTTTTTATTGAAAACGCCCGCATTTATTAGCAGTGATGAAATTGCTCCGATCAGATTGAAATTACCTAAAACGACAGGCGAAATATTTGTTCAATGAAAATTCAAAGGTTTTCAATCAAACATTTTAATGAAAACAACGTGAACCGTGAATAGGTTCAAGAATGATTTGTGAACTAACTAGTATAGTAGCTGTTGTTCTAATTGTAGAAAAATTGATCCGAAAATGTACTTGTTCGAAATATTGGGGAGCCATATGTTCGAAACTAGGAAGAATTTATATTCGGAAGAACACAATGGGTAAATAAGATATAACCATCATTCCCAAGATGACAAAACTTTTTATTCACCGAAATAAGGAGGAATTAGAGCATCGCGGATATTTCGATTACCTTTTGATATATACGCATGATATCATCCCTCAAGTTAGTGCCGCCCGTTGTCACCATGACTCGAACATTCATGTGCTTAGCAAGTTCGATACAAATTTGCGACGTTTGCAGGGCTAATTCTCTGGTCGGGACGATTATCAACGCCTGAATGCAGTCTTTTTTCGAGTCGATTTGTTCCAGTACAGGTATACTGTACGCACCAGTCTTTCCTATAAGTTAGAACAATATTATGCCAGAATAAGGATGTTTATCATCAAATTGCAAAACTTTATCGATATATACTTGAGAACAGTACATTTAGTTGAATATCTCTAGTCTTGTCTGACCGAACGTTGTAAACAATAACTTTAAATAAACGAATCTGAGGCCAGTGTCATTTCCTGTCAGTTAAAAAGTAGACCGCGTTGTCAGTTCTACACAAGGGTAGTAATAATTACATATACAGGGTGAATCTTTGACCTTGCAGAATATTTTAACAGAAGATTCCTGAAGCCAAAAGAAACACTTTTTTCCCATACCATTTTTTCCGATTCGGCTTGTTTCGTAAGATACAGACTGTTGAAAATCCATAAAAAATTTAATTTTCGATTATATCTCGCGAACGATCTCATCGAATGAGATGATTTTAAGAATATAGTTTCTTATTGATACGATGAATGTTCCTGGATTACAAAATTTCATCCACATCCTCCAGTTTCTTTAATATGACCATAACATTCCATAAAAATACCAGAAATTCCAAGAATCCAACTTTTAAAAATAATTTGAATGCTATTCAACGAATTTTTGACCATTTTGGAAAGTAAAAGTATTCCTTATTTTTTTTCGTATGATGCGCCGTTTTCGAGTAATCTGAAATTCAAAAATAAAAAATATCTGTGAAATTCCGAGAATTGGGTACTTTGGCTGAATGCAACTCTGTTCAAAAAATTCACAGAATTCAATTTTTCCGCGTTGCCACTTCTAAAAGTTGAGAATGGAATCCTAGCATTTTTTATTTGGAATGATTTGTAAGCGGAGTAGCCGACTTTGGCCAATTCACAAAGGACGTAACCGTAAGAATCCTGCAACTCGTGCGTAAAAATCAAAGAGGAAACTACAAAATTCATAAGTACCAAAATCTTCACAAAAGGTTCAACTTTTCCCAAAACTATATCTGTGTTATACAGTGGTGATTCGGTCCTGAATCCATTCATGAAGCTTCCTTTTCAATTTCGAGCCAATTTGTGTAGTATAATTGATTAACTTCTCACTTTTCCATGATAATGGGATTCTTACTGGTTTGAATGCAATTTTTCTGCGGACCCAAATTTCTTGAAATTATGTACAGAACTTTGATAGTATTTATTTTGAGGTATTCTTCAAATGCGCAATGCGCTTTCATAACATAACAACCCATGGTGGAAGAAAACCATCATGACATAACCTTAAAACCACGGAGCTGCAGATTTATAGTTCAGTTCAGAATCATAGACTACACAAGTGTATACATAGAATTAGCATATTGTGTGTTGTTTGATTTCGAAGAGTTCTTTCTTTCTGTTCGTCAATTTGGCAACGTTTGTACGTCCATAGATAAATTAGGTACATCTGTTTTATTTATTTATGAAAATGAAAGTTTGAATGGGTTATGTCTGAATCTGATAATTCTTGGAGAAAATGAAATAAACAAAGAAAATTAATAATTACAAATTGAAGATGAATCTCAAAGCTAATATGAGTGATAGCTAGATGAATTCCTCATTATGGAAAATGAAACCAAGAGAAGAATATTCAACTTTTATCGCCCACGAAATTTGGAATACCTAACTTGTCTCTTGTACTATAAATACAACTTTTTTCAGCAACTGGAATGTAAAAAGTAAGTTGACGCTTGTTTTCATAACAGAGTTGCTTATTTCGAAGATTTGAATGGTATAGCTTAGGCTTTGAAAAACTTCAGTGTTCAGGTTTCCAGGGGCGGCTAGCCTATTATGAAAATTTATAATGCCTATATCTTTTTATCTAGGCCGAATCGGAAAAAATGGTAGAGGACAAATGTGTTTCTTTCAGCTTCAAGAATCTTCTGTTAAAATATTCTGCAAGGTCAAAGACTCACCCTGTATAACATCAACTTGTATAGTCAATCCGTAGGCCGGGAACTTTGACACATTCCACCATGTATTTGAAGGCAGGTTAATCTTTTTACAATATCTTGATGAACCTATTCCAAGCCCAGCTGACTGACTTGATAAAAGTTACTGAAATATATGTATACTCCACTATTGGAAAATCGTCAAGGTCAAAATATTTCGACACGTGAGAAGTCCTATATATTTTTATTAAAGACTATGTTTGATTTACTGACATTCAACTGCTTCTATGTTTATGTTGAACGTACGTCACGTAATTATCTGACAGAAAAATAGACCCAACTAAATATTTTCCAATTGTACTTAGTCGAATATGATAAATTCAGCGGGACATCGTCAAATCTTAACTATATTTAATCAATCACTCCATGGTTTGCTCTAGTTTCATGTAATTACTACGACCTGTCTGTACAACAAAAAACCGCACGCGGATATAAGACAGGAAAATATCTATAAACTAAAGTGTTTTAATTATACGGAGTAGAATGTTTCAAAATTCCATGGCCTGCTGACTGTATGACCAAACCAAACCATAAAATCATTGTGAAAATATTTAGCAATTGACAACGTCCTAAAAAATTATTTTGCCCTTGACAACATTTCACAAGTGCTAAACTGACTAAGTTGAAAGCTTTCATAAGCTATCTCGGGTGCCCATGATTTAGGTCTATCAATTTTTTTACTCAAAACTGACGCAGGTTGGCACTCGTGAAATATCGGCAATGTCAAAATAATTCTCAGCGACGTTGCCAAATGCCTATTCCAATTTCTACTCTCAATCTCAACATAATCATTACACTTGGAAACTAAAAATGCCGAAGGTAGTTTTGAAGATGAGTGCTATGTAGAATTGAAATCTGCTTTTTCTGATAGTAACCCTGATAATTAGGAATCAATAATTCATCACAAGCTATTCAACATTTTCGACGTATGTGAGAGAAAACCCAGAGTATCGTTCACATTCCCAAGAATTTTGTAAATTGAGTTAGTTCTTTTTAGGTGACACAGGTTTTGAAGTACTACTACATTTTCATACTGGAGTATTTCAAGTTGTGCAACAAGGTATTTAAATATCTTCTGTAGACTTATTTCTTGAGAATTTCGAAAAGTAGGGAATTGCATAGGTTTGTCTGTTTGTTTAGAAGTTTTTACTGCAGGGATATTTGAGTACATTTATTGTCTTTTCAAATGAACTATCACAAAGTAACAGACTACTCTATCCATTATTTTTCAGTAAACTTTCACTCTATTCTTGATTTCCGTACAAGGAAATAGCATATCTGAATCTTCCAACCATGTTCCATGTTTACATACATGATATATTTCCAGTATTAACAGAGAAAAAAGTTTCTTCAACAATCGCCATCTTTGGAATTATTGAATTCACATAATATTTTCTAAAATTCATTATTTTCCCGAAGTGAATTCACATTTTGAAAAATACGTATTTACTACGACCTATATGTAGAGAGGACAACGTTGTGTAGTTATCTGACAGGAAAATGACTATAACCTAACATCTTCAAATTATACACGGTGAAATGTGTCAGAATTTCACGGCCAGCCGGGATAGTTTATAAAAGTGAATGGAGTATATAACCCATGTCAACTTTCTCTCTGCTTGACTAATGTTCAGGAACACTGTGATGATAATGTAGATCTTCTTGCGACCTTTCACCTCAACAGTCAGGTAAAAGAGTAATAAAGATCATATGATCTGGCATACTTAACTCCCTGCTTCAAGATATTTGCTCGAAAACAGGAATAACTGATTATGCCATAGAAAATATTATTTTTACAGATTACATTCCTTATCAACTTACACTTTGCATATTTTCATGAAAGGAGAAGAGGAAACATTGTGATTTTAGTAAAATGAAATTTGATTCTTCAGTGAGCAAAATAAACAATTTGTCGGTTCGTGAAAACCATGTTCGACATATGACAATCTTAGGAATGTGTTCAATTTCGCTCCACTCTCAGAGGTCACGAAATAAATACATCAAGCGTACAACAGGAGTATGAAATCAGTATATTTCTTAGTCACAGCAAATTTACCTAAATTGAATCCAATTTCAAAATGTCCTACTTTCTATGGAAGAATTTCCTCAAACTCGGAAAAATAGGATCAATATTTATTATAGCTGAATCACACTTTTATTTCTATGGAAATAATTGCCTGATAATAGACGACTTCGGCCCAAGTTGCCAATCCACAATTTTCTTCACAAATTTACTATCACTGGGGAACGGGAATTTCAGGACAAATTCGACATGATAAGGTTCGCGTTATTTATAAATACCCGTAAAACATGCCTCGGCTCTTCAAACCAGATAATTCCTTCCAAATATAGGTTTTTGTTAAGATCGTCCCCGATTGGCTTAAATTTAAGTTGGGATTCCTGATTTCATGCAAACAGTGTCAATTTTCATAGGATACGTTCCGAAAATCAACTCTGTTGTTTCGGTTGCCGATTTTCCGCTTCGTAATCATGAAATATTCGGATGGTTCCTGGAACAAGCGCGTGAAAAAGGTTATTTACGGAATCTGGTTGATGAAAATGCGGTCGATTTACTGTCACCAGAACATAGATCTTTGCTAGAACCGTCCCGTACAGTTCTGAACTCGGAACCAAAACAAACCTAAAGTAAACATAGATTGTTCTATGCTATGGATATTTACCATAGAAAATCGTTCTGGTGAAGGTAAATCGACCGCATTTTCATCAACCAGATTCCGTAAATAACCTTTTTCACGCGCTTGTTCCAAGAACCATCCGAATATTTCATATTTATGGAGCGGAAAATCGGCAACCGAAACAACAGAGTTGATTTTCGGAACGTATCCTATGAAAATTAACACTGTTTGCTTAAATTTCAGCCAATCGGGGACGATCTTAACAAAAACCTATATTTGGAAGGAATTATCTGGTTTGAAGAGCCGAGGCATGTTTTACGGTTATTTATAAATAATGCGAACCTTATCATGTCGAATTTGTCCTGAAATTCCCGTTCCCCAGTGAAAGTAAACTTGCTAAGTAAATTGTGGGTTGGCAACTTGGGCCGAAGTCGTCTATTGTACCATTTTATTTTAGAAAAATTTGATCAGACGGTTCCATTCACTTTTATAAAGACAGTGATTTGGCCATGGTAGCTTGACACATTCCGCACTGTATAATTGGAAAATGTTTGGTTAGGTTTATTTTCCTATCAGATAGCTACGCGACGTTTACCGCCCTACATAAAGGAAGTAGTATTCAACTAAATCGAACCAGTTTTTAATAAAAATATGCAAGACTTGAGAACGTTGTGCAGAATCATTTTGACCTTGACGACTTCCACATGTGCCAATTTGACTCAGTTTTAGTTACAAAAAACTTGATGAATCTAATCCGAGGCCTAATGACAAACTTCATGAAAGTGAATGAAATAATTATTCCTGAATAGATTCGCATTGTGTTTTACTTTTCACTATGAATACTAAGATCTGGTGTGAATTTATAAAAATATCCTGAAAAAAATACCTATTTTCTACAGTTTCATGTAAATATATCATTATGATTTCAATGAAAATGACTGACACTATCCTGAGAATGAGAAATTACAATAAATATTTAGTCTTAACGTCGCATTTAACAAAACAAAGAATTACTAACCTGTGCCGTTTTTGGCCCTGGCTAATATGTCTTTGCCAGATAGGGCGATTGGAATGGATGCTTCTTGGATTGGTGAAGGTTTCTCCCATCCCTTCTCGAAAATTCCCATCAACAGTTCTCGTTTCAAACAAAACTCCTCAAACTCGTTTCCTCGTCTATCCGTTACATCCTGAGAAACAACCCCGAAAGTTCAACAACAAAATTCAAACTAATTTACACAGAATTATTGATAAACATGCGTTATCAGCTAAGAGGTTGTCATTTATATATCAAATGAGGGAGAATCTACTCATCATAAGTACCGTCACCTAATCCAACACCAAAAATAAGTTCGATTAAATTTAGTACTAGGTTCCAGAATGTTATTGAAGTTTTTCTATTAGTTCTACCATCATTCATTACGAAGTTGAATTTCAGATATTCCAAAAAAATTATACTTACACTGGTTTGAATTCTTCTGTCCTTTGGAGGTATTTTAAGCTTTGATTTCCAGCCTAAATCATCGTTATTGGTTGGCGGAGTTGTAGATTGATTAACAATATCGCTGTAACAATGATAGAAGAATCCATTTAAACTCATTCAATTAAAAATAAAGAAAAGTATAACAAGTAAAGAAACAATTAATACAGCAATTTCCATGATTTTGTTGCATCAGATCGCATATTGAATATAGTTGCAATGAATAAAGCACTCCTTCTGATGCCGAAGGGTGATGAAGAATACTCAGACCAACTCGATTCTATTCAAATGAGAACAAAGGTAATAATATTTTCCATTATGAATGAAATCACTTACTACTTTCAGTTAGCTCACAAATCATCCTTGTATTCATGAACTTATAAATTGAAACGCATCACAATTCCATTTATTTATCGTTTGCATTGTTTTGATATCTTCATTAGGCAACATTTTTTCAAGAATGTGTCTGGCAAATAATTCGAATATCGCAATCTTCAGGGGTGATTTTTATAAATGATGATTTTCAATAGAAACAAGAACAAGAAAACCCTCAAAATAATGCAAAATCCTCCCAAAACAGTTAGTGGTTTTATAACTCGATTATTCGCGAATATTTTAGAAAACAATTCTAAAGTTCCACAGCCATTTGTTATATAGAATTCATTGGCGTACTCACAAACTTTCTAAACTTTATCAATTTGAGAGATATGAACATGAATTTATCAAAAGGTAAATCCTAGCAGATTATGACATTTCATAACTTTCAAATTCTTAAATGAATAAAAGAAAATTCCTGACTATATTCCATTCACCTTCATAATCAGTTGGTAGGCCTTAGAATAGGCGTCTCAAGATTTTGTAACCAGAGCCGAGTCATGTTGGCACTAGTGAAATGCCATCAAGGTCAAAGTAGTTCAGCGAGACGTCAATTCCGACATATTTTAATCAAGGACTCTAGGTTTCGGTTCAGTTACATAGATAACTACAACTATCTCTAAGTAGAACATTTCATAGTTATCTGACAGGAAAATAAACTCAATCAGAAATTTTCAATTATACAGAGTGGATTGTGTCAAACTTCCATGGCCAACTCACTTACTTTAAAAAAGTGAATTAAAGATAGATAATGGGTGCTCTATTAAAAAAGATGCGGAGAATATTTGGATACACGAATCTGCGTCAGACAAAAGGATATAAGACAATGAATTCCGTGTGAAAAAATGCAGGTAACATTTGTTTTCTGAAATTTCCTTGAACGATGGAGTTACAAAAACATTGTTAGAATCGCTAAAATACGAGTTTACCTCAATGACACGAAAATGAAAAAAAATTTCCCATTCACCCCACCCCATTTCACCTTAGCTCCTATGGCCAAATTACAATTACTTTTGTGTGCAGATACAGATAAGAAAAAACACAATATTTTCAATGGGATGATGATTATCCTATATATTATTGAATTAGTAGAATGTTTTTTCCTGGTTTCAACAGTATAACATATTATCCATATCCAAAAGCGATTTCAAGTGATGGACCAAAAGCTCCGGATATAGTTACGGTTATCTAAATTGACAGATTATCCTTTGCCAATAGGCAGTTTGGATAACTGTTACTATAACCAGAGCTTTTGGTCGTTCGCTTGAAATTCATTCAAGTCTACCTATACCTTACAACGTTTTAAAGCTATTAAATTTTGAATAGTTATTTGTTCAGTTTTGTCAAAAAATTGCAACTGTCATCGTTAGGTATTCATGGAAAAAACTAGTGGAACAAAGTTATTTAACATAAAAAATACAAGACATTGGGGTCAAATCATATTTCTGATTTCTTGAAAAATGAACGTCTAAAAAGTAATATATTGGGTTCTTAAAAAACTATTTTTAATTATGTATATATCCTGAAATCTGCGGGCAAACGTTTTTTTTTTTTTCATTTCATAAATTTTCAGTCATAACCAAACAAATGTCTGTTGATATATCAAATCATCGATATGTGAATCAAACTAATTGATTGAGCAACAAAAATTTGGAATAATTTTTTCTCACACCAAGCCATGTTTTTGAATTCGCCTTGCAAAGCCAAAAAAAACTAATCAATAATCTGACCGTCTTTCACAAAGAAATCATCATTCAATAATTTACAACCAGAAATATATTAAATATGTAGAAGAATAATAATGGAGTGAAAGTGGTTCAATTATATTCATTTAATTCTAGAGTGTCTTACACTCTAGAATTAATAATACAATATCATTTTGCGATTAATGTGAATGATCACCATGTCAGCCACTGAATATCTGCTAAAGCTCTAAATACAATAGGAAACTAATAGAATATTCAACTCAATTCGAATTTCAATACTTCTTCAAACTCCAATTGAAACAAAAACTATGCATTTCATGAAACAAAATGGTCAATTTTTAAAATGTAAAACAAATAGAACATATCACATAGATGGTGTTGAAAAATATATATATTTACTTACCGTAATCCTGGGTACTTAGGCCTATAACGCCACATCTTTCAAAATTTATCAGTTAACAATTTGAAAAAAGCAAGCAGCAAAGCGATGAAACATAAGTTTTTTATTCAAATTTAACAGATGGTATATTTTTTACCTCGATGATTTGAGATTATGAAAAACTGACAGATCATGAACTTCAACTAAACTTATGAAGAAATGATAATATATTATTCCCACAAAGTTGAACAAATTATAAATATGAATACTTACAGTTTGCCAGGGAGAGCAATAACATGATTATTCGGAGTCAAAGTATCAGTCATCATGATTTCGCACAATATATACTAATATTTAACAGGATTTATAAAACCCAATAATTCCTCCTACAACAGTATAGGCCAATAGAATTTTCTTTTCGTAAAAATCACCTCATGAAATCCCAATTATCTGCAACAAATCAAAACAGAAACATGTAACAGTAGCAACAAGATAACTGAAAATATAATCCAACTATAAGCTAAGTAATGACTAGTACGGGAGGTAAACAAAGTAAGATACCATTTGACATTTCACTACAAACTGAAAAAATACACACAAAGAAATTCTTCTAGTGCAGAGGACATTGATGATTGAATCTTATGAGGATGAAATATTTAAGGATGTACCGAAATTATTCGGATGTCCGAGTAATCTAAATATAAAATGGCTGCTGCCAAGACATCAAAACTAGACTCGTAGTGCTTCAGTTGAGGTATTATTCAAACTTAAAATGATACTCACGATGAATTTTTCACTTTTGTAGATTTAGTACTGGAAGTAAGCATACTTAATATCATATGTAATTCGAAAATAGATATCAATTTCAATTGGTTTCGCGTTGAACTTAATACGATCTCCTCACTCACCACTATTAAAATGAAGTTTTATAAATATGGCTGCGTGTTACATCTTGTGAGAAAAAAAAGGCCACAAACACTCTAGCCGGAGTAGCGTGAATTAGCCGTACAGCAGATATAACAGGTCGCTAATTATTGAGCATCTGATTGCAGTAGCGTTAACTACTCATGTTGCTATCCAACAAATTCTATTTTATCGACATCAACATAAACAAACCACTCTGGAGTGCGTTCAGATGCTTTACCCGGTAGACAAAATTCGCACGGTAGGATTTTTCTTGGTTGTGCTTGGTTGTAGCCGTTGACTAGAAGATTCATCTGAACGATGTGGTGTAAATGTCAAATATCATCTTATCTTACTTAACCCCCAAAAAATAATATTTTTGATATCGCCCTTTTTGGCAAGGCAAAAATGCATATACAAGTCTCAGAGGAAGAAATATATATTTCTTCCTCCGAGATACAACCAGTTCGAGAGTTAACAACTATTAAATCTGATTTTGAAATTGTAAACATAACCAAAACTTCTCACTCCTGTCATTATAAACTGCAAAGCGCATGCGGGTTAATTTCTACCCATGTACGGGCTGGGTTGGAAAGTTGGACGCCCGGTAAAGTTTCTCCCAAGCATCTGAACGACCCAACCATAGGTCACGAGCAGTTTTGACAGTTGGGAGAGATTGGAGGACCAACAATAACCTAAAATGCATTGTTTACTATGAGAAAAAGAGATTTCTCTCGTGATTTCGTATTCATTTGGAAATTTTGGATTGATATATTCACTATTTTTTGAAAAGGATAGTATAAATTTGGTATACATATTATGAAATTAGTCCTTGACTTCATATACAGGCAAATAAACAGACCTTTGGTTAGTTCAGTCAACAGTCTTTTCGTGTGTTGTAGTAGATTATATAGGCACCTTGTTACTTTCATATGGAGGTAAAATATTGCGGAAACATTTTATGATATCATAGTGCTAATAAATTTTTCATTCCTAGATACTGCCAGTTATTTCTCTGTGCGTAGTAGATAGGAACAGTGTATTGACACAGTGGATGGTTTTTGTTCCTAAAATACGACTCAAGGGTGATTTAGATCTTTTTTGTGAAAACAATCAGGAATGTTTATCAAAAACTTACGATTTTACGAAAATTCCCTACCTGGTATCAATCGGCATACCCAAAGAAAACATTGGCAGTAGTAATACTGCACCTTAAGTGAGAATCATCTAAAAATTTGCCTGCATTGAATATCTGAATGGAAATATCTTTTATAAATCCTGTCTTGTTCAAGTAATAAAGAAATGTTTATTAAGAACTTATGATTTTCAAATATTCCATAACCTGAATCGTTCGGTATGCCCTACCAAAATAACCTACATTATATTACTCGACTAAACATGAAAATCAGCTGAATTTCGATGTCATTGCATACCTGAATGTCAATGGTATGAATCAATCCTATCTAATTCAAGTTTTATTGATTGTCCAGACTAATATACAACCCATGTTCTTTGCCGAGGTAACTGACAAGTTGCAAAGTAACATTTATTCTGTTAATTTCCGTTAAAGAGCGCAGTTCTTTATTGAATTAATTCAGAAAATATGATTTTCTCCTTCAGAACCGATAGAATATTCTTATTTCTCTCTTTTATAATGGATACATTGAGTTCCTCTCCACATCTGGTTAGTACGTACCATTCAAATGAAAGTACTTCAACAACTCATTGGTATGTTTTCATCGATTTGATGTTGATTATTCGACCTTGAATACCTGAATTTACTTAAAAAAAAGGTTTTAAATTGTATTTCTTGCCTTACTAAACCAAGCAACATGCAACAACACATTCAACCAGCAAGAATTGTATTTATTCGAAAAATTCCATAAATTAAGTCAAGCTGTTACTGTTACAAGATATCAAGTACTTTGGATATAGTTCCTAGATAATGTAATAGTGAATATTACAGTCCAAAATGTCCAAATTCATACAAAATCACAAGCCCAATCGCTTTTTCCCATAGTAAACAATGCATTTAAGGTTATTGTTGGTCCTCCAATCTCTCCCAACTGTCAAAACTGCTCGTAACCTAAGGCGAATTTTGGCGCTGTAACCACAGGTAACCATAGTTAGTAGTTACCCGTGACGTCATAGTCACGTAGTTACTTCTGTCTGTCAACTCCAAAGAGAACCTCACTTTTTTTCTTACTTCTGTCTGTCAACTCCAAAGAGAACTTCGATACTATCTTGTATCGGAAGACTTCTTTTATTTAGAAGAATGGAAATTGTTTCCATTTTTATCAAACAAGCGTGCAAAAACAATAATAAAAAAACCTGCCAGATGTTTCAAAAATGAACATTAAACATTTGGTAGAATTCTCGACTTTCATTGGAAATTAATTTATCGTTATCGGGAAAGAAGTCAAATAAATTACTAAGGACTACAAGTGTATTCTTTATTGATATTTCCTAGCTTTCGTTCCTACTTTTGGAACTTCTTCAGGGACTGAAAACGAAATGATGTTACTTGAAATGACTTATAGAAGTGCTAAAAAAAACTCACATTCAATGTGAATTTTGAATACATAGGACCAACTACTATCTACCATATAATTTAATGTTTCATCAATAGCTGCAACTTCTGTACCATAATTGGTTACATAATAGCAATTATTAATTAAAATTTATTACACTTTCTTTTGAAAATCTAAAAACAACAACTAATACAAGCTCAAAAACAATCTAAAAAATTTTTGCACCGGTACCAAACGACAGGAGGAGTGAGTTCTTTCCCGATAACGATATATTTTATGAATATTAAAAATATTTGAAACTCCCATAGAATATGACCCCCAATTATTTTCATTCTCGAATCTATGTTTATAAACTCATTCCATTTCACTCTTTCGAAAGAGATAGAACTACATACTACACGAGTAACCCTGCTCAAGAGGAAGGTTACGCGGTATGGTATGCGTGACGTCATCAATACGTCATAGTTACATAGTTAGCTCCGCGAAAATGTGGTAACCCAAGTAACTACATGTAACCACAATCTGTAGTAAGCTGTGGTTACAGCGCCAAAATTCGCCTCTATTTGCCAGACGTAATCATCTGAACGCTTTGGGACGCGCCCGGCGTCACACGGCGTAGCATCTGAACGCACCCCTGTTCAAAAGTAAAATGATAAGATAAGATGCCGTATTTGAAAATATAAAAACGAACAGAAATATCTTACCTAAATTATATACTATCAGATCGGAATAGTCGATCAAAGGTTTCCTGAATATGTCAAGTTATTTTCTCTCTTCTCTCACTACTGTCATAGTAAATAGCATGTTTAATGTTGACTAGAAGTCATGTGATTGGATGAAATATGATAACGTAATAAAAACTACGAAGAAAGGTGTATTGAGCCATTGAAATTAAGTCATGAGGTACCTTAAAACTATTGTATCTTCAAGAAGGTTCTACTCAACTGCGAAAGCTTCACAAAAAATGTATGACCTTGTTTTTACTTTATACGACTTATCAATGAAGTATCAGTATTAATCACATTTTCATTTCAAGTGGAGAATACGATGTAGCTATCATTGGTGGGGGAATAATAGGGACATCAACAGCACGAGAATTATTATCGGTTTATCCAAAACTTAATGTTGTACTATTAGAAAAAGAGAAAGAACTTGGAATTCACCAAACGGGAACTAACAGCGGTGTAATTCATGCTGGCATATATTATACACCAGGATCGCTCAAAGCAAAATTGTGTGTAGAAGGTAGTAAACTTACTATGGACCACTGTGATAAAAGAAAAATACCTTATAAAAAAGTCGGTAAACTAATTGTTGCAACCAATGAAGATGAAGTGAAATATTTGAAGGTGTTATATGAAAGAGGACTTAGTAATGGGGTTCCTGGTATGGAATTAATAGAATCTCAAGAAAAGATACACAAGATCGAACCAGAATGTAGGGGTTTAAAAGCTATATGGTCTCCAAATACAGCCATCATTGATTATAAAAATCTTGGTAAATCTCATGCAGATGATTTTAATAAAAAAGGTGGCCAAATAAGGTTGCAGGCAAAGGTAGCAGTGTCCTTTTTTTATGAACCTTTAGTTGAAATTCAAAATTTTACAGGTTTCGAAAATAGAAGAGTCTGGTAGAACAGATTATCCAGTAAGAGTGATTGACAGCAGAGAGCATGTTTTAGTTGCCAAATATGTGCTAACTTGTGCAGGATTGTACTCAGATATTGTATCGATGATGACTGGTTGTCCTAGGAATCCTAGAATTGTACCCATTAGAGGTGAATACTTAGTTTTGAAACCTGCCAAGAGAAAAATGGTGAAATGCAACATATATCCAGTGCCTAATCCAAAATTCCCGTTTTTGGGGGTACATTTCACACCACGAATGGATGGAAATGTATGGTTGGGGCCCAATGCTGTCTTGGCTTTCAAGAGAGAAGGCTATAGGTGAGTCCCATCGAACAATATCTCAAAATGTTCTCTCCTTTGAAATTTAGTAAAGTAATTATCTTATATCAATCAGAATTTTCGTTCCATTAGAGTTCATTTTTTCTTCTTGAACAAATTTTATCAAACGGCAAACCATCAATCTTAATGTAAGGTGGGTTGCATACCCAACGAAGAGTACAAACCTCTTTTTGCGTTTATTCATGAGACAGTAGTATAGAAATAAATCAACTTTTTTGTCAGTTTGATGTTTTTGTTATTTTGGTTATGTCTCTTCCAAACAGCTAATATATTTCAGTTACTTCGACATAAACCCCTTGGAGCTCCTAGATGCCTTAACGTACACAGGATTCATCACCCTCGGTCTAAAAAATTTGAAGTACGGAGTGGGTGAAATGGTTCGTTCAATTATATGGCCTCTGCAAATCAAGCAACTGCAAAAGTACTTGCCCAATATTACAAGTAAGGACTGTGAGAGGGGTCCAGCAGGTGTAAGAGCTCAAGCGTTGGCCCCAGATGGTCAATTATTGGAGGATTTCTATTTTGATAAAAGCAAAACGGGCGATCTGAAAGACAGGGTTCTACACTGTAGAAATTGTCCTAGTCCTGGTGCCACAAGTTCAATGGCTATAGCTAAAATGTTAGTTGAAAAAATGGGTACAGAGTTTGGTTTGGAGACGCTTCATCAACAGAAAAAGTGAAATGTGCGAAATATATTAATTTATTTGTTTTCAGTGTTACTGAAATCAAACGAATTTATTCTGGCCTTGATTTCGTCTACATAGGTTATGAATTTATTTTTATTACAAAGACTGACTTGTATTTTTTCCACCTGCAATTTTTTGTGCTTTCGAATTATATGAATGAATTCAACATAAACTGTTTTATTTATACAATTTCACATGATAATTCAGAAAAATAACTCCATAACTTACTTAGGATATTACTGACCTCAAAAATCAAAGATGATACTTCCTTTTTGCGCGCATGTTCTAGGGGAACAGCGTGCTATCGTTTTGTCCAAATGTCTGTAATTTTGGATGATTGAGCCGAAAATGGTCTCAATCGACTAGGTTGGACTCACTGATGACGAATCCGGTGTCAAAATCGATTCTGTCCGGCCGGCCGGCCGTAGACACGATAACTGTCGACAGAAGCAAGCTAGCAACTTGAAACTTTCAGGATAAGTTGCGCATCAAAATGCCGCGGTTAAGTTCGTTAATGGGCAAAATCGGTCGAATGGTTTCGGAGTTATAGGCACTTGAAGTTATTTATTTTTTATTTCGGAAACTACCTGAGCGATTCGATTCAAACTTGGCAGTTAGGTGAAGTACAACGACGCGCAACTTTGAGCCAAATTTCGTCAGGATCATATTGTCAGCAATTCAAAAAAAAAATTTTTTTCGAAATTTTTTTTCAAAAAATTTTTTTTTTCGAAAACCATTCATCATATCCAAAAAACAATCCACCCACACTTTGAGCTTCATATTTCACAGCAGTGTATCAAATTTCAGTTCGATACGATCATAAGTTTTGGAGATATCGGGAAAAAATATGTCAAATTTCGAGGTTTTCTTCTCGATATCGTTGATTTTTTCGGTATAACCCAAGAAATACTGATTCAGTCCTGATTAAACTTCACAGCTAGTTTCAAGATGCTGAAAGACAACTTTATGCAAAATTTCGTGATAATCGTGTTATTAGAACAATTTGAAAAAAAAAATTTCTATGATTTTCTCATCATATCATCCTCATTAAATTCTGTATGAAACTTCGAACTGTTATTTTTCGATGAAGTACTGGATTTAAATTCGATCTGATCTTTATTTTTGGAAATATTGGAAAAATAAAATTTTGATTGGGTATATCTACGAAATCATTAAGTGGATTTTACCCATTCACGAATTCGGCCTTCGTAATTAAGGTCCAAACCTTCTCTACGAATATCGAGTTTCTAAGTTGCTTCTTTCGGAAGTTATTGTGTTTACGCAGTCGGCCGCCCGTCAACACAATACCTTCCGGAAGAAACGACTTAGAAACTCGATATTTGTAGAGTAGTTTAATTACGAAGGTCGAATTCGTGAATGGGTAAAATCCGCCCAATGATTCCGTAGATATACCCATTCAAAACTTTATTTTTCCAATATGTCCAAAAATACAGATATGATCGAATTGAAATCCAGTAATTTATCAGAAAAAAATTTCAAAAAGCACTGCCGTGAAGACAGCAGCTTTTGAGCGCACGTTCAAATTCGTTGCTGAAGCGGTCATCTACATTGAACATGCGCGCAAAAGTTGCTGCCTTCACGGCAGTGCTTTTTGAAATTTTTGTATTTCAAACCAAAATGCTGGATTCTTAGACAAATTGTTTATAGGAAGTAACCACCATTGGAGAAGCTTTTACGACTAAGAACATGGATGGGATGAACATGTACATTTCATTATAATAAATTAATTGAGACCTTAAAACTTGTGATTGTAAAAACTAGGCAGAACCTATAAAATTATCTGTTTGAAATTTGAGTAGTCACATGAAGATTTCTACATTGGCGAACAACATTCAAAGATTTCATAAAGTATTAAAATCTTTTGTAACCCCACTGAAATATTGGATGAATTAATTTCTGAAATGCAGCAGCCTAATGGATTCGAAAAATTAAAAATAATGTGGTTAAAAGTGAAATGAAACAAAAATGATTGGTGAAAATATTAATTTAGAAAAAGCTACTCAATTATGGCAAGAATAAAATTTAGCACGAATACTCATAGTAATACCATTGTTTAAAAAAAAAACCTTAAACAATGGTGTTACTTACAACAAAAACCAAGTTGGTGGAAATAATATTTTTCAAGATATTGAGAAATCAAAACTCTGTAACCAGTAGGTTGATTACGTTCTTTAACGAACTGAAGAGGCGGAGCGCTTAGGTGCTTTACTTATCCTGAAAATGACTACCCAGAACAAATTCTTCTTCAGTGAACAAAAGTGAATATAAGTCTTAAAAATAACAGACATGTAGGGAAAAGAATAACGCTACAAGTTGGGTAGAGATAAAACAATTGTCAATGATACTCTTAACATTGACCGATTATTTATTTCGACACAAAATAACCAACCCTACTCCTCCGTTACAATGTTTGATATTTCCATTAAAAACTATAGATACCTGAAGATGAATACATCATTAAGGATCTGTATATTCATTCACCTTTCTACAACCTGTATGTTTGATTTATGATATGTTAAATTAATACAATTTTACATGACAATAATTAGAAAAAAATTACCAGGGTTGTCACTATTTCATATACTTTTGAGAATACTGATATACACTTCTTTATTAAAGACGGGAAGTGACCTTAGGGTCACTATCACAATTAATCAAAAATATGGATAAATATAATTAAAATTATGCATTGTTTACAATTTTTGTAAATGAGTATTCTATTGATACTTTAGTGGATTTCGTGTACCTGTTTGTAACTTCTTGTGACAAATAAATAAATTTAATTCCAGTTTTTTATCCAAATTTCATTTTCAGGTTTGAATATTAATTCATGTTATTTTGCATACATATGACAAACTCTTCGGTACATTTCTAATATTTTTAAGTTTCACAGATACAAAATTTTATATGAATTTAAAAAATGTGAGACATCTTTGAAGAAAAGGTTGGTGTTACGCTGGAATTGTTTCTCACATTTATACACTTTGATATGTACATTGATAAGTACAATAGTTAAGAATTCTAAGTAGCCAAAATAAATTCTTTTCGAATCTGATAGTCGCTATAGGGAATAATTATTGAATAAAAAGTTATCGCAGTAGAACCCCAACCAAATGCAATTCATTGATTTTTATTTCTAGAAAAATGGAAGATTTTCAACTTTATTCATTGCTTTCAGAAATAAAAGGTTGAGTTTTGCTACCTAAGTAAAGGAAACTTCAAATAAAGTTAATGAAAGAGAAGAGCAAGATGCCTTAAAGTGTTACTCAAAAGCTTAACATTTAAGTACCTATAATGATTATATTGCGATAACTTTTGATTAATTTCATCGAGATAAGGGTTTCTGTTCATCATTCAATGAAAATAAACCTACAAAAATAAATAAAACTACATCATGAATTTAGATTAAAAAGTTTTGGATAATCTCCGTGTTTGATTAACAACATGATGAGCGGTAAGCATTAACCATAGTAAAATTTCCTCCTCGTGTGGAGTTCCATTTAACACTTACATATTTTTATGTAGAGTTTCTTCACTCTGACCTCTCTCTCATTTCAAATTACTATTAAATCTCCCCAGTATTTCAGATCGTAGGTAAGCATTGTGAACTATAATACATGATTGCATTGGCAGTTTTTATATGATGAACAGTTATTTTCAATACTATGAGCACTTCCATTTGAAGTACCTGAATTATGAATATACAAAATTGGTGGTATAATGAATAATCTCTTGGTTTTACTACAGTGTACCATGTGTACAGATACATTTCATGTAGAATATCAAATAACAATTAAAATTGGACAAGAAAATTGTACAATTCCTTAAATACTATCTAGTAAGTCATGCTTCATTTTTTATTTCATTTTGAATTCATGATGAACATATTCGGTAGAAATATTTAAATAGATTTCTTTAATAATTTCATATACCTAAAGCTCTGATTTCGCAGCACCAAAGATAGTTCATGAGAGTGTAAAAACAAATAAACTATATACATCTGTAATAAATAAAAAATACTCATTTAAATCACAAAATTATTCGAATACTAGCTAAATCACCAAATATTATCTTTCTGTGATAGCAGCTCCATATCTGTATAATACAAAATCTTTCTTCTGGAAATCGAAGTATGCTGTTGTATGAAATGCCATATTTGTAAGAACGACAATATATTCAGCGAAGGCAAATAGGGAATACACTGTAAGAAGCAATTTATTATTATTCTATTTTATCTGACAAGTTCTAAAGTGGAAGAAGAGAATAATTGAATAATTTTTTGAAATGATTCAGTGGTGAAGAAATTATTTTTTCAAAGTAGAAATTGATGAATATATTTTTGACTTTTCAAATAAAATACTTACTATATGGTTCACATAAAGAGTTATGCCTCATATAACAATAGGTTCCTAGTAATATACATGATATGTTTGTCAAAAATAGTCTTAGTTTCCATTTAAGACTTCTTTTTATATGTTTCCTAAATCTACTCTGCATAATACATGACAACACCATGTAGAATTCCGACATAGTTATGAAAGCAATAAATGCTTTTTCGTGAACAACTGAAAAAAAGTTTTTAAATTAACCACATCGAGTCCAACACCAACATGGTGAAGAGATTGACATATTTTATTCATGTGAATATACTGAAATTTTACTAAATGTAGTAGCCCCTTATGGAGAGCTATTTATCAAACTGGAAATTAATTCTTGAAAAGTTCATAGGTATTGACCACTACATACCATAGTTTCTGGACGAAGTCCAGAATGATAAAATTAATAATGAAATGTTCTCAATTAAATTAAGTAAGAAGGCGATTTTGCCCATCCAGATATCCCTTGGATAAACCATGACATGATGGAATTGTAAGTATATTACCGCTATATAAAATCTAGGAATGGACTGCAATAAAATAGCAGCTTGCCAAACTTCACGTTGTGGCGAATAGTTACCAATTGCGGCAGAAATTGAAGGTAATATATTGAAAACATGACAGTGAGTACTAGTTACACTTTCAAAATGAAATAAAATAGAATAAATAATACAAAAAACAAACGCGAATAAAGGTAGAGTCAGTATAATAAACGCAAATTTTTCGAATGGAATCCGTAAACAAGGTGAAATTTCATAATCACTATAAAGTAAAGCATATCTAGCCTCAACTGGCATATTTTATTTCATAATTTAATGACTATTTGCTATCCGAAATACGTTTATTTCCATTAATTCAGGTTAATTGTTATTGTTTTCTGTTTGTCTAATTTATTTAATTCTATGATCATTCAATGACAAGGTCAAAGAAAACATGAACGGAAATAAGCGATCTTTTTTAAACCGTGTTTGTTATGGAATATTATCAAGTTGGCCAACTGTTCAATTTCAACATTTCACAATTTTATACTTTACTTCTTTTGAAAATACGCCCCCAAGTTTTATGAATAAATGGATGAATAACGATTAAGATTAGTGCCCAAGATTGAAAAAAGAAATAATGAGATACTAATTTTTTATCAACGGGTCACAGAATCTTTGGGTTGTTGAAATGTCAAACTTCATCAAGTTGTCAAAGTTCTAAATAGAGGTGCATTTTGCCAGTTTACATCTCTTTGGTCAACTTTCAAAATAGTGGCACATGAAAGATGGTAAGTTGGATTTATTTATCCGATATTTCCGTAACAATCTCTGTATATAATGTTATCAGGTTTTGTTTTATCCTTTGATTATGAATACAAATTTCAATATTCGTATATATTTCTCAGAACTTCCATGTTTTAAAGTATGAAATAATTGTTTTAGTCGACACACAAGAAGAAAACTAGGAAGTTGAGAGGTCATGTAAGCCACGGGCATGGTAGAATCGGTAAGTTTATCCTAGCCTCTTCATGAATTACTTATGATTCTTTACTAAGGTGATGAATTAGACGAACGGGCGGAATGAACTATTCATTGATTAGTGTTCGTATCTGATCTATCCTTTCCAATTGAATATTCTAGGTTAATATACGAGGGACTAACTTATAATTTCTTTCCAGGTAAACACCGTAAGCATCCTGGAGGTCGCGGTAATGCTGGTGGCATGCACCACCATCGCATTAACTTCGACAAATATCATCCAGGTTACTTTGGAAAGGTTAGTTTTAGTACTTCGTGTATGAAAATATGATGCAGACCATATTATCATTCATTCTTTGCTAAAATATGAGTTAATTGACATTTGCTATTATGAGATTTTTCGTTTTCTAGCTTGGTATGGCTTGCTACCATCAAAGGAAAAACTCCTCCTGGCAACCTGCCTTAAACTTGGACAAACTTTGGTCTTTAGTCAGTGAACAGACCAGATTGAAATATAAAGATCACCCTGAAGGAAAGGCCCCAGTTATCAATCTTGTCAAGGCTGTAAGTGTAATCTTATGGAGTATGAAAAATTCTGCTTTATTGCATTGTTTTGAAAATATATAGGAAGTAATTTCGCTTTCATGAATCAGCACTCTCTATCTGGGAGATTGGCTCAGTATTTGTACTTATTCATTGTGTTCTCTTCGAAACGAGATATTCTAAATGCATATTAGTAGACTTAACTTGGGTGAATATCTCAAGTTAGGGGGATTTAAGTATGCAATATAAAATGTTTCTGTTTTTCTTCGTTAGTTTTAAATAAACTAATGATTTTAATAGAAACATACAGTATAATTGTGAGTAGGAGATTGTCAGACCACATTTGATTAGCTAGTCAAACTTACATTTTTAATCTATTTGCAGGGATATTATAAGCTTTTGGGCAAAGGAAGATTACCACCTCAACCTGTTATTGTCAAGGCAAAATTCTTCTCAAAGAAGGCTGAGGATAAAATAAGGGCTGTAGGAGGAGCCTGTATTTTATCAGCTTAAGTTTAATAAAGATATTTTAAAACTAAATTTATTTTCATTACATTCTCAGTTAGTGCACAAACCATCCCCTAACCTTGGTCATATTTCACAATTACGAGTTGATAAATTAACGAAGGACTGATAATTACAATTTTATTATTTCAAGCAGTGACATCTATGGGTTTGCTGTGTATTTTTTGAGAAGAAAATGGTAAATTGCGTTCTACCAAATCAAAAAATATATATGAATTTTTTAATAAATTGGATAACTAAACGTTGGTTTTTGCTTAAAATTTCAATATTGTTTAATTTTAGCGTCACACTGCTATGAATTTCATGAGGTGACCATTCTGTAGGAATTACTTATTGTATACTATATTCAGCAGTTTCAATGCTGAAATAATAATTTTATTTTTTCAGTGTAAACCATTCGCAGGAAAAACTGGAAACAAATTTGTTTAGAAATGAATGGATAATTAGTGCACTACCATATTTTTGTCCATAAATATTCGATGCTAAATCCATACATATGCCAGTGGAATAAAAAAAAAATTTTGTTCATCAGACAATGTATTGAAATGGTGTAATTACGCCGGATTCGTGAATGGGTAAAATCCACCCAATGATTCTGCAGATAAACCCATTCAAAATTTCATTTTCTAAAAATACAAATTAAATCGAATTCAGTACTCGAACATAAAATGACGGCTTGAAGGTTCATACAGAATTTCGTGATAATTAGATCAAAAAACCTTTCCATCAGGAAGTAGCAGGGTCAATAGGTGAAAGGATGACCGCTTTAGCAACAAATTAGAACATGCATGCAAAAGCTGCTAACATCACATCAGTGCTTTTCTAGATTTTTAAAACTACAATAGGCTGTAGAGCTTTAACAGAAGATATATATATATAAATATACATTCAAGGGACCAAATGATGAATATAAAATCAAACAAAAATCTATGGAATATCTGAACACAGCAAAAGCTTTAGATAAATAATTGGCAAAAACCTATGCTATACCAGGTCAACCAATGAGTGAACACTCTGTGGAACTTACACGTTCTAATCAAAATATTTATATCATTGCAAAATTACATACATAAAGCATAAAAAAAGCTTCTGATACCAGTACTTTTTTCATTGTGATTGATTATTTTGAAATTTTTTGAAGAAAATATCCAGGGTGTAACAAAACAAATGATCAATTCTGTTCGATTTTATTTTCTGATACAGATTCAATCTTATTTTTTTTTTCTTTTTTCTTATGTTTTTTTGCTTTCTTTTTTTTCTTCAACAACTTGGCTTCTTCTTCGTCTGGATCTAGTCCTTCCAAAATCCATTTCTTTCGAAGATTTATTCTCCTCTTTTCATTGAAATTGTTCTCATCTAAGTTTATATGTGCCTCACTCTTTGAAACAGATATTTGAGTGAATATGATTCCCACTTCCTTGTCTACAGATGAAAATAAAAATTTCGTTAAGAATTATTTAGCATTATTATTCAAGGCAGTCAACAAAATTACTTCGTATTACAAATAAGAAAATCAACCGTAGAATAAACCTGTCTTATATCGAAAAAACCGAATCTAACAGGAATATACAAATGAAACTATCTCAAATAATATTAAGAACTTCAAAATTTCACTTACCGTTCACTTTGTACTCCGTCAATTTTGTGTTTATATGTTTTTCAATTTCCAATAATTGTGGTAAATCGTAAGGTGTCACTAGTGTGACAGCCTTACCCTTTCTACCTGCTCTGGCTGTTCTACCCACACGATGAATGTATTCTTTATAAACCTTTGGCAGCGTGTGGTTGATGACCAATTGTACTGTAGGAATATCGAGACCTCTACTGGCCACATCTGTCGCTATAAGAATTTTAGTTGTGTTGGACTTGAACTTTATCAAAGATGCTAGTCTCATTTTCTGCTTCAACATTCCATGTAGGGCTACATTTTCAAATCCAACGTCATTCAGCATCATTGATAATATTTGGCAGTTTCTAGAAAAAACAATTATTGAAAAATGCAAACAAAAATTGATAGAATGTGATGACTTCTTATTTTATTTCTACATTGTTTCACAGTGCAATGAAATTATGTTGTCTGCAGAGTAATATCATATGTATATCTCAAATTTTATCTCTAATTATTTCCCATACTCTCAACCTGAAACATGCATTCAAAGAATGAAATAACTTGGATGTTACTTGCATTTGACAGAAAAAGTCTTGCAATGGCTCCAATAAATAAATAGAATTTACCTGCATGTATCTGTAAAGATCATGATGTTTCCTTTTTCATCTTTCTCCCTGAAACTACGAACAGTTTGTACCAAATATGCATCCTTCACATAATTTGCACAGAGAACATAATATTGCTCCAGATCTTCAACAGTAGCCACTTCTGCTGGTGCCTCATACATAAAAGTATCATTCTTAGTAAAGTTTTTGATTGTTGCTAAGGTATCTGTTATAGTAGCTGAAAAGAAGAGGTTTTGCCTCTCTTTTGGAAGCACTGAAAATATCGTCTTGATCTGACCATCAAAGCTTCCGCCCAGTAGCCTATCAGCTTCATCCAGAACCAAATATTTAAGTCGATTGAAGTTGAATGTCATGCATGTTTCTATTAGATCTGCCAACCTTCCTGGAGTTGCCACTACAATATGGCTGTTGGCTATCTGTTGGGCTTGGGCTATCATATCCATTCCACCAACTATTGTTATATGTTTGAGATTAAGTGCTTGATTGACTGCTAAGATAGCGAACTGATCAGATATTTGATATGCCAGTTCCCTTGTTGGCGTCAAAATAAGGGCAAAAATTTTGAAAGGATCTTCCATCAATTTTTGAATGATTGGCAATGCAAACGCTAATGTTTTTCCACTTCCTGTTTTGGCGGCACCAACACAATCATTTCCATTGAGTATTGCAGGTATACAATTGGACTGAATATCAGTAGGCTTCTTTATTCCTGAAAATAATAACATATCACTTCGGAATCTAGTATAAAATCCATATCTATGTACACTACGATAGAAACTTTTCAAAGTGTATCAACCCTCATTCTGAACTCTTTGGGTTTAAAATATTTACCTATCATGGAACAGTTTTTTATTAACCATGATGGAACCCCAAGTTCTTCAAAAGTTGTTTTAACCATATTTCCGAAAGTACTCAAATTTAAAACTTTAAACTGAATTTATTCAAATTTTGTATGCATATCATAGACATATTGAACTCTCTGGACACGGCGTACGAATCCATTTCTGAAGAGTCGAATGGGGATAATGAACCAAGTGAGAGGTCCGAGAGAGAGATGGATCTGGAGCGGGCAGACCATAGACAAGATACACGATTAAAATAACATGCGACTAGTGACCAATGAACTCTATATTATATAGAGTTCTATGCTAGTGACAAGGACATGAAGGAAATCGGCCAATCAGAGAAAACACGGAATAGCGGTAATTTTGAACTTCACAACGTGAATGATGACTGTTCTATATGGTGTCTTTGGTTCTGTGCAGTATTTTATCTCGAACTGATATTCCTCATTGATTTTGATCATCAGAGTGTAGCTTTCGAGTAATTATGGAAAAACAGATGATCAGCCGGCCATAACTCCGAAATCTTAAGGGAGCATGATATATGTATAATGATTAACGTAACTTCGGACCAGTATTATAAAAATTATTTTGACCCCTAGAAGCAGTTGAGTCCCATTTTTCAACCACAATCAAAATAGTTCCTCGGGGATTTAGTTCGTTAACGAACATAAAACCAAGACCGCAGACCTGCCACGCGGACGGACAGAATCCAGTTGGATCACAAATTTTTCATCAGTAAGAAAATTTTTTGCTCAAAAAATACTGACATTGTAACGGAAGGATATCGCGCTCTTCTTTCCAACAAAAAGCGCGCAAAAAATGAACAAATTCACAGTTATTCATGCAAGGTAAACTCACTTATGGAATTTCACGTTTTCCCCTTTTTATATCTCCTCGTACAATTAATGGCACAACAAGAATTTTCTATTTCTATTCAAAAACTTACGAAAACACAAAACATGAAAACAACACGAAAATTATATCTTACATACAGTCTTTATACTATAATTCAAAATCTGCTTTGAAATACTTTGGAAAAAACAAATGTGACTTTCAAAACTTTCGAAAAAAATTTATTTCAAACATAGATTCATTATTATAGTCTATGGCTTCAAACTGATATGTCTTATTTTTGCCGTATTCTATGATGGTTTGGCCCGCCCTAGTTCCCTCTTTGTCGGCCCGCTTCCTCTCTCTTTAAGCCATGTCCATATAAGGGGCTTTCCAGCAAAGTGCGTGAAGCCCCCGGGGCTTGATGCACCGGGGCTTCATGCCCTCGCTATACGGGAACATGCCAAAACCACAGTACTGTATCGAAACTATGAACTGTCAAATTGAACTAACCCCACTTTTATTTAATTTAATTTAATTATTTAATACAAACCATTGACTACTCTCCTATACGTTTCCTCATCTAAATGTAGTTCGTGAATTTCACCCTCATATTCTACTTGATATATATATAATTCTTTTCCGGCCATTATTCAATCAAACAAAAAATTTTGAATGAAATCTCTGTTGAAGTGATGACGGCAAAATATTCCACGACTTATATTCTGTGATGAGAAATACGAAATGAAATACTACAATCTAGACCAAAGATCTAAACCTTGCACAAATATAAAAGACGGTATTTGTATCGTGTTCCAAACAAAAACATACGCAAACCGGCTTAGGAGGCAAATATTCAAATATTGGCGGCATTTCACAGCTGTCAGTGCGTGAAGCCCCGCAAATTCGGGCGGTGCATCAGGGGAAAGGGGAAGGTAGAGCGAGTGTCTGACGCTCCGCTACTGGAACGGTCAAACGTAGGTGTGAAGCACTCCCGAGGCGCATCGGATGCACTCCAGACGTTTGCTGGAAAGGGGTTATTGTTTTATAGGTCTATGATGTATATACATAGCATAGACAACAGAACATAAAAAATAGACGTCACAGAATACAGATATATCCTGAAATTCATAGAATATTAATCATAGAATCCATATCATCCGTGTTAGACCGTTTTTTCCTTCATAGGTTATTAGTTCAGTGGTCCCGTGGCAATTTGTATTCTGTGGGTGCCACCATAGATAAACCGTGCCACGCTCACGTCGTTCGGGCTTCAGTTAACCTAAAAATCTAAAATATATTTTCGGTTATCTGTTGTTGTGCGAGTGTTAATACAAAAACACAGCTATCATGGCACCCAAAGGTAATAATATGATCCCTAATGGTCATTTCCACAAGGATTGGCAGAGATTCGTAAAAACTTGGTTCAATCAACCTGCACGTAAGATCAGAAGGAATCAAAATCGTATCAAAAAAGCACGCGCTATTGCCCCACGACCATCCAAGGGTCCCCTTCGTCCAGTTGTCCGATGCCCCACCGTAAGGTACCATACGAAAATTCGTGCTGGTAGAGGTTTCACACTCCAAGAATTGAAAGCTGCAGGTTTAAACCCACGATACGCTAGGACAATCGGTATTTCTGTCGATCATCGCAGGAGGAACAAATCTATTGAATCTGTTCAACAAAATACTCTAAGATTGAAGGAATATAAAGCCAAATTGATCCTATTCCCTGTCCACAACAAGAAGAAGTTGAGGGCTGGTGAAGCAAATGAAGAAGAGAGAAAAGTTGCGACTCAATTGAAAACAGATGTACTTCCAATTCGTCAACCTGCAATCAAATTGAAGGCTAAGGTGCCATCAGAAGAAGAAAAGAAGTTCAGCCCGTACAATGTACTTAGAAAGGCTCGTGCAGATGCTAGACTCATTGGTATCCGTGCCAAGCGAGCTAAGGATGCTGCTGAGAATGAAGATGTTACAAAGGCAGGAAAAGATAAAAAATCTAAAAAATAAAGTTTAGGTATATACAAACCCATATTTTGTATGTAAATAACCATCAATTCCAATCCTGTTCTTTTATTTCACCACAAAACCTTACATATTATTTTAATGTGAAAATAATCATTTCCTATAAACCGAGAATGTTAGAACCGACTATGGTTCTATAAATGTTTGAATATAGTGTTTCTTAGG
This sequence comes from Myrrha octodecimguttata, assembly GCA_958510865.1. NCBI lineage: Eukaryota > Metazoa > Arthropoda > Insecta > Coleoptera > Coccinellidae > Myrrha > Myrrha octodecimguttata. The sequence goes on from OY294058.1 coordinate 61,975,251, forward strand.
ATGGAAAAATAAGAAATATTCCTTCAATTGTAAAATTTAATATCAATCAATTTGTGTATAATTTCAACAGTAAATGTCACAATTAATATGGTAAAATTATCTCTGATATATCCGTTTGTGAACAATTCCAATCATATATAATTAATTATAGATTAATCTAAACAATTGCAGCTAATTTCTCTATTAACACTGGATCATTCTGAAGTTTTTTAATTTCAAGATAAACCATCAATGATGCCTGAAAAATCATATGATTATGTTCTATAATTGAATCCAATTTATATAACTTACATATGTGTCTGTGGCAGCATATATTTTCTGATCTTGAGATAGAGGGATAACAGCCCATTTACTCATTCTTACCTTTTTATCTTTACTTATTTGCATGTTCAACTGGAAAGTAATGTATTTGTACAGATGAAACCAGTGAAATATTTCAGATTCAATATCAGTAATGGTTCACAGTTTTTGTAAATACAATGATATAATAGATTCAAGGGATATATTGCGAAGAAAAAAGTTGTTTTTCAATAAATAGTCGAAATTTTACCACTCTGTATATTCTATATCATCGAAATTAGCAACACAGGATCTTATTATATAATACTTACCAGATATTCTACTAATGCTGCTAAACTCCATCGTCTTGTAGTGGGTAGTACTTCATTAGCAAATACTCCACAATCTATACAATTTTCGATAATCTTTTCTACATTTTGTATTTTGAAATCTCTTGCAAGTTTTCTTATATCGCTGAAATAATCATTCAAGAATGAATACTCAAAAAACAACACAAGTTTCCCTATTCATCATTAACTTACTTTTTGATATTGTTACCTGTCAATCGAATTTTTGAGTGAGCTAATAATTCACCCAAACCTGCAGGCAAATTTTTCAACTGACTGACATGTAAAAGGTATGTTTCTTCTAAATTAGGCGATATTTGTATTAATGCAGTCTTACCAGGCCCTGTTTGGAAGCTGAATGGCCATTCCATATCGAATCCTATGACCAATGGTTCCTCTCCACGGTTATTTGCAATTTTTCTGCATAAATTAAGAGAATTCAATAAATAGGGATTATTCGTTGAAGTTTAACCAGAGGATAATAAATTAATTGGTTGAAAACTTACAATAATTCATCACAAACCATTGCACATCCAATTAAATCTGTTCGGTATGTAAGTTTTCCCTTGAATTTAATGTAAGGTAGAGATTCCCTCATAATTTTTTGTTTCTTCTGGTTCTGAAACCATATTTATATATGAGAAATAAAACATAACGGATATATTGGATCGTTTCTACATTTTCCTCTTTTTCTGCAGATGAAACCGCAGAGCGTAGTCGCATTCTGGGTTGAATTGTTTCCATATTTATAATCCACAATACCATCAACACAACATAAAACATATATTCACTTTATGATGGGTAATAACTATTAAAGTTATCATCATTTATAAACGTTTTCAAGAAGTGATGCAAATCCCGCCAAATTTTATAATTTTGGCGTACCAGAGAAACAGTGAAGCTTTCTATGACCAGCAACAATAATAAAAAGCACTGACGTGAAGTCAGCAGCTTTTACGCGATTGTTCACATTGCAAAATGGCTTCTTTGAAATTTCAATGAAATTCAAATGAAATATGAACATTTTCGAAAGAAAAGAAATTTTTCTTTTAAATTTTTCCATGGATACTGCCCATATATATTTGTATTCTGTGCTGCCCATCTTCCAACCAAGTTTCATTCCAATCAGATAAATATTTTTCGAGGTATTGAAAAATCAAAATTTCAAATGGCTGTAAGACCAAAACCATTCGGTATATTTGGGCCATTAACGAACTTAACCGAGATATTCAGGATCAACACCTCACCTGAAAATTTCGGGACCCTAGGTCTTTCCCACAGAATACAAATATATCTTTCCTTTCGGAAGTTACAGCATACAAGGCTGGTCAGACGGACAGAATTGAATTTGACCACGGATTCTTCTTCAGGGAGTTCAACTCAATCGTTTAAGACCATTTTCGACTCAAAATTCGAAAATAACAGACATCGTGACGAAATGGTCCATTTTCATTCATCGATTTCAAGCGATGGACCAAAAGTTCCGGTTTTAGTTACTCTCTTTCTCTATGGCTGGTCCAAGCTAATTTTAGTAATTTTTTTTCTGTATTCTGTGATTCTTTGCTCTGTGCCCCCACTGGCGCACTCGCTGTCACAGAACACATATAATTTATATAACACATATATTTACTTTATGCTCGCTGTCTCGCTCGCTTATATCACAGATCAACCAGATAAACCACTCGCCTCATTTACTTAGGAAATCTATGTCAACGCAGATATGACCCTGAATCGAGCTAATCAGAATTTTAGTAGGCGTTTGGGGTGCTTTGGGGTGCCAATCAGATTGCAGGAATAGGATTACGTCACTCGCGCCGCTTTCGGACTCGCTTGAAGAGGTTATAAACATGTAAACAATCTGAAATGAATTTTTCATCCTATTTATTGATGAATAATTTCGTAACTGTTCCATTTTAGAATATAATCCAAACAGTTTTTACAACCAAATCAATTGTTTAGTCATCTTTGAGGTTCTATTTTATGATGACAGCCCCCATTATATGTTTTAATTATACGACAAGAATTGGAATCGAACTTAGGTGGACTCATTCATAATGTTCATTTTAAAAGGCTTAAAGGAATCGCAACTGAAGTAAAAGCATTACAACCTCCATTATTCAATTAAAACGATGGGATGTCTAATAAAATTGTATATGATTGCACAAACATTAGGATTGGAATCGAACAAAGTTGGTCTATTCATAGTTTGATTTTATATTGAAATGAATCTCATTTGATGTGAAACTACAAAGATTCTCTGATTAAGGTAAACGGGTTTTCCATAACATTTTTCCAAAATTTTCATTTACTCCAACCGAGTTCTTCTACAGGAGTTTCAGATGTGACAAAACACTCGCTTTGGTATTGGAAATTTGCCTTTCAAATGGTTACATCGAAAAATCTTAGTCTGATTTTGATTTTGTGATTCCTGAATGCCGACAAATCCGTTTTACATTTCGATTTCAGATATTCCAAAATCAAGTATTCAATTTGACAACTGTTTCGAGGAAGAAGAAAGTGTGGTTATGTGTGTTATATTTCTCAAGGTCGTAGAGACGCGATTCCCGCAAACGATGAAGTGATTTGTCTTGTTGGTCTGTGCTTATATACTGTGCTCTCCACACTCCATATATTTGTATTCTGTGATCTCCACCTAGTCCACCTCGTGGTTTAAAGAAATGTTGGGTAAGTTTATATTTTTTTATTTCATTCGTGATCGTGAGATTTGCTGAGTTGAGATTGTAATTTGTAATAAGATCAGGGAGGTAGATATATCAAACCAGGTTAGTAAGAGAATTTTGGCATATGTTCTTATTTTCTTAACGTCTACATTTATTAAATGATGAAGGGTTAAGCGGTGGGACGGCGGGTTGAGATCGTTTGGCTGAAGATGTGACTCTGTTTTTCTTTCAGAAAACAGTTTCTTGAAGCATTTATCAGCTTTAAAGGAACCCTCTCATTGAACTGGAATGTTCCGTGTTCAATTCCGATATTTTTTCTGAATTATATGACTAGTCTCAAAAATCAGTTCAACCATTCTCTAACTTTTGATTATGTGGTCAACCACATGGTCAGACTGCATTCTTCGATGATTAATGAATTATTACCTACATTATTTGAGGTTCTATGATAATAATTTTACATATGAGAATAATTATGCCTAAGACTTGAACATTTCCCTATAGTTCTTCGTTAATAAAGAATTTTATTACAGATAAAACATGGCTAACTATCCTGAAGAGAAAGTAGGCATCCGAACCCATGCAATCTTCCAAGTTGCATGTACATGTTTATGGAGCACTCCAAGTAGAAAGGTAACATTATTTCTATTATTTGCACATTGCTGTATTTGTGTCCTAAAATGATGAGTTAGATGAACGGGCGGTATGATATAAATGATTAGTGTTCATTTCTGATTGAAAAGAACGCAGTCTTTCAGTGCATATTTTGGAAATTGTAAATACTTATAACTATATTTTTCAGTTTCTACTGCCAACAATATGAAGTTGCTTGAATTTATTGTGCAAAATCTGGGCATCCCATTTGCTAAATGAAATTGATACCCAAAAAGGTGTGTAATGTTTATCTAACATGAAGTATTATATATTATATATATTTGTGAAATAAATAATTGAATAGATTTTTTATGAAATTCCCTAATGATGAGTTATTTGAACGGGCGGTATGATTCGAATGATTAATGTTCAGTTCTGATTGAATTATTTCAGTTTTTAAATTCATATTTTGAGAGTTTCCAATAGTAATAGGTAGAAATTTCAGATATACTGCCAACATGAGTTCCTTGAATTCATCCAGACAAACTGGGAATTGGAAAACTAATAACAACAAGAGAGGGGTGAGTAAAATTTATCAAACATGAAATGCATATATTGAATAAAAATTGAAGGAGATATACATTTTTGGAATCTCTAATGATGAGTTAGATGAACGGGCGGTATGATTTTATGTGATTAATGTTCATTTCTGATCAATTGTTGAAGTGTTTCCATTTGTGTTTTCAAGATTACAGATAGTAATAACAACTTTTTTCAGTTACCAATATAGCAAATATTTAGCAATTAAACCTATATATTCAATAGAACGAGTCAAGGTTGCACTGGAATAAGTTTGGAAGAAATAAGTTATGGTTATTGCTAAGAAGTATGCTCTTATAAATAGGTATGTATTTTTGTTATGTCTCTATAATTTGTATTTTCTCTGTCATGTTTGAAATTAAATGATGATTTGGATGAACGGGCGGTATGAACCACATGATTAATGTTCAATTCTGAATGTAATCTAAAAATTTACTTAATTTTCTGTAGGTAATAGGAAATTAAACTTCTGGTCTCTCTTGTTTCAGTCTTGAAGATACCGAAAATATTCACAAGGTATTCAGGATTCTGTGGACAATGGATGAATCTAAACGTTTTTAAGATGTACAGTTGAAGTTATCATAATTTCCCTCGATGTGGTTTAGCTCTCTAGTTAAGTAATAGAATAAAGAAAATATATTATGAACTTATGTTTTTTATTTCATTCAGCTTGTGAGAGATTATGCTTTAATACTTTTAAAATTAATTATTTGAAAAAGTTTTATTTGATATTCATTTGTTTGATATACTGAAAATGAATTTTGTTTCTGAATCGTTAATCCAATACGTTTCTTGTGAAGTTTGAAATCATCCATTCTATTACTGAGTGAATCCGAAAATTTTTAACAATGGCCGATTTTGCCCTCTAAATTATATTTCGGCTTATAATTCCAAAATTACAAACAATGGGGTAAAGCGATTAGGTTGTTTCTCAAAAAAAAGTTATAAATATAACAAAACATTTCGACCCGATTTACTCTTAGGAGAAATTGGGAATAAATATAGGATTGCGCGAAAGTCCTAAATATTAATGATGATGAAATTTTAATTTCAAATATCCAAAATGCCACCCTCAAAAATTATAAAACGTCAATCCTAAGTTTGGATATCGAAAAAGCCTTTGTATGTGGCACCATTGTTTAAGGATTTTAAACAATGATTTGTACGTAAGAGCACGCTTTAGCTGGATCCCTATTCTTGAATCGGTGATGGAAGAAAATAGGCATATATATATGTATTCTGTGGTATCGACGCTGTTATCAAGGAAACGCGGTGCAATATAGGGAAATAGGGTCCTAGATTAGCACAGTATGTTTTCCTTACATCATGCTTAGAACCAATGATCTAATAATATACTTTATTATGAGATCATTGCTCATCAGAAGAATGAGACACCCTAACCCTGAAAACATACTCTTCAACCAACTAAATAATCTTTACTCGAGCACCAACATTGAGCCAATAAGAACCTGGCTGATGAATACGATTCAGTCTAGATTTGTGGAAATGCTAAGGAATCAAGATAACTACAGTCCCTGGCCAAATTATTAGACGCACCATTAATTCCACCCAAAATCTCAATTAAACACGCTATTATATTGGTTTTTGAATATTGAATTATTAAATTGAATATATATGTTAAATATACTTCATCTGCCAATGGTTTTCACAAATAATACATAATATTTGCTAGAAAATATTGATTTATTAATGATTCAACATAGTCGGAACTGAACTAATAATATTTTGTTGAGCCACCTTTTGCCGCTATGAGCGCTTCAATTCTTCGCGGCATACTATCAATACATGATTGTACAGTCTGTAGCATTTGTGGATGATGATTCCATACGTAAATTAACTTTTCAAAGAGCTGTGTTCTGGATGTGATCACATCTTTGGCCACTTATCTCTTCATTAGCTACAACACATTTTCGATGGGGTTCATGTCTGGGCTATTACCTGGCCAATTCAACAAAGAGATATTTTGTTCTTGTAAAAAGGTTTTAACAGACCGGGCTGTGTGGTAGGATACCCCATCTTGCATGAAAATAAATGGTTCTCCATTGGGGAACCAGTCTCTGACTTGTGGCAGCAACCGATTTTGCAAGACTTCTTTGTACTGGTCTTGTTTCATTAAGCCATTGACCACGTACAAACGTCCTGTGCCTTTTCTGCTGATCACTGACCAGACCATTACTTTAATAGGGTGCTCAACAGTCTGGACGACGCAGTGTGGATGAAATTTTTCTCCATGGCGACGACGTACGAACTGAGCTTTGTTCTGCAAAATTTCAAAAGTGCTCTCATCGCTGAAGCAGACCTACCAAAAACACAAAAAAGAATTAAAATACTTATCATCGATGCTGTTTGTTCATTTTTGAATCGTAGATGATTAATTCAATATCAAATTACCGTTCTCCAGAAGTCCATACCTTTTTCCCGCCACTGTTTGGCCCAATTCAGGCGTTTTGCTTTCATGGCAGTTGTTAACTTTGGTTTCTTGGCAGGTCGGTAGGCCTTGAAATCTAAATCCTTCAATTTTCTGCGTACAGTGCGATGAAGTGCATTCACATTAGCATCTTCCAGTTAGGATTTGATGATTTCTGTGGTTGCAAATCTGTTTTCTAGACAAATTTTCTTCAGGCATTGTTCTGACCTCGGAGTAAAAATTGGCTTTCTTCCAAATTTTTTTTTCTTTTTGGTGTTAATTGTTGGCCGGATTCAACTACTTTCTTTATGCGTCGTACGCTAGCTTCAGAAACATTCAACCTTCTTGAAATTTCGCGATTGGAAAACATTTTCGCATCAATGAGGGCCTTAATTTCAGCTTTCTCACGTGGTGTGAGGTCCTCTTTTTTACCCATGATTCAACGGTCACAATAAACTTTTTTTGGTAACTAAATGTGCTCTGGACGAAGTTAACGAACCGTTGTGTAATTCAAGACTACGAAGTAAACAAACGAAGCGCGTTGTATCACGATATCACGTCCGAACCTGCAGCAAGCGAGATATCGACTGGAAGAGATCTAAACAGATTCATACTCTGGTACCAATATGTCAAAATTGTAATGGAACACATCAAAAATAAATGAAAAATAGAACAATATAATGAAATTCCTAGATAAAAGTGACATTCTGTAGATTCTGATTTCGAAAATTTGGCTTTCATTCTCCGGAAATACGAATAAATATGAAAAATCATTGGTGCGTCTAATAAATTCGCCAGGGACTGTATACCTCCTCAAGAAAACACCCACTCCAGACTCTAATAAATATATTTAGATTGAAATAAAAACGCTTTTTGTATTTTTTTTATTTTGTTTAATATAAATTGTATTTGAAGAACCTGGCTGAAGGACCCAAGGTCGATGCCCTTTTGCTCTGCAGTAATTGACAACTATTATTTATTTATTTATCACAAAAATACTCAAGTTACAATATTTACATCATATGTAGCTCACAGAGGCAATCAAATTGTTCGTGAGCTCGGCGTATAAAGTCCATAAAATACTCCATATTCTAAATAGCAAATCAAAAAATCAGATGAAGTTCAAACCCACAAAACAACAGAGTATGAACACATCAAAACCCCCCCCCCTTACAATCCATAATCATGTCTACTACATTCATACATTTTTTGATCCCACACTTACAATCTACACAATTACGTTTAAATAATAACATGAATTTTTATCCTAATCACAAATTTGACGAAACCTATTTCTTCAATTTAATCTTCCTAGAATAACGACTGCTCAAAACCTTTAGTTCATTAAGCAAGTTAAAGACACTAATTCTCACAAAGCAAAATTTATTATTTAATATCTTTTAAATCAGTAATTTAAAAAAGAAGGTTGAAACGCGTGAATTGATTTGGAATTAAACGTATTTTTTGGCAATAAACTGAAATATTATTCGTCAACCCCTTGCTGCAACCCCACCTAACATTTTTGTCAAATGCATGTCTCTGCGATCTAATAAATAGGATTAGAGTGGAAACGAATAACATACCAGCTGAGACCATTCAGAATTCCATGGACGAGTTTTGCAATCGCCTGGGAGCATGGCAAGTAGGGTCTGGAGGGCATTTTCAGACTTATATTTGCATTTGAAAAAAAAGTTAGGTGAGGTTGCAGCTAAGGGACTGAAGAAAAATATTTAATTTTTTGCCTAAAAATACGCTTACCTAATTCAAAATTAATTCACGTGTTTCAGATGTTTTTTAAGTCACTGATTCAAAATATTTCAATTTTATTAAGAAACTCTGTATATCCAATTTGGTCAATTTTATGTTAATTTCCGGAATAATTAAAAAAAATACTGATCTAATTATGACGATAGTTCGTGAGGGGTTTGAGAATGCTGATGCTCAACTTAGTGCAAAATTTCGTGGTTTAATGTCATAAGAACAATTCGAAAAAAATATTACGGTTTTTACGCGCTTGTTCTGGGGAACAGAGCCTTATCATTTCGTCACGTCACGATGTCTCTAATTTTCGAATTTTTATCGAAAATTGGTCTCAAACGACTAGGTTGGACTCACTGCTCATTAATTGTTCTGTAGACCCTATATGGCTGAAACTTTAAGGTAGCATTTTTCATTGAAGGGCACTTCGATCTATGTTTTTGGAAATATCGGTAAACTGAAATTTTGAAAGGGTATATCTGCGGAATCATCCGATAGTTTTTACTAATTCGCCAGTTCGGCCTACGTAATTAAACTCCGAACTTACTCTACAATTATCCAGCTACTGGGTAGATTCTTCCGGAGGTTATTTTGTTCACTATCAGTGGTTAGGCCAGCCGTAAACACATTAACTTTAGGAAGAATCGACATAGGGGAATATATTTGTAGATTAGGTTTTCAGTTCAATCAAGAAGGTCGAATGCTTAAATGGGTTGAATTCGCCAATTATTCTTAAGATAGTTTATACCCATTCAAAATTCTGGATCGAATTGCAATCTAGTCCTTGATCGAAAATTATAGCTTGAGGTTCATACAGAATTTCGTGAAGTCCATATGAAAAAATCTGCGTTTGGCAGGGCCAATACTTGTATACATGACCGCTTTGGCAACGGAACAAGCGCGTAAAAGCGACAGTGCTTTTCTAGCTTTCTTTGATTTCTGCTATCTTCCCATCATGTTTATCCTCAATAAATTCCGCACGAATCTTCAAGCTTTCATTTTTCAATCAAGTACTGGTTATCAATTCGATCCAATCTGTATTTTATAGGAAGTATTGGGAGAATAAAATTTTAAATGTGTATCTCCGGAATCATTGGATCATTGGATGGATTTTATCTATTCGCGAATTCAGCCTTTGCCCAAACCTACTCTACAAATATCTATTTGACATGTTCTTTCGGAAACGATCTGACATGAAAACGACGGTGTAAACATCATAACTTCCGAAAGAAACCACTAAGAAACTCTATATTTATTTGTATGCAAGGTTTGGGCCTTAATTACCAAGGGTGAACTCGTAAATAAGATGAAATCTGCCCGATTATTTCGTAGGTATACCCGGGAAAAATCCAATTCTACCGATATTTCGAAAAATTTAGATTGAATCGAGTAAGAGTACTGGAAAAGGTTAACGAGAAGTGTAACACTTTTTCATAATTTAAAAAGGAGTACATTATACTGAAGCCTACCTTTTTACGTTGTATAGTAATTAAAATTTTTTTTCCGAATTCGAACTGCAAAACATTTCATCAAATATGACAATCCATAACTGGTTAAAATACAACTAATGATTTCGAAAGTAGGGGCACTTTTGGTCAAATGTTTGCTTTGCAATTGTTCGAAATTCAAACAGAATCTGTTGAATAGTTCCCAAGCTTTCTCAGAATTTCGAAATAAAAAATATATTCACATTTCTTTGGCGGAACGTGTTCCTCACTAAATTTTGCACCACTATGTGTGTGTCAATATTTCCCCAACTGTAAGTTTTAATTTTTATCAGATGAACCAATAACGTCTGTAGCTTTGTCATCACTCTCTGTCCAACCTTGCACATTCAGTATTTCATATTTATTTCAATTGTGCCACACTTCATGTTGCAAGCCGAAGTTTCAACCACCTATAACTATTTTTTTCACAATTCACACGTGCGAGTGACCCTGTATATTTCTAATTCAAATATAAATAAAAGTTCGTGAAGTTTTGGCCCTGTCCCAAACTGATGTTTTTTTATGCTCAAATAATACCGCATCGTAAGCAGGAAACACCTTTCCAATAGTTTCAAGCAAGTATTTTTTGGGAGGTGATTGAAATATTCCGATCACTTTTTGAACTGAGACTTCTCGGATAGAAATAGAGATCGGATGTTCTGTGAACGTTTGAATATAGTGACCGCAACATGAACGTTAATATTTGATTCGATTTCTTTATTGTGTAATTTACCCTATTAGTATTTTCGTGTCGTAAATTAAAATAAATCATAGTCACTTTTTTAGTCCAATTGGATTTGTTAATGAAATATGGTTAAATGATAAATGTGATCCTTTTCTACAATCTAAGCCTTCTTAAAACAGGAGATATTGGTCATTCCATTGTTCATATAGAAATCAGACTTGGCGGGAATCTTCAGCTTTAATACGATATAGTCATTGACTTTCAAACTTTAACTTTGATAGGTAAGTTGAACATATGCTATTTGTAGTTGAGTAGTTGTGATTTTGAGATCAAGAAAAGGAATGTGCGGAGCCAGTTTTTGGTTTATTATTTGATAAAATCAAATAATAAACCTTAGTGACCGACCAAAAAAAATTACCCCCTTTGAAAATTTCACAGTTTACAATTTGAAGTAGGTATGTATAGATCTGAATGAACTAATAAAAAAAATCCGTCCGTCTGCCGTCGGTACTCTGGGGCTTTTCTCTGAAAGTACTCAACCGAAATCTGTGAAACTTGGTAGAAAAATCTTGTGTCGCTCGATATTTATCCTCCAAGCTCCAAGTGTACCCTAAGGGCTTAAAACTGGGGGTAGGAGGGAAAGAAATATTTCTCGAAAACTTACCACCGAATTTTCATGAAACTCTCAACGTTGATTACTGTTGCATAATGGGGGTTTTTCCTTTGAACGAAAATGGAGTAATTTTCATGAAAATCCTTTAGAACATCACATTTCAAACATACGATTTCAATATTATATTTTTAAAAAAATGTTTAATCACCTAAAACTGAAAAATAAAAATGGGGATTTGCATGTAAAGGGATTTGTCTTGAGTGCATGATATGGCAACGTCGAATTCAGCTTTCTCGGAAATAAAAGGACGTCAAATGTGTTACTTTGCTTAGGAAAACAGAGATAGCTATACTTCCATCTGCTTTATAGTCGAAGACAACGACCAAGGAATATAAAAAGAAGAGCACAGACTGTCATATTACTGACAAATCGCAAACGGAAATTGTTTGGTTATATTGACAAAGAACACATGTGTACCACAGAATAGGAATGAATATTTCATTGATCTATAGCAGAAAAAGATATTCTACTAAACACCGTTGTCACTTCGTGGATGCCTGGCAAATCCCAAACCCCAATTTTGAAATCTGATTTTGAATACTTTCTGAAGGTAATTTGGGAAAATGCTGAATTAAACCCTTAATAATTATGTTCAAATTTGCATTTGCAGTAATAACCGAAATTCAGCAAAAAACCCCATTCAACCCAAAAATTTTCACCCGGATGATTTCCGACCAGTGGTCCCTGAGTTATGAAGAATAACGCTGCAAATTGCCAATAATCCCGAAAATGAATCATCGCATTCGGTTCTAAGATTGGAATTCAGGGGATTAATCGTAGATGAAAAGATTGATTACCGTATTTTCAACACCAATTTGTAACAGATTCGTTTATTATTTTATAAACACAATGTGCAAATGCCCGATCAATATTCTTAACAATTTCATAATCGTAAGTAGTTGAAATTAAATATTTTTGGGTTTTCTCTACCAATATCCGAAACATAACTACTTAAAATCGGATAGAAATTATTATTTATAGAAATCAACCTGCGGATTACGGGATTTAAGATTAAAGTCCTTCATGAAGCTCATTAATTTCTTAAATAAAACTTTTATATTATTCATAAATAATTGTTTTTTCACAACACAAAAAAAAACAACTCCATGAAAAAATTCATTTGAAACATTGAAATCTCAATAAATACTCTCGTATAACTGAATACCACTTTTACATTTACGCGAATTATAAGTAGAGTAATTTTAAATAATGAAGATTTCCAAAAAATCCAATATTTTGCGTACTGAGAGTTTGAAATAAGGGTGAATATGAAAGACAATGAGCATGTATATGATAAAACAAATTTGATGATATATGCAAAAAAATCAATAACAAACCGGAAAACTCATCAATTGTCGAGAATCTAATACTAAGGGTAGGAGCCTCAGACTTAGGTTGGAGCCGAAGATCCACCTGTTCTGAATGTAATCTGTGCCGGGTCGTGACCTAGGCAAGGACATGATGTAAAAAATTTCAAAAAGCACTGCCGTGAAGGCAGCAACTTTTGCGCGCATGTTCAATGTAGATGACCGCTTCAACAACGAATTTGAACATGCACGCCAAAGCTGCTGCCTTCACGGCAGTGCTTTTTGAAATTTTTACTGATAAATTACTGGATTTCAATTCGATGAAATCTGTATTTTTGGAAATATTGGAAAAATAAAATTTTGATTGGGTATATCTACGGAATCATTGGGCGGATTTTACCCATTCACGAATTCGACCTTCGTAATTAAGCCCCAAACCTACTCTACAACTATCGAGTTTCTAAGTTGTTTCTTCCGGAAGTTATTGTTTATAAGAAAATCATAAAATTTTTTTTTTCGAATTGTTCTAATGACACGATTATAACGAAATTTCGCATAAAGTTGTCTTTCAGCATCTCAAAACTAGCTGTGAAGTTTTATCAGGACTGAATCAGTATTTATCGAGTTATACCGAAAAAATCAACGATATCGAGAAGAAAACCTCGAAATTTGACATTTTTTTTCCCGATATCTCCAAAACTTATGATCGTATCGAACTGAAATTTGGTACACTGCTGTGAAATATGAAGCTCAAAGTGTGAGTGGATTTTTTTTTGGATAGGATGAATGGTTTCCGGAAAAAAAAATTTTTGGAAAAAAATTTCTAAAAAAATTTTTTTTTGAATTTACTGACGATATGATCCTGACGAAATTTGACTCGAAGTTGCGCGTTGTTATACTCCACCTAACTGCCAAGTTTGAATCCAATCGCTCAAGTAGTAAAAAATAAATAACTTCAAAACTTCAAGTGCCTATAACTCCGAAACTATTCGACCGATTAGGCCCATTAACGAACTCAACCGCGGCATTCTGCTGCTCAACCTATCCTGAAAGTTTCAAGTTGCTAGCTTGCTTCTGTCGACAGTTATCATGTCTACGGCCGGCCGGCTGGCCGGCCGGACAGAATCGATTTTGACACCGGATTCGTCATCAGTGAGTCCAACCTAGTCGATTGAGACCATTTTCGGCTCAATCATCCAAAATTACAGACATTTGGATAAAACGATAGCACGCTGTTAATTGGCCATTTGTTGCATTGTTCTTGGCGTCTATGTAATTTCATACATGTTCTTCCTGGATAAAAACTAACTCATATATCCAAGTCTACATAAACATATCATAGAAAAGTTATTAACATTATATAAGGGCCGTATTTATAGTTGTTCCTTACTGAAGGCCGCCTTGAATTTGCTTTTCTATGTTTCTATGCAAACAAACTTGTACTTGTTTGCATAGAAAAGCAAATTCAAGGTGGCCTTCAGTAAGGAAGCCTTAAGGAACAACTATAAATACGGCCCTTAATGCTCGTTTGTGAATGCTCATTCGATGATTCCCAATATTTGTATATTATTCTGTGTTTGTATAATAGAGCACTAGCAGGTAACGTCACTACATGGCCGCTGGGGGGACAAACAAAGAGTTTGTTATTGTTATTGTAAACTGACATTTGTTATGCTGCTGCAGATTATTGTCCACATTATGAGTTTGGGTTTTTTGCCTGTGAAATTTAAGTTGTAGGCAAACTTTGGAGGCTTGAGATTTCACATCTTCAAGTGGTGAATTTTGATTAAACACAATTTGTTGTTGAGAGTTCTTTATTTGAATAATAACATGAGATAAATATGTATTTATTTTCACAATGGTTGTGATACAATAAAAGGAACTCTAGTCAATATAGTCTGTTTGAGGCTTAACTGATTGTTTGAGACTGCCGATATTAATCTTTTGGCATCAACTTGCAGTATGTGGCAATATCCTACTCTGATTGGTATGTATTTTCACAAAATTTTAAGGTCTAGGATCCTCCTACAGAATACTAGAATTACATTAGGATTAATAGATTCAACGTGAGCCTCCTGTCGGAAGACATTCTCATCAAAAAAATAATGCCACAAAATGTTCACAGTTGTGTCTTTTACTTCTGTTACCATCTTTCTTCTGTTTATGATTTCAGAAGGCCATGCTAATGGTAACTATATAAATTTATAATTCTTATTGTATCTTGAATATCATTCCAATGCCAACTTCGTTAAAAGTTTGTCCTGAAATGATATTTATCCATAAATATGTTAAGTAAGTGTGATAGTTCATTACCTGTTAAAGATAATGCAGAAAATAAAAGAATGTTTCGCTTTAGAATCGGGGGAAGTCATCCCCATGTAGAGATAAAAGCAAGCGTACTTCCCCTTTCCACGTTGGCAGGTTCGACCTGCTTCTATTTAGTTTTCAACGACAAAAATCTAAAAAAAAGGGTGGCTTATCACTATTGGACCGATGAATACAGCACACAGCTGCAAAAAATTTCATAGTTGAATTTAATCTGAAAAAGGAGACACAACAATGTATGTAACAAACAGGAGTGGGTATATTTAAACTGGAAACACCTTTATTCAAATCACCCTTGCAAACTATTCTCTTACCTGAAGGTATTCAAAAAGGTTCAATGACCAAAATTAACTGAAAATAATTGTTCATCATTTCATCTAATCTGCAAGCCTCAAAATAACAATTAAAAAGTTTTTGTTCGGAGATGCTGTCGACAGTTTGAACTTATGCTGGGATCTGAAAAATAACTCAAAATTCACTTCGAAAAATCTGATGGGGTTCAGAAGCAACCTGTAATCGTATATTATTCCATATTTTCGTCGATTCACTTCGATTTCACGATAAACTTTTCTTAGAGAGATGCTTCCAGTCGGTTGACAGATCGATAGAACTTCTTTCAGAAAAATCGCTAATTTCTCGAATCTCCATCTCGAAGACAATGTTATTTGCTTATATTTTGCCATTTCCAACAATTTTCATCGGTTATTCGTCGATTTTTAACAGATTTTCATCATTTTCGAGAATTTCTCAACCGACAGCCGTGACAACAACAAACCCATATATCTTGTCTATGAACAAATCGTACTCGATGGTCCGTCAGAATTTTTCGGAGAAAAAACAACAATATCGAGAAGAAAACCTCGAAATTTGACATATTTTTTCCCGATACCTCCAAAACTTATGATCGTATCGAATTGAAATTTAGTACACTGCTGTGAAATATGAAGCTCAAAGTGTAAGTGGAATTTTTTTTGGAAATGATGAATGGTTTCCGGAAAAAAAAATTTTTTGGAAAAAAATTTCGAAAAATTTTTTTTTTTTATTTACTGACGATATAATCCTGACGAAATTTGGCCCAAAGTTGCGCGTCGTTATACTCCACCTAACTGCCAAATTTGAAACCAATCGCTCAAGTAGTTTCTGAAATAAAAAATAAATAACTTCAAGTGCCTATAACTCCGAAACTATTAGACCGATTCGGCCCATTAACGAACTTAACCGCGGCATTCTAATGCGCAACCTATCCTGAAATTTTCAAGTTGCTAGCTGGCTTCTGTCGACAGTTATCGTGTCTACGGCCGGCCAGACAGAATCGATTTTGACACCGGATTCGTCATCAGTGAGCCCAACCTAGTCGATTGAGACCATTTTCGGCTCAATCATCCAAAATTACAGACACTTGGATCAAACGATAGCACGCTGTTCCCCTAGAACATGCGTGCAAAAACATGGTGTGCTCATCCGAAAAAGAAGTGACGTCAGCAAGATTAAAATACAAGGAACTATATATTCTGTGCTTTGAATTTGAATGAAAAAAGTGACGTCATCATTGGTAAATACGATCACAGATGAGCAGATGAGCACACCATGTTTTACTTACATCATTGCAAGGGATGAAGCGAAGACACAAACAAATATTCCCAAGAGCACAGATTGGATCGAATTGAAATCCATTATTTGATTGAAAAATCACAGCTTGAAGGTTAATATGATCAGTAGGTGTATACACACTAACTTGCGCGAAATTTCTTCTGATGAACGTTACATTATTAAAACAACTGACAAAAAAAATTGAGAATTTTATTTTATATTTTGAGATATAATTATATGTTCCTCACCTGCATGAACCTTGAAGCTGTAATTTCTAAATCCAGTATAGGTACTGGATTTCAACTCGAACCAATCTGTATTTTCGAAATTTTGGGAATATAAATTTTCTGATGGGTACATACAGGTGGTCCAAGTAGTGACGTCGAGTCAATAAATTTTTTTTGATTCCTCACACCTGGGGGTATCCAAAAATATATCATGTATGTTACGCGATTTTTAGTAGTTT
Source organism: Myrrha octodecimguttata (assembly GCA_958510865.1). Taxonomy (NCBI): domain Eukaryota; kingdom Metazoa; phylum Arthropoda; class Insecta; order Coleoptera; family Coccinellidae; genus Myrrha; species Myrrha octodecimguttata. Next base: position 61,992,471 of record OY294058.1, read on the forward strand.
TCGAGTTATAGTTTTTTTTTGTGTTTTTTCCGATTTATTGTGCCAGCGATGTTTCAAAAACTCATATCTTTTTATGTAGTGGGTATTTTGCAGAATTTTCTTCTGTAACATGATGTTCCCGAATGTTTTCTTAATGAAAAAAATAACTCAGCTTCCTGAAATGACTCAAAGCTTTTCAAAACGAGCTTGAAAGTTAGAACTTTCATAGTTTCTGACTGAGTTTAAAAACTTCGCACGGTCCTGAACTACCAAAATCGTAAGAAAAAAATAGTACTTTATTGTCCATTTTTGCTGTAATCAGCCATCGGGGGCGGATAGGCTAAAAATCATTGAAACACGATTCAAGTTATTTTTTACTTGTAATCATTCTCATGGTAAATTATACACAAAAATGTGTTTCTAAACTAATTTTAATGGAAATTCCTGTGAACTAACTGTAGCCTGTGTAATTTTTACAATAATTTTGGACTCGCCACTGACTGCAAATTTTGGCATTTTTCAAAATTGGTAGTTGTGAAATTACTTGCTTTTGGATGAGAAATAAAAGCACAGCTTACTGAAAAATTACCATTTACTACAATAAATCTTCAAAATCCCTTCACCCATCTTGAATACTTAATTGTCAACGTTTTCTGTTTTATTTTTCTTTCCGCATCCAAAAGTTTTGTCTTAATTCTGCTTTGTTGTTGCTTCTCGTAGCTATCACCAGCTCTTTGTAAAATTCCCAAATAAAAAAATCGATGGGTTTCAGGTCTGGCGGGCGTTCAGGCCATTCGATCGGCCCTGCACGCCTAATCCATCTTGATGTAAAAATAACACGAGCCACAATTATTGTACAGGAATTTGAATTAAAATTACTCCAAAGTCACATTTTCAAGCTTAATTTGCCATAAAAGTAATAAAAAGTAGAAAAATAACTTTACTCGTGTTTCAATGATTTTGAGTCTATCCACCTTCGATGGCCGATTACAGCAAAAAATGGCCAATAAAGTACTAAATTTTTCTTATAATTTTGGTAGTTCAGGACAGTGCGAAGTTTTTAAACTCAGTCAGAAACTATGAAAACTCCTTTTTGTATTTTTAAATTGATCTTGAATGTTTGAGGAAATCCTACTGAAAACTGAAGTTCTAACTTTCAAGCTCGTTTCGAAAAGCTTTGAGTAATTTCAGGAAGCTGAGTTAATTTTTTTCATTAAAAGAACATTCGGGAAGATCATGTTACAGAAAAAAAATCTGCAAAATACCCACTTCATAAAAAGATATGAATTTTTGAAACTTCGCTGGCACAATAAATCGAAAAAACATAAAAAAAACTATAACTCGAAAACTACGACAAATCGTGTATCATACATGGGGTATTTTTGGATACCCCCAGGTGTGAGGAAGCTAAAAAAAATCATTGACGTCACTACTTGGACCACTCTGTATATCTGCGGAATCATATTGGGTGATTGTTGTTGTCAATTCGTGAATAAATTCGCAATTAAACTCCAAACCCGCGCAACATTTATATCAATTCTCTAAGTAGATTCTTCTGCAATTGTGTTTACGATACGCAGTTAGGCTAGCCGTTAATACAATAGCTTTTAGACTTCTAGAGATTCGATATTTATTTAGGGTAGGTTTGGGCGTAGTTATTAATAAGGTCGAATAATGGAATGGGTATAATCCACCAAAAGATTCTTATACCCGTTAAAATTTTTCCTCAATTTTTACAAATCTGATAGGTCAATAAGTGATCACCTCGGGAACAAATTCAAACAAACGTGTAAAATCTCATAAACTTACATCATTGCTTTTATAAATTTTTTTATTTTGAATCTCAATCCCGCAATTGGTCTGAAATCAATCCCTAGATTATAAATCTCAGCTGAATAATCAGAAATGACAAGTGAGGAGCACTTTCGACTCTAGAGGATTAATTATAATATCAGATAACTAAGTTATTGAATTGCGATATCATTTGGTTCATCCATAGAAGCAGATTCCATTGACTTCGTTTACGAATGATACAAAGAAACAATGAGAAATTATATTTTCAATTTATAATAATATAATGAAATGAACCTATATTATATGTACTCCATTCAATTTTATAAAGTTAGTCGGTAGGTAGGAATAGGTTTATCAAGAATTTGTAAGTGGAAACAGGTCGGCAGTATTGAACTATCGCCAAGGTTATAGGATGAATAGAATAATGGTGCTTTTTCATTCATTGATTCTCCTACTAAATCATTAGACCAAACTGGTTGTATTTCATACTATCGCCACCGACTCAGACGCCACCAATCGACCAATCATAGCGCATGACACATAAATCGATTTCAAGCGATGGACCAAAAGCTTCGGTTATAGTTTCGGTTATCCAAACTGACATATAGGCAAGGGATTATCTGTCAATGTGGATAATCGTAACTATAACCGGAGATTTTGGTCCATCGCTTGAAATTAATTTTTAATGGTAATTCGATAATAATTGTTATTTTGCTTATGAAATATCTATTCAGACATACAGTTGCCTTGACGACCGGTCGTTATTTCTTAATAGCGCCACTTTCAATGGAAAAATCGAATTCGTGCGAGATCTCAAACATTGGCGAAGCAAAAGCGCAGTTTTGAATTCACCTTATTTCTATTCATCTTCGTCCAGGTCAAAATGATTCGGTGGGGTGTTGTCAATTTTTACATATTTTTATCGATGATTCTATGGTTGGCTCTAGTCACATACGATATTACCTCAGAGTAACAAACAACATAGAGGTATACTCTATTCACTTTTATAAACTGTCCCGGTTGGCCATGATTGAGGTCTATAAAGTTTTTTCATTTAAAACTGACGCAGGTTGGCTCTCGTGAAATATCGGCAATGTTGAAATAATTCTCAGCGACGTAGCCAAATGCCAATGCCAATTTCTACCCTCAATCTCAACATAATCATTACGCTTGGAAACTAAAAATGCCGAAGATAGTTGTGAAGAAGCAGAGGCAAAGTATCAGGTGCTATGTAGAATTGAAAGCTGCTTTTTCTGATAGCAACCCTGATAATTGGGAATTAATAATTTATCACAAGCTATCCAACATTTTAGACGTATGTGAGTGACAACCCAGTGTATCGTTCACATAGATTTTCGAGAACTTTGTAAATTGAGTTAGTTCTTTCAAGGTGGCACAGGTTTTGTAGTACTACTACATTTTCATACTGGAGTATTTCAAGTTGTGCAACAATAGGTATTTAAATGTATTCTGTAGACTTATTTTCTTGAGAATTTCGAAAAGTAGGGAATTCCATAGATTCGTTTAGAAGTTTCACTACAGGGTTATTCGAGAACTTTAATTTTTTTTTTTGGAATGAGCTATCACAAAGAAACGGACTACTCTATCCATTATTTTTTAGGAAAATTTCAACACTCGATTCTTAATTTCCGTACACGAAAATAGCATAACTGTATCTTCCAATTGTATGTTTATATAATTGAAATGTTTCCAGTGTTAACAGAGAAAAAAATTTCTTCAACATTTGCCCGGTCTGTGGAATTATTGAATCCCTATAATATTTTCTCCAATTCGATATTTTCCTAAAGTAAATTCACATTTTGAAAAATACCTGATTACTAAAGTCGACAACCTTTGTGGCCAAGTTGGTTGAGAGATTGATTAGGATACTGAAGGTACCGGCTTCGAACCCCGGTGAAGTGTTGTGTAAAGTTTAGGGTGTGGGTATATGTTTGTGTGTTTCTAGTTTGGTATGAATTTGAGTGAATGCCTGTATATATATTAATATAAAATTTTGAAAGCTTGTCTGAATGGCCAAAGTAGCCGAGTAGAGGAAATGTGTCTGAGATGCCATACTTTTTGAAGGGGGGCTATATCTTTCCACATAAGTATTAAAAAAAGGTTAGGACAAGGGGAAAAACTAGTGCAAGTTATAGTTTATGCAAGGCTTCATTAATATTGGTATATTTTGGTAATCTCAGAGGACAAATCGAAAATGAGACATCTAGAAAAGCACTGACGTGAAGTCAGCAGCTTTTACGCTCTTGTTCACATTGCGAAATGGTGACTTGGAAATTTCAGTGAAATTTCAATAGAATATAAACACTTACAAAAAAAAAAATTTTTTTTTTCGAATTTTTCCATGCATAAAACTCTTCTTATTGACACTGTTCATCTTCCAACCAAGTTTCATTTCGATCAGAGATATATTTTTCGAGTTATTGAAAAATTAAAATTTCAAATGGCTGTATCACAAAAACCATTCGGCAGATTTGGCCCATTAACGAACTTAACCGAGATATTCAGGATCTTAACCTAATCTGAAAATTTCAAGACTCTAGGTCCTTCCTTTCGAAAGTTACAGCGCACACGGCCGGCCAGACGGACATAATCAATTTTGACTACGGATTCTTCATCAGTGAGTCCAACCTAGTCGTTTGAGACCAATTTCGGCTCAAAACTCGAAAATTACAGACATCGTGACGAAATGATAACGCGCCGTTCCCCACAACAAGCGCGTAAAAAGGATCTGCATGTGCCGTCTCACCTACTAAACAAAGGATGAGATGGAATACATAATAAATCAAAATCAAAAATTGAAGATAACATTGCTCTCATACAAAATCAGACAACAGATACAATTGGAAACTTCGGCGAAGATGCCAGCGCCCTAACGGTTGAATTTGGAACCTGTCCAAGCTAGTAGTTTTATGTAAGCAAACCGAAGAAATGTAGTGAAGAAGGAATATTTATCAAGCAGAGCTACAATATTTAGAGAAATTATTATGATTTTGTGTCAGATTTCTTGAGAAGGAACTTTTCGTTTGGATCACGATATAAAATCGTGCTTTAGATCGTGCCTGGGGTATAATTTCCATGTTATTTTTGTGTCTGTTGCTTGGTGGGTCAAAAGGAACTAATATCTAAGTTTACCTGAATTTCTGGAAAAATAGGCTATTCAATAAATAATTCACGGACTCTAATTAATGTGAAGAAGTGCTGAATGCAGGCCATATTATGTGGTAAATCTAGAATCACTCTGAATGATATGACTTATATGTTCTCGTTTACAAACGAGAGAATCAATAAAATAGAATATAGCTTTTCTGCCTAAGTTCTTTTGCATTGTAGTTCAAAAGAGAAGGAAACAGATAGATATATAATATATATAATGATTTCATTTTAATATCACAGCATCTCAATATACTAGCAAAATGAAAAATGTCACAGCTGGTTCAACCAAAACTACCTATTTACAAATGAAAAATATTAATGTATTGATAAATAATAACTTTAGCTAATATCAACAATAACAGTTTATCAGTTTTTCAATCAGATCACTCTCTTTGAATATGATTTTGTGTAGTATGTGAAGTAATTAGCTGTAGAAGTGCTCGGTAGTTTCTCTTAAGGAACAGCATTCTTCATCAAAATTCTCTTACTTCCATTTACACCTAAAAACATATGGACATGAAGTTGTTTTGAAATGAGTACCTTGTAATTTACTTTTATAAAAATAATCATGTTCAAAGAAATGCAGTGAACAGGTATTTCGTGACCTGTTTTCCAATCTTTAAAATCCAGGGCGTTCTTCTATTAACGAGTTCCCTGCCAAAAGCTGTTTCCAAATCAACTTTACTTCCATTCGGCTTTGGAAAAAATTAAAACTTAAGGCAGTGTAGATGATTCCCTCTACTTAGACAATAAATAACATTTAGTTGAGGCACACAACAATAGTCATTTCGGGAGAATGCCATTTAGAATTAATGCAATCGAAAATGTTAATCGGAGAGAAAGGAATCTATTGATGAATATTACAAACACTTTTGGTATACCAATTTCAACTCGGAAAACAACACAAAAGCTCGAAAATGAACTCTGAAAATAGGCAAATCACGTTAGAATAACGGGCAAGTCGAAAACTACTAACTTGGAAGTGTTCGAATTTCTCTCGCCAGAGGGCGTATCGCTTAGCAGTAGTTGCGAATGTTTTATTAACTTTTATTCGTTATACATTTTATTCCATTTACGTCATCTTCAATTTACATAGCTTATATGTTACTGCTATACTGTGACAATCCAATTCAAAGACAAAGCAAATGTGGAAATCCATTGGGAGGGTTGCAAAGCTCATTTAACTCCATCTTGTGAGGTGAATCTTGTTGTTAACAGTGAATTCCGTACTCAGCAAACAGAAGAACTATCAAAAACAATTTGTTCAATCATAAACGTCTAGAACCTGCCATTAGAAAAACACTCCTGCACATCCATCTGCATTATCACTTTAATTGTAATTGTCAGTATCGGAAAAAGATGATATAATTCAATAGGTTTCGCTTCATTCCGAAGCACGAACAGTTTAAATTCATTTTGGCAGAATAAAGCTCAGTAACTGCTCACGAACCTGGACCATACTCAAATAGTCCAATTTTTTTAAATTTGTTTCTCACAACAATTTGATTCAGTTCTCAAGCTAGTGGTTCAGTGAAAATACAGTTTAGGTACGTGTTAGTAAGTTCTATAATTTTTGAATTTTAAATTAGTGTTGGTATTGTTGAGTGTTATTTCAAATTCAAGGTGATATGTATTATGTGCTGTAAAGAATCCTTGACAATTTTCTTCTGGTCATAATGTTGTTCATATATATAGCTTCTAGTATGAATCTTTATTACGTCTATCTTCCAGCGAATTCTCAAAATTTCGAGTTTCATGAAAATCAACACAAAATGTCTTTAAGGCACTCAATTTTATTATAACTCCTAAGATGATAGGTTTCGGAGTGGTTTTCGAAATTATATTTATTACAGTATATAAAATTGGTATTTCTATATCCTCAGTTAAACTTTCACAGCAGTAAGGAGATTTACACCACTTCTAAAGGAAAGACAACCTAAAAAAATAAAACCTTTTAAAACACTGACGTGAGGGCAGGAGCTTTTTCGCGCTTGTTGATATTCGAAGCCATTTCCTCGACATTTTGCATGAACCTTTCCGCCGTCATTTTTTAATCTGCATTATCGGTAATATTGGGAAAATAAAATTTCGAATGGATATATCTACGAAATAATTTAATTTTTTCACGAAAACGATTTTCTTTATTAACCCCTGAACCTGCTGAAAAAACATCGAGTTTCCAACGAGTTTTTTCGGATGTTATTGTAGTTAAGGTCGGCCTAACTGTCAATCGTAAAATGAAAATTCATTTAGACACTGGATATTTGTTGAACCTGCTCAATAACAAAAACCGAATTCGGGTAATGGTGAAATCATCCAATGATTCCGCATATAAATATCCATTTCAAATATAATTATTTCTGTGTGTTTTTGAGTTGAGTTAACCAAGGAATTTGACACATTTTTCCCAATATTACCAAAAATATATATTGGATCGAACAGAACTTTGAAACACTGTTGTAAAATATTGACTCGTGGTTTTTGCCAATTTTATTGAAATCTGATTAATAGTTCCCGGTAAAAAAATTTTCAACAAAAATTCGAATACATTTTTACAATTTTCTTCCTCGACGATCCTCACCAACTTTTTTTTTTGTTTTTTTGAATTGATGAACATAGAAACAAATACGCAAATACATAAGTAAAATGATAACAATCAAATTGAAAGGATAAATTATTCAATAATCTATAAAAACTACAAATACACTAAATGATCAAATAAACCAGGAAATAATATTGTATCTGATCCAATGATCCAAACCTACCGAAAATTCTCTGGAAGTACTCTTGACAATCTGAGCATAGCTTGTAATTCAAAATTTAAAAATCTGTTAGTGTGGCAAAGTACACTTTCAGTCAGTCTGAACGCGTCAATATAGTTATCGAGATTTTATTTTTTCCTAATATCTCCGGAAATAAACATCTGATCAGATTGACATTTTGAGAACTGTTGTTAAATAACAACTCAAAGTTTGTGCCGAATTTCAATGAAATCTGGTTAATGAACTCGAAAAAAAATATTTTTTTTCGTTAAGGATGTGGATAATTTTCGAAAAACATTTTTTTGAAAATGTTTGAACCATTGGATTCGTACGAAACTCTGCAGTCAGTTGCGCGTTGATATTATTGAACTAATTACGAAGTTTCGATGTGATCTCATCTGTTCTTCTTGAGATATTGGGGAAATAACCTCAAAATTTCGAACAACAACAAAATTTGACAAATTTTTTTCCATATATCATCAAAAGTAAACATCGTATCGAATTGAAATTTAGAAAATTGTTGTTGAATACAGATTTTTAGATCTGTGGCAAATTTCATTGAATTCTAGTCTACACTTTCCGAGAAAAAAACTTCTCAACAAAAATTTCAGAAATTTTCGCATGAACATTTTTTTAAAATTTTCTAACCACTAGATTCATACGAAATTTCGCACTGCGTTGTGCGTTGGTATTCAACAACTAATTACGAAGATTTAATCCGATCCAATCAGTACTTTATGAGATATCGAGGAATTAACCTCAAAATTTCATATAGACATAACTCCGAAACCGTTCGGTTGATTTTGCCCACTAACGATTTTAACCGTTTATTATTTGAAAAATCGAATAATAAACCTTAGTGATCGACCAAAAAAAAAAGTTTACATTTTAGAGAATGTAGATATGAATGAACAAATCCGTCCGTCCGCTGTCCGGGGCTTTTCTCTGAGAGTAATGAACCGAAAACCGTGAAACTTTGTAGAAAAATCGTGTGTCGCTCGAAATTGATCCTTTTAGCTTTTCAGCAGGAACGGTGTAGCCTTAGAGCTCAAAACTGGGGGTAGTAGGAAAAAATTATTTCTTGAAAACTCACCACCGAATTTTCTTGGAACTCTTAACGTTGATTACTGTTCAATAACTCAACCTAAAAATTTTCACGCGGATGATTTCCGACCAGTGGTCCCTGAGTTATGAAGAAAAACGCTGCAAATTTTGGGGTGAAAAACCAATAAGTTATGAATAGTATATAAGTTTTATTTAAGAAGTCAATGGTATTGGGTTATACAAGTGAGAAAATAATACACCCTTGTGTGAAATTTGCAGCGTTTTTTCTTAGAATACGTACCTCGTCAAATTGTCATCTTACCCTATACACACTTCGTCATCTTACCCTCCAAAAAGGATGAGATGACGAATATGACACAGGTTGAGATATACAGGGTGTTCTACAAGCTCTATGACAAACTTTGACAGAAGGCAGCTGTGCTTATTTTGAACATTTTTTTCCTATGAACATAGGTCTGATTCGTTCTCGTTTCGAAGTTACAAGCATTTGAAAAAATTAATATCCATGTTTTGACCAAGTAGACCGACATAAAATATCGGTTGATATGGTAATTGAATTTATTTTAATTATTCATTTGACACTTGGGGTACGTTTTGAATAACAATGCATTCTTTCACGACTCAGGAATACGCAGATATTGTATTGGAATATGGGTATTCTAATGGTAACTCCAGAAGAGCAGCTCGAGAATACCGAAGAAAATATCCTAATAGACAGCAACCTGCTCACACAGTAATTTGTGCATCATTCCAAAGACTTTGAGAAACAGGCAATACTGCTCCAAAGAAAACCATTCGGCCAACTGATGTGAATGTAGAAAATGAGAAAAATGTAATAGATGCTGTCCATGACAACCCTTCGATTAGTGTACGACGTATAGCTACTAATCTTCGTTTATCACCAAATTTCGTATGGCGTGTTTTGAAAGGAAAAATGTTGCATCCATTTCATAGACAAAATGTACAAGCTTTACATGTTGACGATGGATTACGAAGGTTAGAATTTTGTAGATGGTTACTTCAACAACATGCCCAAGATAATAGATTTATTTCGCTTGTCATGTGGTCTTACGAGGCTTGTTTCACTAAGGACGGTATCAACAATAACCACAATGAACATGTATGAGCACTGCAGAATCCATATGCCATTAGACAAGGACGATTTCAGCAACGATTCAGTGTAAACGTTTGGGGTGGGATTTTCAACAATGATCTGATGCCAGTACATGTTATAAATGACCTTTTAAACGCAGATTTGTATAAAAATATTTTGGAGCACAACCTTTTTGACTTCATTGATGACTCAGAGCTAAACATTGTAGGAAATATGTGGTATCAGCATCATGGTGCACCACCACATAGAGGGAGACAAGTAGTCAATTGGCTGAATGAACATTTCCCGAATAAATGGATAGGTCAAGGAGGACCAATACAATGGCCACCTCGTTTGCCTGATCTAAATCCCCTAGATTCCTATTTATGGGGACATGTGAAGCAGATTGTTCATCATGTTGAAATCGAATCTCATCAACAATTACTTGATAGAATTCAAGATGCAGCAAACCAAAAACGAAACGACCCAAATCTGATTTAGTTCGTCGATGTGAAGCTTGTATTCAAGCCGAAGGTGGACATTTTGAACAATTTTTATAGTATCAAAATTTCCATTTATAATTATGATTTGAACATGAAAATATAATTTTTCAAATGCTTGTATCTTCTTAACAAAAACGAACCGGATATATGTTCACAGGAAAAAAAATATTCAGAATAAGCGCAGCTACCATCTGTCAAAGTTTGTCATATAGCTTGTAGAACACCCTGCATATAAGTACTTGAAAACTCAATGCATATAGGAAAATTTAGCGTGTAGGTCAGGTAGAGTGTATCGAATTAAAACAGACTTCACATAAGGGACAATGCACTGATGATCGATAATCAAATATGTATTTATTCTCATTAATTCAAACTAATTAGAACATTAAGCAACAGTGATTGATCTCCTGTTATCAGGAAGATATTGGTTTATTTTAGAACTGCTTTCATAAGTGATCGAACGTCCACTAGTACGTGATCCTAGAAAGAAATCTGTTCATTGTAATAGTACTATATTTTATTTTTTCATGACTTGAGTAATTCACTTTCGATTTTTTTCATCCACAGAAACCATAGATAAGTGACTGTTTTCTCTAGCAAACAAAGATGGCTAAGGATTCATCATATGGTAAGAATAGTAAACTTAACTCGTCCATACTTTTTTTCAAAGAATAGATAGTTGCTTACTCGCAGAAGTTATGAACTTCCGAGAAGTTTCAGCTATAGATAACTCTATCTGATTATTTATGTGTGATTTCAGCGAAACCTTATTTATCAGTATAGTAATACCCCTAGGGCCTTAATAAATAATACCGAGATAATTTTGTCATAGAGAATGCTGAAAGCGTGCTATCCTTAAGCACCACGTTTAAAAGATTCTCCATGACAAATTTCTGAGGATTCATCAAGGCCCGAGGGGTATTCGATAAGATAATTTTTCACTTTGTAGATTTCAAAAAATTTATTGTCAATCTGACGATTAATTTAAACTTGATGATCCCCTCTGTCGAAAACTCCAAACTAGAAGACTGCACATGTAGGGTATTATATCGCTGTAATCGATAGGTGATTGGATGAAATTTGAAACATGACTCAAAATGAAGTAATTTGATTGATAACTATAGTTAGTAACAATTATCAGTAGTAAATCGGAAATGAAAAAAGGGAAATTTTCAAATTGAATTAGTTTCGAAAATACCAGAGTTATCGGGCAAGTTCGGTATGGAAATAAAGGTTGTCGAGGTCGCTGAATATGACTAAGAAATTTTCTTATCGATATCTCCCACCGTTTAGATTTTCACAAGTCAAATGGGAAATTTCCAAAATGTGAAGTTTCAAAATCATTCATTTTCCCTCTCAACTGACTGAATCAATTGGGAATTGCAGATTATATTTCAGCATCGAACCCTCTTCGGTTATACCAATTTTGAAGGTAATCTATTTTTTCAAATTTTCATCGAAATTTTACTAAGGGTCTAGACCCCCCAAAAACGCTATATTTGGCTTATTTTCAAGAACTCAGTGAAACCTACGTGTAGTTTTTTGCTGTGATGTTCTTGAGCTCGTTGGTGTGAATGATAAAAAGCAATAATAGAATCGCACACTCATCAATTCTTCCTTGTAGAGCCCCTCAAAAAAAATCGGAAATGAAAAGAGCGAAATTTCAAATTAGAATTAGTTTCGAGAATACTAGAGTTATCGGGAAAGTTTGGTATGGAAATATAGGTTTTCGAGGTCGCTGAATATGACTAAGACATTAATCGATTTCAAGCGATGGACCAAAACCTCCGGTTATAGTTGCGGTTATCCAACCTGACATATAGGCAAAGGATTATCTGTCAATGTGAATAACCGTAACTGTAACCGGAGATTATAGTCCATCGCTTGAAATCGATTGCACAAAACAGGTGGAATTTCTCTATTTTTTATCAGTTTTCATCGCAATCAACGTTGAATATCTATAAAACAGTGCGTTTTCGGCGAAATCATGAAAAAAAATTCAATATCCTGAAATCAGTGGAGATTCTCATAATGACTTAGGATGAACTAATTGAATAGACGACTTCGGCCCAAGTCGCCAACCCACAATTTTCTTTCGACATGATAAGGTTCGCGTTATTTATAAATATCCGTAAAAGATGCCTCGGCTCCTCAAACAAGATAATTCCTTCCAAATATAGGTTTTTGTTAGGCTGGATTTTCAGTTGGGATTCCTGATTTCATGTTAATATAGTGTCAAGTTTAAAAAGGATATGTTCCGCAAATCAACTTGATTATTTCGGTTGCCGGTTTTCCGTTATGTAAATATGAAATATTCGGTTGCTTCCTGAAAAAAAGGTTAATTACGGAATTTGATTGAAGAAGAAGCAATCTTCCTGTCACCAGAACATAGACATATTAAGTCTTTGCACCAGAAAGACAATCAATGTTTTATGGTAACATATCCATAGCATAGAACAATCTTTATTTACCTTTTGATCCATAGACCATACCCAGTGATTTTTCCATTGTTGATTGTTGTCTCTTTTATGTTCTATGGATCATAAAGTAAATGAAGATTGTTCCATGCTATGGATATGTTACCATAGAACATTGACTGTCGTTTTGGTGACAGAAACAACGTTTTTTCAACAATCAAATTCCGAAATCTACCTTTATTTCAGGAACAAACCGCATATTTCATATTTACGTAATGGAAAACCGGCAACCGAAATAACCAAGTTGATTTGTGGAACATATCCTATATAAATTTGACACTATTAACATGAAATCAGGAATCCCAACTTAAATTTCAGCCAATCAGAGATGATCCTAACAAAACCCTATATTTGGAAGGAATTATATTGTTTGAGGAGCCGAGGCATCTTTTACGGATGTTAATAAATAACGCGAACCTTATCATGTCAAATTTGTCCTGAAATTCCCGTTCCCCAATGATAGTAAATTTGTGAAGAAAATTGTACGTTGGCAACTTGGGCCGAAGTCGTCTATTAAGTGTGAATCGGGTCAAGCTTAGCTTAAACTCGAAACAGAAAAATGTAGACGACGCTTCAACTCTTCTGAGCAAAAATTGAAAGATAGTGCTAACAAGTAAACTAAATATCGTAATCTTTCGAAGTTTTCAAGTTTTCTTCAAAAAATCCCAAAATCGACACGAAAATGTCTTCGTTAACTAGTTTTTATTTCAGTACCATCCGAATGATCTGTCCAGAAAGGATAATCTGTCGCTAAGAACAATTGATAGATCTCACTAATAGACGACTTCGGCCCAAGTTGCCAACCCACAATTTTCTTCACAAATTTACTATGACTGGGGAACAGGAATTTCAGGACAAAGTCGACATGATAAGGTTCGCGTTATTCATAAATATCCGTGAAAGATGCCTTGGCTCCTCAAACAAGATAATTCCTTCCAAATATAGGTTTTTTGTTAGGCTGAAATTTGAGTTGAGATTCCTGATTTCATGTTAATAGTGTCACATTTATGAAGGATATGTTCCGCAAATCAACTTGGTTATTTCGGTTGCTGATTTTCCGTTCTGTACTATATGAAATATTCGGTTGGTTCCTGAAAAAAAGGGTAATTACGGAATTTGATTGATGAAAAAGCAATCTTTCTGTCACCAGAACATAGACATATTAAGTCTATGTACCAGAACGACAATCAATACTTTATGGTAACATATCCATAGCATAGAACAATCTTTATTTACCTTATAATCCATAGACCATACCTAGTAATTTTTCCATTGTTGATTGTTGTCTCTTCTATGTGCTATGGATCATAAAGTAAATAAAGATTGTTCTATACTATGGATATGTTACCATAAAACATTGACTTTCGTTCTGGTGACAGAAAGAACGTTTTTTTCATCAATTAAATTCTGTAACAAACCTTTTTTCAGGAACCAACCGACTATTTCATATTTACGGAATGGAAAACTGACAACCGAAATAACCAAGTTGATTTGTGGAACATGTCCTATATAAATTTGACACTACTAACATGAAATCAGGAATCCCAACTTAAATTTCAGCCAATCAGAGATGATCTTAACAATACGCTACATTTGAAAGGAATTATCTTGTTTGAGAAGTCGAGGCATCTTTTACTGATATTTATAAATAACGCGAACCTATCCCCAGTGATAGTAAATTAGTGAAGAAAATTGTGGGTTGGCAACTTGGGCCGAAGTCGTCTACTGACCACTAATTCCGATACCCACTGTATTTTCACCCAATCTCATTGTTACTTGATTCTTCATAGATTTTAATTTTCTTGTTCTTTTATTTATAAAATGTATACAAATAAAAATTCTGTGGATGACGGATGTCAATTAGTTCATTTCTCAAATTCATGAAGGGGAATGACAGTGTAAATGATTTTGAGTATAATCTGCTCAGATGTTGAAATATTGTTGCAATTCTTGAGAAATAGAGGGGCGTTCCCTTTTAATATCAGCATATCCCCCGCAGAAGCTCAAGTCAGGGTGATGCCAGATGGTATAATGCCTTAATTCAATTATGAATATTTATTTACATGATCGCTTTGAGAAAAAATATTATTATTGCCATGTATGTTAGATTTTCGCAATGAAGACGAAGAAAGCGGAAACAAACTATGAAAAATAGATATTCTGTTGTATCCTCTAGGATCTGTCATCTACATTTACTGTTGTGATCGACCAACCAAAAAAAAATTTTAAGCCCCGCTGAAAATTTCACAGTTTACGTTTTGGAGTATGTAGATTTGAATGAACGAATAAAAAAAATCCGTCCGTCCGCCGTCCGTTGTCCGGGGCTTTTCTCTGAAAGTACTGAACGGAAATCCTTGAAACTTGGTGGAAAAATCGTGTGTCACTCAAGGTTGATCCTCCAAGCTTTTCAGCAGGATCGGTGTATCCTAAGGGCTCTAAATGGGGGGTTGGGGGAAAAAAATTATTTCTCGGAAACCTATCACCCAATTTTCACCTAAAAAATTTTACCCGGATGATTTCCGACAAGTGGTTCCTGAGTTATAAAGAAAAACGCTGCAAATCTCCAATAATGTGGAAAATGTATCATAGCATTGGGTTCTAAGTTGTTTTAGTTATCAATGGTATATTGGGTTATTTAACTAAGAAAATAATAAACCTTTGTGTAAAATTTGCAGTGTTTTTTTTCTCAAGGAACACTGATAGCAGAACCTTGCAATAGGAACAAATTGTTTGCAGTATTATTATGTCCTATTGACAAATATCGATTTGTATCGAATATCTATTTTTCACCACAAAATATACTAATGGAAATTGTAGGTATCTTTTCAGTGCGATTTTCAATCAAATAGGTATTATTCCAAAATTTTCCCAGGAATTTTTGAATTTTGAAGCGTGAATTGTGGAAACTCCAGAGATGATCTGTTTTTTTTTCGCTTGCATAAGTGATGGAAGGACATCATCTACGAAAATTTTCGTGGAGCTGGAGCACTTACGATTTCTTATTTTTCAGGAGATAAACCAACAATCGTTGGTGTGGTGAGACCATACCTGACAATATTTTTTGGGGAAATGATCGGAACCATGATTTTACTATTTGTAGGATGTGCATGTTGTATTGACTACGACGAGGATCCGGCGACACCACATCATTTGAAGTCGCTTGGATTCGGGTTTTCTGTACATTTAGCTATACAGGTGAGTGAATTTTCCATTTTTTCGCGCATGTTCTAGGGGAACAGCGTGCTATCGTTTTGTCCAAATGTCTGTAATTTTGGATGATTGAACCGAAAATGGTCTCAATCGACTAGCCGGACCATAAACCGCACCAAACAGTCACACGTTGAGGATAGAGAGGCTTTTCAACAATAACTCTCGGGTTTTCCGAGCCCCAGATGCGACAATTTTGCTTGTTGACGAAGCCACTGAGGTGGAAATGGGCCTCATCACCCAAGATAATTTTTCGATGGAATTCCGGATCATTTTCATGCATTTCAACGACCCAATCAGCAAAGACACGACGTTGTTGATGATCGGCGTGCTTGAGCTCTTGTGTTAACTGAAGTTAATAAGCCTTAAGACCCAAATCTTTATGCAAAATACTGTGTAATGACGTTTGTGGAATGCCTAATTCCAAAGAACGACGAGGAATGGACGAACCTGGGTTTTATTCAACACTTTCGGCTACAGCAGCAATATTGTCGGCTGTTCTTGAGCGACGTGCACGGGTTTTATTCTTCACATCACTAACTTGTCCCAACAGCTCGAATTTTTCCACCAATTTCTTTATTGCGGTCCGACAAGGTGCTTCACGATGACCCAAAAATGTTCGAGTTTTACGAACCGTCTCTGCCAAATGTTCACCATTTTTATAGTGAGTTTTAATAATTCCAATGCGTTGTTGAAGCGTGTATCATTCAATTTTTATTAATGGCGTAGTTTCTTCTTGTCAAATGTCAAAAAATGACAGCTTCAAAAGTGACATCTACCGAAATAGCGGGCTATTCAAAATAACACCTCTTATTGGAAAACCCTTTATATTGAAGATTGAACGAAAAATTCAATCTCCTCATATGTTTCAACTATTTTTTTTTCAGGTTGTAGGACACATAACAGCATGTCATATAAATCCTGCAGTTAGTATTACGAGTTTACTATTGAGAAAAATCACTATAATTCAATTTGTCGTTTATCTCCTGGCACAGTTCCTGGGAGCAATCTTAGGTTTTGGACTTCTCAAGGTAAGATATACTAATGATAACACATTCACCCAAATACATTTTGATTAAGGACGATTCAGCTATCAGCAATAATCATTCCGATCACAGTTAACACACACAATTGAAAATTGTATTGCATGGATATGGCTGTATACAGGGTGGGTCTTGAAGCTGTAGGTAAATAATAAATTCAATTAACGAAGTGAAACACTTTTTCATTTGTCATTTTTCTAGAATTGGCTCAGGTAAAAAGTCATAAGCATTTGAATATTCCTCAATATGTTAATACACTCCTGCGCTTCGATTGCGAGTTCACAGATATCTCTTACGGTAGTCTGTTATGCAGAATAACCAATCCCTTGCTGGAAATTCAAAGAAACATGTTCGAGAAAACTCATTTACTCACTCACCTTTTATGATTCGGTTCTTTTTGCGGTATTATTTTGAAAACAATATTTCAGCACATTGGACCATTGGACACTGATCTTCCACTGGATTCATGCAATATCCAAAATTATCAAAAATTTAATCAAATTGATAAATACAAAAAATTTTTTTTTTTTAGAAATTTCAACAGCCTGTATCTTTTTAGCGAAGTCGAATATGCAAAGATGACAATCAAAAAAATTATTTTATTTTATGAGAGGTATCGATAGTTATTATTGATGTACAACATAAAAACTGACCCAATATAAGTGACACTTGGTGTCTAGAATATCTCAAGGTGCCTTAGATATCTTGAGTGATAACAGTTAAGACAATAGCTTCAGAATTTGAAAAGAATTAATGTTGAAACGTTATTTTGATCTGTCATGAAATATGATGGTATAATTCAATAATATATTATAAAATCTTGAAATTTCATGTTTTTATTGAAAGGTGTTCAAATAAACGACGTTGGAGGTGAATGTGTTCTGCACTTTTTGACGTTTCTACCTGAACTAAACCGTCCTCAGGTTATATGGTAGGTGGTCTGCTGATCTAAAAAGCCTTCATACGTTTGACGAATTTGTCTTTGACAAAAAGACTGAAGGCTGTAAGGAGCTGAAACACTAAGTACATTAAGTAGGGATAATCATACTTATTCATCTCAGTAGAACAAGATCATGCGCCAGTGTTGACAGTTCCGTTGCCTGTCTAACATTTCTATAACAGGCACCTAATGAGATTTGGCTTATAGTTTCTGTCCAAAATCGATCATTGTACGAAACTTCAGAATGTTATTCTTAAGGTCGTTTTAAGAAACGAAGCAAATCTGGACATATATTCATGCAAAATTTATTGATTACTACCTAACGAATCACCTTCTGAAGTTTCGTCCTATAGTTAGGAAACACCCTGTATATTAATCAAAGGTATCAATCTTTCAAGATGTTTCTCAATTTAATATAATAATTGAATGCTGTAGGGGGTTAAATCGTTTGTCCACGACCATTGAATAATATGTATATTTCGATGGCTCTTGTTCAAGATGCGTCACTCTCTTGTTGAAGGAAAATGACAGTCGTTGTTCCAGTCGTGGATAATAGTTGTGTACAATGAAAATTATACACTCCATGCATAGTTCGAGTGAAAGGTTTGACGTTTCTCGTAATCTTGACAGTTTCCAGCAATCACAGAGAATAAAGTTGGACATTTCGACAACTCTATTGTAGGTTGTTGAAAATGCAGAATTATTCCAATTTCACCAATTAAGTCTTGGAGGAAGTATAGTATTTGACTCGCATCTAAATGCTATTATTCACTTGGTAAACTTCACCCTCCTTGAATAATACGAGGTTTGTCCGGAAAATACGTATAAAAAATTCGGGGCGTCCTGTCAAGGCGTTGTGGAGGGGTGACCTGGTGGTACCCCTCTTTATGCAATCCCCTCAATGCTCAGTTGTAGGATCTACGTGTGCTTGTTGAAAGTAACCCCTTTTTCTACCCTCCGTCGGCATGGAGCTCTCTCTGGTTGAGGAACAGCGCATCAACATCAAGTTTCTTGCAGAGCTAGGTAAGAGTGGTCGTGAGGTTTTTGAGTGTTTGCAACAAGTTTACGGAGACGATTTTCTGAAGGAACCAACCGTCAACAAGTAGTTGAAAAGGTTCCGGGAAGGCCGAAAAGATGTGAAAGATGACCAACGCTCAGAAAGTCCCTCCACATCGGGTTCTGAGGAAAATGTTGAACGAATTCTTGGTTGTGTCCTTTAAGACCGTCAATTGGCAGTTAGAATGATAGCTGAGGAACTGTCAATCCCTAAAACAATCGTCCACGAAATTCCGAGAGAAAATCTTGAGACGAAAAAATTGTGCTCAAAAATCGTTCCGAAGCGCTTATTCACACGTCTCTCGTTGTGCGTGAGTTTTTGGCCCAAAGCACAATCGCCGTAACAGAACACCCGCCTTATTCATCCGATTTAGCTCCTAGCGACTTCCTGTTCCCGAAATGCAAAATGGTGCTCCAGGGGCGGCACTTGGGGTATGTGGAAGCTATCAAGGTTGAAACGACTCGGCAAATGAAGAGCCTCACAACTGAAGACTTTCAGCGATCGTATCAGCTGTGGAAACGGCGATGACAGAAGTGCATCCAGTCTCAGGGGGAGTACTTTGAAGGAGATCATAATAGAGAGATAATGCAACTTTTGAAAAGCGCAAGCGTTATGTTATTATGGTGCGCTAAATAAAACGTTTCGGTGGTTAACGTGGATTTAACGGTCGTTCCAGAAGTAGACGTATTGCTACACGTTTTTGTTACCGTTACGTTAGTTATCAGTTTGTTTGGTTAGGTTATGTGAGACGTCAGATTTTTGTGTTACAAACTCACATTTAAACTCCTAAAGCTTAATAATTTACATTTCTGCATTACTTTTTCGATTCTGGACAAAATGGCATCGGAAGCGGTAATTTCAGCTGGTGCTATTGCAGAAGTGGTAGTAGTGATATTGCACAATATAATTGGCATGGGTCAAACTATTCCTAATTTCAAACCCCAGCTCATGTTCCTTCCAAAAGTATTTCTTAATTCGTGAAAAAGTGACAAATACCTATATATAAAAAAAATTTGCTGTGGTAGCTATAATAAATCTTAATGTCTAATATCAATGGTGTGTAAGAGTTATTATGAAATTGATTTAAAAAACCTGAGGAAGTTGTGTAATTAATTCCGAAAAATATATTAACAAACAGAATGAACCTTAATGTCTAATATCAGTTGTGTGTAAAAGGTATTATAAAATAGATTTAAAAATTCTAGGAAGTTGTGTAATTAACATCAAAAGACGAAAAAACATATAACCAAACACTTTTCTATGACAGTGATCAGAGCCGGAAGGACTCGAAGCTTAACGAATCCTTCCGATATAGAATAGCGCAACGTAAATTGCGGCTCGCAATTTTCCGCAAATAACGTTAGACGCTAACGCTATTAACGGCGCGTTATTCTGACACTGAATCTGCGCATGCTTAGATGTCAAAAATAACGTTTGTGCTAATAACGTCACATGAATTTGACACTGCAATATCTCTCTATTGAAATACCTGAATAATTGTAAACCGGACAGACCTCGTATATTATTGTATTCAATTCCATTGAATGAATAATTGAAAATAGAAACAAGACGAATACCGTTAATGATTGGTGAATTTTCCACAGGTCGTCTATCCGGCAAAGTACGTCCAAAATGGGTTCTGCATGACGAAAGTTGGGGGAGGTGCAACGATAACGCAGGGATTTTTCTTAGAATTAATAATCACCTGTATATTATGTTTTGTTCTTTGTTCGGTATGGGACGATAGAAATGCACAATGGGGCGATTCCATAGCAGTCAGATTTGGAATTATTATCGGGGTACTTTCAATAATTGGGGTAAGTACTAATTGGTCTTTTTTGAAACTGATCCTTTCGACACCACATACATCTTTCACACAGTATAGAAATAATTTTTAAAACAATAAGTCTCTTGCATGTAACACGAATTATCATATTTTCATGTTTTTCCCATTCTATATCGATACAAAATCATAATGTATACTCCATTCACTTTTATAAACTATCCTGGTTGGCCATGATTCAGGTTTATCAAGTTTTTAACTTAAAACTGACGTAGGTTGGCACTCGTGAAATATCGGCAATGTCAAAATAATTCTCAGCGACGTTGCCAAATGCCGATACCAATTTCTACTCTCAGTCTCAATATAATCTTCACGCTTAGAAACTGCAGATGCCGAAGGTAGTTTTGAAGAAGCAGAGACAAAGTATCAGGAAGTGCTACGTAGAATTTAAATATGCTCTTTCTGATAGTAACCCTGATAATTTGGAATCAATAATTTATCACAAGCTATCCAACAGTTTCGACGTATGTGAGTGAAAACCAAAGAATTATATTTTATATGGATAGATATTTATTTTTTAGCTGCATATCACTACAATAAGAAAGATTTTAAGGGAAAGAGACGACAAAGAATTTTCTTCTATTGGTGCATCCAAAATGACACTCACTGAATACTTTATTTTGGAAAAAGATCTGCAACGACAAATTTGGAATTATAATTTGAAAAATGAACACTTTTCGATTGAAAAACTCCTCACTTTTGGAAGCGAACATTTGGAATATAACGGAGGAGGGACATCACTTTTCAAAATTATAAAATCAATGGGTTACAAATACAAAAGGGTTAATGAGCGCAAAATTTATGTGAACGAAACAATATTACTTCCCTGCGCAATTTTTTACAGTATATTAAGGTTGATTCTCACTTTACGTTTCGTAACTTTCCAGTATCCCTTCTGTATTATTTAAGTCAAAATTTCATAGGCGAAAATGTCATGTTGACGGAACGTATAGTGTGCATACATCAATTCATTATTATATTTTACGGCAAGGATAATGGGTCCCTATTCTTGAATCGGGGATGGGAGAAAATAGGCGTGTCGACGCTGTTGTCAAGGAAACGCGGTGCATTTTTGATGCAACGATCAACGTTCATACCATCACATTCAAGAATAGGGTCCCTGGAAGGTTACCGAAGGTATAGTGACAATCAACCTTAAATCGCTGAATGAAAATCTCAGATTTGTCTAAATAAACACTTTGATGAATACGTTGTGGGGTCGTGTGTCCTGTGAAATCAAACACGCAATAAAGAAAAGGGATTAGCCTGTTTATTTTTCTGTCGAGTGTTACAAAAAAAGTGAATTCGAAAGGCAATAAAATTCTTTTAGTTGAAAGACGCAGGCTAACACTTCTTGTCGTAAATCTTCTGGAGGGATGTCAGGTAGTCCTTCGCTGGCGCCGAGCTGGTCGATCGGGAACTAGGGATGCTAAGGCGCCGGTCGGTACTGTCGTCGTGAGAGCTTCCGTCTTCGAGCGAGGTAAACCAGATGTTGATGTGTTGGAACTTCTTGAATTGCTTCGCCTTGTCACGGATAAAGATGAAATGCAGATGTCGGTCAGGAATGCAGCGTATAGATAGAATATCTTCTCAGTGGTGTATGCAGATGGATTGGAGAGTGAAGTGATTTTTGAGAGCGGAGCGAAATATATTTATACGACTTTTCGGAGATTTGAATTTCGTGTTTCGACTCCGCCCTTTTTTCCGTTTTTGTTGAAGTGGATGAATTCGCTACAACGTTATTATTACAACCTCTATGTAGAGAGGACAACGTTGCGTAGTTATCTGAAAGGAAAATGACTATAACCTAACATTTTCAAAATATGCACTGTGAAATGTGTCAGAATGATAGTTTATAAAAGAGAATGTAGTATATTATGCTATCACACACTTTAACAATTCGCGAATTTTGAATAATTCGATATTGAAAATGGTCAAATCGGGACGCTAGGTCGAAGCGGGTAAAACGCGTAAGACCGCCTTGTATGTGACCATAGAGAAAGAGAGATCTTGTCTCTGTATGTGACTTGTTATTGCAAGATTCACAGATCGATGAAGCCGACGCTGTCTATTGGCTTGCTTGAGAGAAAAGTACACGAGAAGAGAGAGAGAGAGCGTGGATATATCCAATGATCTAATAATATTAGTGTATTATTACATCATTGGATGTATCCCGGTACGTCACAGAAAGCGCGAAGTTTCGTCCGTTTGAACAGCCAATATGTGGAGCCAAATTTGAAACATCATTTTCTCTATTGAATATGACAGTATAGGTACAAAATTGCCAGATTAAATGTCGCAATTGCCAGATTAAATGTCGCATTCCCAGATTAAATCTCGCAATTGCCAGATTAAAACTGGCAATTGCGACATTTTTTATTTTTCACAGTGGCACTAATAAGCCGTCGTAGCTGAGAAAACAATCTATAATTCGAAGAAAAAACATCAGAATAAATCAAGTGGTTTGAGAGCAATCCAACTATGAATCTAAGGGCAATTTTTAATGGGAGCAGTTTTTTTGTATCCTATTATTTTCAAAAGTAATGATCCGTTTGTCTTATTTTCAGGGAACTCTCACTGGAGCAAGTATGAATACTGCGAGGTCTTTTGCACCAGCAGTGTTTGGCAGTAAGGAGGATTGGGAAGATCAATGGGTAAGCAGGATATTTTGTTGTATTTGTTCTTAAATATAAAAGATAAATTCAATTTTAATTCATGAAGTAAATCTTTTTATTTTTCGGCAGGTATTTTGGGTGGCACCCAATATATCGCCTTTTATATCAGTAGGTTTCTACAAACTATTCTTCTCCGTACCTAAGGTGAAGAATCAAAACGAAGAAGCACTTACCAGTTGAATATGATAATGAGTCAATAGTTTTAGAATTGCCTTTGTACAAAAATACAAAAGTTTTATGATCTTCTGTTGTTATAAACAATTTTATCTGTGAATATATGTTTTGTTACCCACTCTCTTTTATTTATGCACCACAATATTCTATTCAACAGAAAATTTCTGAGGTATTCGAAGATACCAACTAAAATTTCAAAAGCTTGAGTTATACGTTGTTTGAAAAAAAATTATATATCCATGGAATTTTCAAATAATCTGGGAAAAATATATATATTCATAAAAACCTAGAAAAGCACACACGTGAAGTCAGCATCTTTTACGAGCGTTGTTCACATTGCGTAATGGCGACTTGGAAATTTCAGTGAAATTCAAATGAAATATGAAAATTTTCAAAAATAAATTTTTTTTTTCAAATTTTTCTATGGATAATTCTTCTCATTGACACTGTTCATCTTCCAACCAAGTTTCATTTCGATCAGATGAATATTTTTCGAGTAATTGAAAAATCAAAATCTCAAATGGCTGCAACACAAAGAGCATTCTGCAGATTTGGCCGATTAACGAACTCAACCGAGATTCAGGATCAAAACCTAACCTGAAAATTTTTTTGGGTGTTCGTTAGCTGGATGAGAAGTTTCGATGGTTGTCTATGATTTGATATTTCAGAATGTCAAACTGTGTTGACATCTCTATTCAGTAAGGTTTAGCAATTCATTAGGAATGGCTACCTCGGTAGCCTAGAGGATGGAAACATGTTCTAGGATGCTGAAGGTACCGGGTTCGAATCCCGGCAAGGTCATCGATGTTGTGAAAGTTGGGTATATGGTATGTTCGTGGTGTCTAAGTAAATAAAAATTGTATAACGTACAGTGTGTATAGATGAATGGTTATATGTACATTGCAAGATTATAAATAACATTGAGACTGGGCGCATTACCTACAGGTTGGTCCATTAAAGAGAGAATTAATGAATGAATGAATGAATGAATTCATTAGGAATCTTTTAATACCAGACCAACGCTGCCAAAAATAGTGGATATTTACTTTGAGAAAAGTTAATCTGTTACCGGACGACATAATCGGCCTAGTGAGAGAGCAATTCTTAGAGTTACCTATTTTACTCTTTTACTCTACTTGAGTGACTGATTTTTTGTCTCTAAAAATCATTTGAACATCGACGACATTTGGTTTCAACAAGACGGTGCATTTCGCATTACAGCGCGCTACTTAAAAATCAATTTTATCAAAACTTTATTTCCAGAAGTGGTCCTCGTTCTTGCGACTTTCGGTAACTTTTTATGGGACTATGTTGGGACATTGATTAATGTCGACAATCCAGCAAGTCTCGAAGCATTGGAAGCCAACATTGACGTCTAACGGCCAGATTTATTGGAAAAAGTGGTGAAAAATAGGACTGATCGAATGGACTATGCCGGAAATCAAACTTAAAAAATAAATTCATGGAATTATTCACCAGATTATAATAAAAGAAATTCATTCTCACAATATTTCTGTCTTATATTAGAGATTAGAGATCCGTATTCTAAAAATCATTGGAAAACAGAGCCGGATCTAGGGCATGGCGAGGGAGGCATTTGCCACGGGCGCCAACCAACTAGGGGCGCAAAATTATGATTTTTTTCTTGAAATTATGTTTTTTCACTTCAAAGTCCATTCATATTTTAGAGCGGTGCTATAGTGCATGCACCCCTTGTACAATATGCGGTGACAAGTAGTTACCAATAAATTAACAGATGATAAATTTACACTTGTCGGTCGCATTACGATTCATCATCGCGTCCAGATGTTTAATATTCGAACACTGAAGACCTCAATTAGCGGCAAGTTCCGAGGGAGTTTAATGTTTCGAGCTAGCGGCATGACAAAGAGATTCAGACCGTCCACATTATTCGCCGAATCGTTCATCACACCGGCTTTGATAAGGGTAATGTATTTGGGAGACCTTTACGACCGATAGGCTTGATGAAATCACCCCAGTCTTATTAATACTACTTTTTTTCTGACATGTGGGGTACTTCCATGCAGCGGCGCAGTTGATGGCATCAATAAGAAAAATAGGAACCAGGAACTATTTTATATTATGTGCAATATCGCAAATAACGTGATCGTGCAAGCGGACCAGGAAATAATTCGTGCTGGAAAAAGTTTAAAAATTTCAATCAGGTATGTTTGAATAATTCAATTTTGAGTTTAGGATTTTTGTGCGTTCGGTCAAATTATATTATGTCCGTGCACACGAGAGTCAATAATTTTCGAAAGATATAACTTAGAGACTGCAAAATTTATGAGGTTATATTTGGGGTGGGAATATGTCGGCGATATTATCGTTCGAATTTTATTTGCGAGATCTCAAATTATACCGATTCAATTATAATTGCGTTGTACCATAATTACACGAGTTTTCATAGGCATAAGAAGAAGTAAG
Organism: Myrrha octodecimguttata; assembly: GCA_958510865.1. Taxonomy (NCBI): domain Eukaryota; kingdom Metazoa; phylum Arthropoda; class Insecta; order Coleoptera; family Coccinellidae; genus Myrrha; species Myrrha octodecimguttata. Next base: position 62,018,705 of record OY294058.1, read on the forward strand.
ACAACAAAATCAAAATGTTGAAAAGAATAAGATGAATTTATCGTATCTCAAGTATTTCATTAATCAGCTTCTTAGCTATGGGTACTACAGAAAGAGGATCAAATGTCGATCATATGAATAGAATGATTCTTGAGTTTCACTGAAACTTGAAACCTTTTTCTGTCCTCCTGACATTTGTCGAGCATTGAGACAATTCAGATATGAATATAACCGAGCGCGCAAAACATTCCGATTGGACATCCATGCATTTTCAGAATCCTATATAATTTTAGTTCAATATAACCAAATGAAATGCCAATCAAAAAACTATCAGGATCGCAATCTCGGAAGATCGGAAAATTATTAGACCTAAAAAAAATACTAGTAATATGTCAAGTTACTTTAAGAACGATGCGGGTATTGTGTCGACAAAAAGTGGTTCCAATAGCGAAGCCCATCATGTAGCGGAATTTCCTTCTACTTCTTCAAGAAACGAGCCTTTCGTAAGAAAGTATTCCATTTCGGATAATTCGGACAAGGAACATTCTTTTGACGAGGAATCGTGACTTACTGAGGTTAAACCTGAACCAGTTGATTTTAATGACCCTACATCATGGCATATTACAAAAAGTAATAGTAGATTGTTAGTTATGACCTTTGTTGGCATGTGTGTTCTCTAATGTATCTTAGTTTTTCATTTACACTTTATTGTTTTTTTGAAGCTTTGAATGCATATATATTATTTTGAGAAAAATTATTCTATTCGCTTCCTTTTTGTTTTCTCCATACCCTCATTATCGTATATTAATACGTTTGTGAGTTCTCTTCAATACCTTATAAGATACATAGGAGATTATAGTAATTTGTACACACATATTGTTAGATATACCTGAGAATCTAATGCTCGTTCTCAAAAGAATATGATAATAGAAAAATATCTTAGGAATAGAATAAATACTATCATTTATGAAGTATGTAGTGATTGAAAAAAAAAATGAAAAGGGCGTATTTCGATAACTTGCCACGGGCGCTGAAATCCTAGATCCGGCTCTGTTGGAAAAATATCATTTCGAACGGATATCTGCGGATTAATTGGGTGGATCACACTTTCGGCAAAAAAATAGACAATTTCAGACATTTGGGTGGAATTATAGCACGCTGTTCCCTACGTCAGGCAAAAACGAAAGATTTCTTCAAACTTTCGGTAGCCAACGAAGCATTCGCGAAACTTTTTATAGGCCAATTTTTCTTGGATGTGGAGTGGACCACCCTGTAGAATTAAATCAGAGCTCAATGTCGAGAGTGGAAGACTTATTCCCCCTAAATTCACCGAAATGAACAACAACGATGCTCGATCATCAAGCGATCGCCTAGAATTTCCTCGGAGTTTTCATTACAGCCTTTCCATTGAAACTCAAGAGGAATTTTCCGCGGCACAGACGCTCTCATTACGTCAGTTAAAATCGATCGGCCCTTCCCGAGAGAGTCGACACCAGTCTAGATCAGAAAAGAGGGTTCCATCATATGCTAAAACTGCATATTCCGTTGTTGAAAACGATGAAAATGATGCAAAATTCGTTACAGTGGAAAACCAGCCAGTGTGCTCCGTTTGTTAAAGTGTAGTTTTGAAACTAACGCCATGTTTCGTGAAGAATTTCCTCAATGTCACTGAAAGCTGGAAATGAGTTCAGGATGTCGGTAGTTAGGTCCTACACTGATCCTGAAAGTAGCAGGATGAAGGAGTCAACTTCAACCATGTCTCTTCAGCTTCACGTAATTATTAGCTTTTATTCGTGCAATTGATGTTGAGAAGGCCTGATTTCACTTTGTTGATGCGATATAAATGGATTTGTATTCTTAACCTCAAAATCCACTTGTTGCGGCGGGAACAAAACTATACAGTGCGCGTCAAAATTATGGAACAAATTCATTTTCTCAGAAGAAAAATATTTGGCAACAAAATCCTGAAACAGGTCAATTTTTGTTTCACTTTTACCAAATTTATATGCATTTTTGTTGCACCCTGTGCCATCCCCGTCAATCCTCTATATTTTTTGAATAGCGAAAGTGGGTCATGCTGTACTTTTTTGGCAAGGTCTTTGTATCTTCTTTACAGGCGTGCTGAAATTTTCAAGAAAAAAATTGTTTTCTGAAAAATTAGTTAGTTCAAAGACGTTTTCAGTATGTGCACTTTGTCATGGCTCATTTATCTTGAGACGATGGTACCTGATGAAATTTGTCACCGAATGAAAGTTGACCATTACAGTTTTGTTCATGCACAACTTTTAACCCCTACGAACCCTTCAATGGAAAAAAAATAATCGTCTCAAATAATCGTGACAAAGTGCACATACTGAAAACCTCTTTGAACTAAGTAATTTTCAAAAAAAAATTTTTTTTACTTGAAAATGCCTGCGGCTACATAGTCCATTGCTCATCTGTGATCGTAGGTACAAATGATGAACATTTCTGCACGCCTATAAAGAAGATACAAAGACCTTGCCAAAAAAGTACCACATGACCCACTTTCCCTATTCAGAAAATATAAAGGGTTGATGGGGATGGCACAGGGTGCAACAAAAATCCTTCATAAATGCATATAAATTTGGTAAAAGTGAAACAAAAATTGACCTGTTTCAGGATTTTGTTGCCAAATATTTTTCTTCTGAGAAAATGAATTTGTTCCATAATTTTGATACGCACTGTATAAGAGAGAGTGTTGTTTATTTCGGTTTTCAATGAGACTATATAAGAGTAAAACACCGTTAATGGAGAAATATCATTAATTTCTGGTTTTATATTGGAAGTATTTTCCTCCACAGTCAATCAATTTCTGTATCTGCAAAAGGCGAAAAACATTATTGAAATCATTTTCTAATGATCACCAATTATTGCAGGTATTTTCTATCCGCAGAAAAATGATTAAAATGAATAAATAACATGGATGCTAGAAATGGCGCGATTGACTCATTATTTCTGATTAACGCCTCTGTTCTGGGAAGCAAAATGTTATAGTTTTGCACAAAAATCTGTAATTTTCGAATTTTGAGCAAAAAATTTGAAAGACCTGGTTAAAGTCCTGAAAAAAATAGTGTTCTTATCCTCAATTATAGAATACCTACATGTAAACCAGACCGAAATTTCGTGGGAATCCGATTCTTAAAATTTTGTCGAAAACATTAGTTTTTTCTTAAGACTATCGATAAAAGTTCGATTAACTTCGGTGCATACCTCGAAGTCGTTTTATAACAAAAATATTTTCAATTTCAATTTGATCCGATGTTTATAGTTGGAGATAATGGAATAAAATATTTGAATTTTCGGTGTTTTTTGAAAATTTGAGGTTATTTCTTCATTATAAAAAGAAGAACTGACGCGATAAGATCCAAGCTCCTTAGTCCTATTATATGAAATGGTATTTTATTATATAATACCTACTTACAGATTACCACATTTCTAATATTGGAAATTACGGACATTTGGGTCCCTATTCTTAAATCTTGTATGGGAGAAAATAGGCGTGTCGACGCTGTTGTCAAGGGAACACGGTGCATTTTTGATGGAACGATAGAGATTGTTCATACCATCACATTCAAGAATAGGATCCCAGGAAGAAACGATAGCACGCTGTTCCTAGAACATGCAGGCAAAATATGATTCAGGAAGAATTCTAAATCTCTGATTCTGGTGAAATTTTGCATGAACCTTGCAACCGTCTTTTCACATAACATCACCGTATTTCTTGAAATCTAGAACTTGGTTGGAAAATTATGCCTTGAAGTTTCATGCGATATACGATTAGAAGAAGGTAAAATATTTTTTACCAGGTGAGGTCAAGCTGTGTTTCGATAGGTTATTACATGCCGAGGTGGCCGCTCTGCCTAAGATCCAAAACGAGCACATAAACTTAACGTAGGTGTTTTTCTAGAATTTTTCGGAATAATCATGAATATACTCCGATGATTTCTGTGAATCAGAAATTAAACAAACCGTGGAATAATCTGAAAGCATGTATAGATGTGTGACCTGACTAATGTGAACTCAATCTAATTCGTGATGGAAAATACCGAAATGTTCTGATGATTTTGTCTATACTGAACCTTCTTAATCGCTCATATATCATCGACCTGAAAGAATTCCAAAAGTACACAAAAAGTGGCTATTGCCCTCATTCTACCTTATGGATAAATCGATGCATTATTTATTTTTGACTTGTTGATTGATATCTTGAGAATTCAAATCGAAAATGATCTCTACATTGGTTGAGAGCAAACAATACCACGTTGTGTTAAATTACGACTAGGCAACACAGCCACATTTAAGTTTCATTACACCTCGTTAATATCTCAATGTCAGGCGCCTGCATCGCGGTGTACACGCTTTAACGTTGCCAGTAGCCGCATGAAATGTTAGAATTCGGAGAAATTTCGACGGTTATAGGGGAAAACGGGGTGTAGTTCTGCAGGCTTCAGTGATTATTTCTTGAGATTTATTTTTGAGATGTGCCAACTCTTCATCAGAATGCGGAATGTTATTTATTTTTCCATTTTTCACATCATGTCAGTTTTATTGTGCTGAAAATTGTCGAATATAAAATTTGGCAACATTGCACATTTTTTTTCAACCATTTGCACCCAAAATTTTTGTTCGAAAAAAACGAACTTAAGACTAGATAAGGAATTCATAAACAAATTCGAAAAATCTGGACTACAGTAAACACAATATCTATCGAGAGGCTTTGACGTTTCCTGGTAGAGTGGTAGGAAGAGGTTAGACTGTAGATGAGCCGCATATAATTTTTTCGTCTAAATGTCTGTAATTTTCGAATTTTGGGCCGAAAATGGTCTCAAACGACTAGATTGGTGGTGACAATGAGAGAAAAAATAACTGCTTTGGCAACGAATATGTACAAAACATCAAAAGCTGCTGACTTCACGTCAGTGCCTGAACGGTCTAGGAGTTATAATAGCCATTTGAATTTTCAGGAACTTCTTGATCGATAGCATTGAAACTTGGCAGCTTTTTGTGAATTTTTGTCTAGATCGTACGGTTAGTAACTTCCGGGAAAAAAAATTCCCAAAAATAAATATCTAATTTGTAAAAAATTACACAGACATTGAAATCTTTATTTCACGACAGTGTTTCAAATTCCAGTCCGATCCGATAATATTTTTCAGAGATATTGAGAAAAAGTATGTTAAATTTCGAGGTTTCTTCTCTTTCTGCAATAACTCAAAAACTCTGATCCAATCATGATGAAACTTGAAAACACCTATGCACAACATTGTGCCAAAATTCATCATGATCTCGTCATCAGAACAATTTGAAAACCAATTTTTTTCAAATTTTTATTCTGCGATTTTCTAATCATTTTATCCTCACGAAATTCTGCATGGACATCTAAGCTATCATTTTCCAATCAACTGACATCCAAGTTTTCAATTCGATCCAATACGTATTTTTGGAAATATTGAGTGTGTACATTTGAGGAATCATTGGGTGGATTTTACTCATTCACGAATTCGGCCTTCGTCTTTAAGCTCCAAACCCACCCTACAAATATCAGGTTTCTAAGTTGCTTCTTTCGGAAGTTATTTTGTTTACCATCGGCCGTGAGGACGATTTTGAAGAATGGAATTCTCAGCATGATGACAATGATTTTTTTTGAGACGCCGGTATCAATCACGAAGTAGAAGACAAACATAACGGATATGGAACCCCGATTTCCAGAATTCTCCGATGATTTCTATAATTCCTTCAGCTTAATCTATTTTGAATGGGGCTCAATTCTATGGGTGCTAAAATCTCGATTACCAGGTTCTTTTCATTCATAAATGCCCTAGCGGAATTTTCCATCCACCGCTATAAATTGTTGTCACGGACCAGTGACGTTCCTGTGGGATACAAACAGGCATTTGGAATCTAGAATTATGGCGTTTACGGGAAACCTAGGGTGAATTCAAAGATGCGCTTTTGTTTCGCCAATGTTGGGGAATTCGGCAGAATTCGTTTTTTCCACTGAAGGTGGCGCTATGTCGAAATTACGATCGGTCGTCAAAACAACTGTCTGTCAGAACTGAATTGACATCAGACAAGATATAAGGTAAAAAATATCTGGATGAATGAATTTCTACCATATTATGTTTTGCATAACTTTCAGTGGAATATATTCAAAGAATTCAATTTAATTTTTGGCTAATACACTATTTCACGATGTTTTACTATAATATACTAAGCGAGGAGTGAAATTATTAGGTAAGCCATGTGAAATTATTTTACAGAATCTATTGATGCATCGATAATATAGCGATAGCTTGTTCGAACATATTCATATTTTTCCAGATTCTGCACATAAACAACGGAATGTGGTAAAGGGGAAGTTTATGGAAGTTGATACAGAACAAGAATCATCCTTACTTTAAGTCAGACTGAGACCTATAAAGAGTTGGAGTTTCACAGAGAATAAAAACTCATTGGACATATTATTAAACCAGTTCAATTTGAGTTCTTTCCTATTTAAATTCATACGGTTCACAATTAGAAAGCAGGAGTTTTATTCAATGGTTAATTTTATTTCATCGGATTTGAAAACTCAGCTTTTCCATAGTATAGCATAAAGTAGTGAATTTCAATTTCAAGTAAATGAAAAGAGTTAAACAATTCATGTAGGTATTGATATGCTTCCGAGTATCATGCAGTATATATCTTGTATAAATTGGATTTTTTCTTTTTTTGAACACTTATTTCCACATACTTGCACTGCCCAAATAAAATGCAGAAGGGGCCAATTTAAAAGTATCTGTGAATATACAGAATGCTTCGAAGCTAACACGAAAAAATTTCACGCACTTAGCAATAACTAAATAATAATCTAAGAAAACATAAATTGATTGGTCGATTGGTGGCGTTTGTGTCGGTGGCCAGAGTATGAAATACATCCGGTTTTCCCAGTTTGGTCTAAAGATTTAGTGGGAAAACAAATGAGAATAAGAGCACCATTGTTCTGTGCATCCTAGGTAAACCTTATAGACTACAGAATAACTCCAACTAGTGTACGCCGTATATTATTCTGAGCTTTCATCAACAGACCAATTGAAAAATGGATGAAATCCACCAAATGAATACGGAGATACACCCGATCGAAATATTTTTGACGGTAAAGAACAGATCGAATAATAATTGAGTACCTAAAGCTCACAACTTCATGCAAAAGTGTAGCGAAAGATGTTAAATAGATCCAGAGGTAGAAAATAGACATTTCAAAATTATTCTAATGATGGATCCCCACGAAAATTTGAATAAGTTTTCCTATCGGTACTTTACAACTACTTGATGAGCTCCAGTTTGCTAAGAAAAATATCTCTTGAGCAATTGAGCAAACATGAATTGCTTATGGTTATAACTCCAAAACTGTTTGTCCAAGCATCCGGTCCACACATCTAGCCTGGAAAATTTCAATCTCCGAATCTTTCCTTCTTGACAGAAAAAATTTTTCACGACCTCTTCATATGTTAGTTCAGCCTCATCTTTCAAGACCATTTTTGGTCCAAAATTCGAAAATATCAGACGAAAACAGATACTATTTATGATAATATGTAAGTATTATTATTATAACACGTCCAAGAAGAAGTAGCAAGTTTCCCTTCCCTATTGATGCTGCAAGGGCAGTGAGAGTAAAGCCTTTCACAACACTACGCCACTGGTTGGGGTGGTTCTGCACGGCGACCAAGTGGAATATTCCACTGTTTCGATATTTAACTTATATTACTCATTGACAAATTACCGAAAGATTGTAACTTTTCCCATCACTTTTATACATATTAAACAAGAGGGAACAATAAATATGTATATAAATAAAGAAAGTTTATCGATAATTATGAAACAATTGCACCTTCTTTTACGATGACTCCTTGAAAAATCTACTATTTCTCTTCGAAAAACAGAAAAATGTATATATTGGTTTGAAAATCTGTACAAAAAAATTATATAATAATAAATACATTTCAGAGCGTTCAGCCATTCGGGTACTGACCGCGACCCACGTTGCTTGCCTTTAGGGAACACATTTCTGATTATGAAATATAATTATCTTCACGAAATTCGGCCTGGACATCCGAACAGATATTTCACAGCCATATGATACATTCGAACTAGATTGAATTCGTATATTAGAAAATATTGGGGAAATAAATTCTGAGTAGGTTCATCTCCGGAATCATTGAGTGGATTGTACCCATCCATGAAATTTTTATTTTACAAGCCTACAATACATATATCGGGCCACTTAATGGTTTTTCAGAAAATTTTGTTGAATTGCACTGAAATCCGACGGAAATATTGAATTTGACAATTTTGAGCACGAGTTCCAGAAAACATGCTATCATTTTGTACAAATGTCTGGTATTTTCGATTTTTTTGAAAATGGTCTCAAACGATAAGGTTCGGTGCACTGATGGCGAATCTGAATTTTGTTGAGATCATGCCATAATTGAATTTAAAAAAAAATGTTTTCAAAATTCTTTAAGAAGTTTTTTTTTTGAGGAAACTATTCATTACAATTGAGAATAATTTCGGGCATACATTGAGCTTCATATTTCACAGCAATGTACCAAATTTTAGTTCCAAACGATAATAATTTTTAAACATATTGTGAAAAATTATGTAAAATTTTGTTCTTTCAGGAATAACTAAAAAAAAATAGAGAAGCATTGGCATGAAGGCAGCAGCATTCTTTATTTTCGAAGTTCACTACCTAGTCTTCTTATAAGTTCCTACCTTTTCACTAAACTACTTGAAGAATATTTTGAATAACAATACCTTTAGATAATATTTTATTGAATGAACATCCTTAGTAGGGAAACTTCGGAAGTATTGAAAAAAAATAATGACGGACTTTATTTTATTTATTTTTTCACATGCCCCTATGAAATGATGGAATATTTTCATAATCCACGAATATTTAGAAACAATATTATAATATGTACATAATTTGCCATATTTGAGGTCGATTGGACAAATAGATCCTGATAGGTATATCTATCGATTCAGATTAATAGAGATAAATTTGTATAGAGAGATGATGGACCAAAGTTCACGAAAAAGTATTGTACTATGAATAGATACCGAAGTGCTCAATGGAAATGCATTTAAGTGTACACTACACCTGCACTTGAAGTAGTTGATCTAAAACTTTTACATCTTGTTTTTTGACTAGCCTTGAAGGAAAGAAAACACGCTTATATATTTTCACGCCTGAAGAATACTGGTATATACATGGGGAGCTCCCAAAATTAGAGGTACATCTAAAAATCTCATTTTCCTTTCGAAAAAAACACTCCGAATTTTACACAAGGGTTTATTAGTTTCTCAGTTAAATAACCCAATACAATCGATATGTTGAATAAAACTTATATATTATTCCTAACTCATTGGTTTTTCACAACAAAAAAACCAATCCCATAAAAAATTCATTTGAAACATTAAAATCTCAATAAATTCTCTTGTATAATTGAATAACATTTTCACATGCAGAACGCTAATTGAGTAGCATAATTTAAAATAATATCTTGAATGAGACGCTTCACAATGGTTTCAACTCAATAAAAATCTTACTCTTTTCCACCACCGAAGGGGTAGAGAGGCGTATTAAATTGAAAATTTTCTGAAAATTCGGTTGATCGGGGGTTTCCCAGAATTTTGGTTTGCGTTGTACATCAATCGTCAAAATGCGAATATCCTTTACTGGATTGAATCGATATCTTTGAAATAACTTTGATGACTTTGAAATAAGGGTTAATATAAAAAATAATGGACAACGATGATAAAATACGACGCTATAAATACCAACAATTGATGAGTTTTTCGGTTTTTTATTGTTTTTTCACATATATCCTCCAATTTGTTTTATCATATACATGCTTATTATATTTTATATTCACCCTTATTTCAAACTCTCAGCAAGAAAAATATTGGATTTGGATTGAAATCAGTAACTGATATCCACATGCTGACGATAATTGTACTACGCAAACCAAAATTGATGGAAACTTCCGACCAACCGTATTTTTGGAAATCTTTATTATTTTGAATTACGCTACTTAATTCGCGTTCTGCATGTAAAAGTGGTATTCAGTAGTACAAGAGTATTTATTGAGATTTCAATTTTTCAAATGAATTTTTCATGGAATTGTTTTTTTTGTATTGTGAAAAACCAATGATTTATGAATTATATATAAGTTCGATTTAAGATAGGAATGAGAACATTCATTTTCGAGAAATTTGCAGCGTTTTTCTTTGTAACTCAGGGACCACTGGTCGGAAATCATCCGGTTGAAAATTTTTGTGTTGAATTATGCAGCAGTAATCATCGTTGAGAGTTTCATGAAAATTCGGTGGTAAGCTTTCGAGAAATAATTTTTTTCCCTATTACCCCCAGTTTTGAGCTCTTAGAGTACACCGATCCTGTTGAAAAGTTTGGAGGATCAATATCGAGCGATACAAGATTTTTCTACCAAGTTTCACGGATTTCGGTTCAGTACTTTCAGAGAAGAGCCCCGGATAATGGACGGCGGACAGACAGATTTTTTTTAATTAGTTAGGGGGGCATTTTTTTTTTTTTGGTCGATCACTAAGGTTCATTATTTGATAATAGCAAATAATAAACGTATATAGAATTGTTTGGAAAGTTTTTTTCTTTCAGCTCTCAGCAATTTTGTGGCAAGTGTAGGGCATTTTTGAGGGGGCAATCGCAGTACCTTAGGAATGAAGTGTCACTCAAACCTCTTCCCCATATAAGATTTCAGGGTTATCCATCATCACGCATACAGGGTTGATACAAATTGATTGAAACCAACCTTACAAAATTTCCCACTGCGAAACACACTTTAATTTTTTGAATTTTTTTTTGATTTTATATCGTTTACAACGTTGAGTTTTCAAATCGATTTTTCATTTTTATGTCTCTGACAAATTTTGCCAAGTTAAAATTTCAACCTGAAGTTGGTACACAAATCCTGGAAAAAATATTAAACAGCCATTGAAATGAGTACATGTAGCATCGAATAAGTATAATCAGTGACTTTGACCTATTTTCGATTCTGATTTTCATTCACTTAGTGCGAAATATGTACCTAATTAAGATACAGAATATTTCATTTAATAACACTTTTATATATTTTTATTCGCCAGGCCTTGCTAAAATAACCAAAATATATCGATTACTGTCGCCAATCCAACTTCTACGTGGTTCTGAAACATTACAGGGTGAATCCTCCTCGATATTTCAACTAGAAAAGTACTGTCGCCAAAGTTTGTGGTGTGCTGAATTTTCTTCAGTAAAAACTATTGAAAAATGTTGGTTTTCAATGCAAATTAGTGATATTGGTTACATCAATTCTCATACAAATTCCCTCCATTTCTTTTATATACGGTGTGTCAATTTGAAAAGGTACCACCATAAATATCAGAAAAAATGAAAAAAAAGGCATTTTATACTGCTGGTTCCAATCAGTTGGTGTCAACCCTGTAAGCGTGATGACAGCTACCCCTGAAATCATAAATGGGAAAAAGGGTTGAGTTTTGAAGGTAATTCGACGGCCTTTCAAAAAATGAAGTGCAGCTGAGATTTTCTCTTAGTACTTTCCTAAAATTTTATTTTGAAGGAGTGAAGTAAATAACTGAAGAATAAAACAACAAATTCAATAATATTGTAGAAAAATTGTTTATCATTGTATCATTTTCATGTTTCATTGCAACTCTTGCTATCGTTACTATTCTACTATCTTTTCATTTTTGGAAGTACCAACAAAAAATTCAAGTTTATGGCCATAAGGACAAAGCAATCTTATTACTTCTGAAACAAGGTATCTCTCATCAAAGGTTGATCGGAGCCAACCGTATAAAATGTCAAAGATCGAATACGTGAATGGGAGAAATAATCCGAATGATTCTTTAGATGTATCCTTGCAAAATCAAGGTTTCTCAGTATTTCAAAAAACATATATCTGAATCGTAGGACGAAAATAAAGACTTGATGGTTCATGCAGAATTTCGTGAGAATCCTATGATTTGAAGATCTCAAAAACGTTCCATCAGGAAGATTTATGCCTGAATGGGTGACCGCTTTCGCTAAGCGTGTTGAAGTTCCGACTCCAAGTCAGTGCTTTACAAGAATTTGATGAAGTGATATTCATACAATTCAAATAAATGTCTTACTATTCACTATTCCCCAGTTGAATGGAAATTTACAAAACTATTCCTTCTTATTGTCCTCAACCCGAAGACCAATCATTACAACGATTTTTGAGCATATATATAGAGGGGTATACTCAGAGTCATCTAGTAGCAATGCACCGGTGTTGTAACTCGATAGTTATCATATTCCATGCGGGTTTAGTTATCTTTCTCTAACAACGACGTCAATACTTGAACAGTAACAGAGAGGAGGTCTGACGTGAAACAACAGAATTGTGTACAGTAGTTCTCAATTAAAGTCAACACCAGGAATAGTCAAAATGCCTACACATTATGGAACTATTGACGATTATCAGAGGGTGAGTTTATGTTATCAATTGTTCTATTCGTTTTATTCGTGTAATTGTTGTATCGCGATTTAATTTCTTTGTTTTGTTCTTGATTTCGTCAGGTGCTGTTTTTTGTTCTGTTGAATATTTTGTTCGTTCTGTGATTTATTCGAAAATTGTTTCAAATCGTGTCTCATAGAATACCAACTATTCATGTTATTGAATAGTTTTCATTATGATTCAGTGAAGATTTCCTTGTGTTCTGAAAATTGAGGTGTTTCCTTTTCCTTCGTGAGTTGCAAGTAAAGTTCTTTTAAGTGCTAAGTGTTCGAGGAAAAAAACATTCCAAATATATTTTCCTTGGTTTACAACTTCTTTAGGAATTAGATGAACCACTTCAGTCCTAGTTTGAAAGGGTTTGAACTTTTCATCTCCAACTGTATCGGTAGAGAGGAGGGTGGGGGGTAAATTTAATTGATTTCAGAAAAATTATGATTTCTTTTCTGTTTCGTAGGTAAATAGGTTTTTTTTTTCAAGTTGTTACTGGATACCAGGAGGCCTTAAATGAATCTTCGAAAAAGTGCTCGCATCTATATGTTTCAAAAAAAGTTTTGTAGAAAAAAAATATTAAATTACAGCATTATATTTAATTGTCGTGGTTTCTTCATTCAATATGAAGAAATCAAAATTCTAGAGAAGCACTGACGTGATGTCAAGAGCTTTCACGCATTGGTTCAAATTCCTAGCCAGAGCGGTCACCAGTCCAGGTATTGACCGCGCATAACGTAGCTTTACTTCATCATTAAAAGATTATGCGATGTTTCTATCAAACTCTTATAATCCTAACGAAATTGTGTAAAACTATCAGTCCTGTCGATAGACTGTTATTCATAAATCCATATTTCATCGTTATAATTAGGTTTCATTTCTGATGCAGCAAATTTTCATTACACGGCTTTTTCAGTTTCTGTTTCGGAAAAATCTTTGAAGAAAAACTGAAGACGTCCTTGGCTACCGAATTAATTCTCGGTATGAATTTGGACAAGGAAATTCATGTTTTTCTTTTATGATCACTTTGAAAAATGACCAAAAAAAATCTAACAATGCACTGAGGTTAGTCAGCAGCTTTCCGCACATCTCCAAATCACATCAAAAAACGCACCTTTACTTTCTGATGGAAATATTTCCTTTCTCAATGCGCTCACGAAATTCTGCATGAACCTTGGAGCTATCATTTTCAACCAAGTAAAAGAGTTCAATTCGAAAGAATCTGAATTATCGGTAATGTTGAGAAAATATAGTTTTGAATGGGTATTTTTACGGAATAATTATACAGATTGCTTTCATTCACCGAGTTGGCCTTCTTCAATAAGACTCAATTACCAAATCTATAAATTTCGAATCTCTAAGCTAAGTTGTATCTTTAGGCAAAAATTGTGTGAACGGTCGGCCTAATAGCCAATCAAGAGATTTTCAAAGATACCGAAGATATTTCTATTCGGAATTTTTTTCCAAATATTTCCTAGGATAAAGATCAAATTTCAGTCATGACCTTCATAAATGTATGTATATATAAATGTATATTTCATTGATTTTCTGCGCACAAAAGTTTTCGTGGTGACATTTCACTAGGATGAAGAAAATTAAATTTCAAGAAAGGCTACCTCGGTAGCCTAGAGGATGGAAACATGTTCTAGGATGCTGGAGGTACCGGGTTCGAATCCCGGCGAGGTCATGGATGTTGTGAAAGTTGGGTTTATGTTATGTTTGTGATGTTTAATCAAATAAGAATTGTTTAACGTACAGTGTGAATAGATTATATGTACATTGCAAAATTAAAAATAACATTGAGACTGTGCGCATAACCTACATGTTAGTCCATTAAAGAGAGAATGAATGAATGAATGAATGAAATTTCAAGAATAATTTGAACCATCGACTACAAAGATATAGTTTTTGAAAAACAAAGGAAACACTGGTGAAGTCACCAGCTTTTGCGCGCATGTTCAAAGGATACCACCAGAAGTGATAATGCCTGCAAAAGCTGCTGACTTCGTGTCAGTGCATTTCTATTGGGGACTGTACTTAAATTCGATCTAATCTGTTTTTTTGGAAATATTGGGAAATTAAATTTTGAAGGGGTATATCTACGGAATTATTGGGTGGATTTCACCGATTCACGAATCCAGTATTTAATCTAAAAATTTCATGAGGATATTATGATCAGAATATCACAGAATATGGAATATTATATGTATATTGTTCTGATGACACGATCATCACAAAATTTCGCACAAAGTTGTCCATAAGCATTTCCGAACTAGCAGCCAAGTTTCATCATGATTAAAATGATTTATTTTTTATTTTTTGAATTATTCCGAAAAAAACCACGATACCGAGAAGAAAACCACGAAATTTGACATATTTTCCCACAATATCTTCCAAAATTATAATCGTATCGACCTGAAAATTAGTACACTGCTGTAAATTATAAAACTCAAGGTATGACCAAATTTTGTTTTCGGAAAGAATGAACAGTTTTCGACAAAAAAATGTGTTGTAAAAAAATAAAAAAAAAATTTTGAAAATTTATTGGCAGCACGATCTCAACAAAGTTTCGCGAAAAGTTTCAAGTCCTCATGCTCCAACTAACTGCCAAGTTTCAATTCAATCGCTTCAGTAGTTCTCTAGTTATTAGGGAAATACCTTCAAGTTTCTAATGGCTATAATTCCGAAATCGTTCGACCGATTTTGCCCATTAACGGACTTAACCTCCGCATTTTGAAATGCAACCAACGCTGAAATTTTCAAGTCGTAAGCGTCCTCATTACGCCCGTAATCGTGCGTCCGGCGGCCGGCCAGACAGAATCGAATTTGACACCGGATTCGTTATCAGCGAGTCTAAGCTATTTTTTTGAGACCATTTTCGGCTCAAAATTGAAAAATTACACACATTTGGACAAAACGATAGCACGCTGTTCCCCAGAACATGCTCGCAAATTATGATATAGGGTTGATCCAGATTTCTGTTTTTTAAATTGATCCAAAACATTTTGGCGATTGAGTAACAGAAACAGATGTATATGTGTTGACAAACAAAGATTGCGGTAATCGAATAAATTGAATAATATTTCAATGTCATGGAATTCAACTTAACAACCAACTAATACCGGTTAATACATATTCGTTAATTTTTATCTGTGCAATTAGCAATTAGACGATATTGTTAAACTGTGAATTTTGATGTGGCCTTTAGGAATCCTTCATCTAGGGTCAAAGGAAAACTACAAATTATGATTACGGATAATATATAGATATTTTTGAGATTTCTTGTCTGTGGGAATCTATGGAATCCTAGCGATTCATCGAATTCATCATTCTGTGGAAATGAACCACAAGCCATAGATTGATATAATACATATTCATATATTTTGGGTCCAAAATGAGGTTCAAATGTTGTCAAAATAAGGCTTTGTTGTCATACTTCAGCTTTCACCGATAGATGCCGGCATAGTAAAATCTGCCATAAAAATTCTGAAATGTTTAAGGAAGTTACCAACCTTTCATATCAAAACTGGTCAAATAAGAACTTCTTTCCGATTTTCCGAGTTGGACCATTCGTTATTTTCGAAAATTTCCGAAAATAAAATCATTCTGACAAATTTAGATTATGATTATTCATTTCATTCAGTTAGAATAGCGATATTAGTGATGTTCTTTCGTACTGAACGAAGTGATTTATATAACTTCAATCAGAAAGATCAGTTGAAGCGATCGTTCTTTCGTTTTCAATCAGTTCCCCCTTCCACAACTCTAAAGTGATTGCAAGTGATTATTCTAATCGCGGAATTCCTTATATCATTTGAATTCAGATTGGAAAGTTAACCTCAAAATTTGAAGTTAGAAGTTGCAGAATTTTCATAGACATATGTCTATTAGAATTTTATACACGCTGACATTTACAGAGATAGATGAATTAATAATCCAGTCGAAAACATGAATTGGAACTGAAGATGGCAAACCAGAGTTTATTACCAGTTCAGTTGTACACATGAATGAAAATGATGGCAAAGTCTATGGATCAAACTGAGCGCATTCTTTCGGACATTCAGTGATTGAATGTATTCTGATTGCAAAATTACTTTCACTTAAATCACATAAGTTCCATCAGTTCAATCAGTACGAAAGAACACTACTATTATATATAAAGGTTTCCTTCTTCTCTGAATACGCAAGTCTGAAACTTGATATTTTTGAATACCTGTTTATTACAATAGGTATTTATCATCTCAATATTTAGTTCATGGAAAGGAAGTCTTCCAGAGTTGCGTTTTCAAAAATACCACAAGAAATCATTTGGAACGATAGATACTACAATTAAATTATCTGGTTTGAAATTCGTCTGTTAAATTCGTATGAATAGGACAGCCAAGTGAAAATTCGTATTTCGATAATAATAAACATTAACATTTCCTCGAGTTAGTAGTTAGTTAGTAACAAAATTCATAAATTTTGAATAAACGAGTTCGGCACAAGTTGCCAACCCACAATTTTCTTCACAAATTTACTATCACTTATTTTCATGAAAAACCTTCAGAACATCACATTTCAAACATATAATTTCAATATTATATTTTAAAAAAAATTTTTGATTACCTAAAACTGAAAATTAAAAATAGGGATTTGCATTTAAAGGGATTTGTCATGAGTTCACGATATGGCAAAGTCGAATTCAGCTTTCTCGGAAAGAAAAGGAAGTCAAATGTGTTACTTTGCTTAGGAAAACAGGGATAGCTATACTTCGATCTTGTAAGAGTAGAAGACAATGAGCAAGGAATAGAAAAAGAAGAGCACAGACTGTCATACTGTCATATTACTGACAAATCGCAAACGAATATTGTTTGGTTATATTAACAAAGGACACGTGTGAACCACAGAATAGGAATAAATATTTCATTATTCTATAGCAGAAAAAGCAATTCTACTAAACAACGTTGTCACTTCGTGCATGCATGACAAATCCCAAACCCCAATTTTGAATTCTGATTTTGAATACTTTCTGAAGGTAATTTGGGAAAATGATGAATCAAACCCATGATAATTATGTTCAAATTTGCATTTGCAGTAATAACCTAAATTCAGGAAAAACCCCCATTCTCGTTTGCTCGTTTGTTCATGAGATGTGAATGTAAAAAAATTAACCGAACACAAATATTTTCCTCAAACTTCGATGTTGATTTTCTTTTTCACTCTGCATTGAGTTCCATCATGGATGATTACATTCTCGAAATACTCAATATTTTTTGATTCATCGACGAGAATTCACTGTGTATATTTCAAACTTATACTTTTTCTTCTGGAAGTTATTATGTTGACGTTTGTCTTGTCGGCTGGTTGGCATTTGCGGCAGATATTAATATTGAAGTACAATAATAAATTTAATGTTAGAAAAGTATCCTTCTCAATTCATCTATTAAATAGTCTAGATTTATGTCTATGTTTATTATGGAAACTGTGGCATTATTTATCTGTTATTATTTTATTCCTTTGAGTGACACAATGAAATAACCAATTCTAACGAATATTCCACAAGTGGAAATCTTCCATTGTTTTCAAAACACATTTTTCTGACAGATAAAAGTAATATAACTCTCGCGATAATTGTTTAATTGATAACAGTGCTAAAAGAGATTTCTCAAATCACGACATAACCGTGTAATATTTTAGCATAGAATTATTTATCATGTATAATGCAGTGGTGACTCGTACCTACCTCAATAGGAAAATTATACATAATCACTGAAGTGAAGTCAGTAGCTTTTGCAACTTGTTCATATTCATGAAAAAAATGTTTTTCATGTTGTAAATGACACGATAATAATGAAATTTCATCATGATCGGATAAGTAATTTTGAGTTATTCCAGAAGAATCAACGACAACGATGAAAAACACGAAATTTGACATGCTTTTTTCCATATCTTCGGAAAAGAAAATGGGATCAAATGAAATATGGCACAGTGTAGTGAAATGGCATCTTGAAGGCTCATGCAAAATTCAGCAGCATCTATTGCATAGATTTTTCGCATGAGTATCTAATAACTATTCACCAAGCTTAAATTAGGTCAGATTGGAATATTTCGAGTTTTAAAGTAACGAAATTCCTGAGGACTTCAACTCTTAATCCAGTGGGTGGGTTTTACCCATTAACGAACTCAACGGGCGTCTTTGGACAAATCTCCCTTGATTGTTTCAAGAATTTAGATCTTATTTTCAGGATTAATGTTTTCTTCGCAAACCTTGCCTCTAAGGCAAATATTGGGTATATTCCGTATACAGAGTGTAACAGCCAAATGGAATAAATTCGATAACGAATAAATGAGGGCGTGTTGAGAAAAACGCTCGGACACGTCGATTTGCAATTTTAAATGCGCATATTTTTCAAGAAAATAATATTATATAGGGTGTTCCATGTGACCGTGGCCAATACCAACTTTCTTATTTCAAATGCAACCCCCTGTATATTATTTATTTTTTGGATTCTTCAGAGAAATCTAGACACAATTTATGCACAATATCCTATACCTATCTTTAACTATTTCGGAAATATTAAGTGTTTTCAGATTTAGTTCAAAAATCAACGTTTTGAATAAAAAAAATTATTTTATTTCACAAATTCGGTACATTACACTTAAAACCTAATAAGTAATACTGATTATTTCTTAATAATTAAAAAAAAAAACAAGAAAAAACATTAATGTCAATGTAGGAAATGTTCAAAATGCTCGCCGCGAACGTTTTGGCCACATGCTAATCTGGTGTAGAATTGTCTTCTAACGTTACTCAACATTTCTGAAATCACTTAATATTTCCGAAAAAGTTGAAGATAGGTATAGGACATTGTACATGAATTATGTCTAGAATTTTCTGAAGAATCCAAAAATAAATAATATACAGGGGGTTACATTTGAAATAAGAAATTTGGTATAGGCCACGTTCGCATGGAACACCCTATATAATTTTATTTTCTTGAAAACTATGCGCATTTAAAATTACAAATCGACGTGTCCGAGCGTTTTCCCTAACACCCCCTCATTTATTCTTTATCGAATTTATTCCATTTGGCTGTTACACTCTGTATATTCTTGGTTACTTATGGTTAGTGCCATATGACAAATAATGACAGATAATGAACTGGAGTGTCAGGAATTTGACAGTCCGGACATTAACCATTCGTAATCAAGAATATATATGGGCCATACCCACTGTCTGCAAATTTTCATCCAAAGTATCTTCAAAGATTCTGCAAGAAATTATGAATCTGATATCAACAAACAAAACTTAACCTGTATTTTCCTAACGAGCAAGATTTTCGAGTCTTCGTCGTTCACTGAGTTTCCTGAACAAAAACTGGAACACCTGTATACAAATTTTCAACTTTATCTGGTGAAATTTTCTGAAGGTATGTTCTGAGCGTTTTTATGATTGATTGCCTGTGTTTCATGGATGAAACCTCAACTAAATGTTGAAGAAATCAAATCACCTACACAGTGACTGCGGATTGCGGGATTTTACGGTCTTCTTTTATCCATTTGTATTATTGTTTCGAATTCGGGCACAAAAATCAAAAATGCAACACAAAAATAATCAATAGACGACTTCGGCCCAAGTTGCCAACCCACAATTTACTTAGCAAGTTCACTACCACTGGGGAACGGGAATTTCAGGACAAATTAGACATGATAAGGTTCGCATTATTTATAAATAACCGTAAAACATGCCTCGGCTCTTCAAACCAGATAATTCCTTTCAAATATAGGTTTTTGTTAAGATCGTCCCCGATTGGCAGAAATTTAAGTTGGGATTCCTGATTTCATGCAAACAGTGTCAATTTTCATATGATACGTTCCGAAAATCAACTCTGTTGTTTCATTTGCCGATTTTCTGCTCCGTAAATATGAAATATTCGGATGGTTCCTGGAACAAGCGCGTGAAAAAGGTTATTTACGGAATCTGGTTGATGAAAATGCGGTCGATTTACTGTCACCAGAACGATTTTCTATGGTGAATATCCAGAGCATAGAACAATCTATGTTTACTTTAGGTTCCGAGTTCAGAACTGTACGGGACGGTTCTAGCACAGATCTATGGTCTATGCTAGAACCGTCCCGAACAGATCTGAACTCGGAACCAAAACAAACCTAAAGTAAACATAGATTGTTCTATGCTCTGGATATTCACCATAGAAAATCGTTCTGGTGACAGTAAATCGACCGCATTTTCATCAACCAGATTCCGTAAATAACCTTTTTCACGCGCTTGTTCCAGGAACCATCCGAATATTTCATATTTACGGAGCAGAAAATCGGCAAATGAAACAACAGAGTTGATTTTCGGAACGTATCATATGAAAATTGACACTGTTTGCATGAAATCAGGAATCCCAACTTAAATTTCAGCCAATCGGGGACGATCTTAACAAAAACCTATATTTGGAAGGAATTATCTGGTTTGAAGAGCCGAGGCATGTTTTACGGTTATTTATAAATAATGCGAACCTTATTATGTCGAATTTGTCCTGAAATTCCCGTTCCCCAGTAAAAGTAAACTTGTTAAGTAAATTGTGGGTTGGCAACTTGGGCCGAAGTCGTCTATTTCAATGTGTGTCGCCTATTGAAGAAACTGACATTTGAAACCATTGGTTATGGTCCCATTGCCCTTCACATGTGCCGCCCCTGATGGAACGTGTAAATTATTATCATCAATTATTCAACTGCCATGTGCACATGGCCTGTTGCAGGAATTCATAAACACAGGATACTCTTTCCCTGATAATAAAGCACATACGATTGCGGTCTTGGAAATTTTCTTATCGATTTCTAGCCATGAGAGTGTTGATCTTATGGGGACATTATGAGAATTTGTCATTGTCTTCACGGTTACCGTCTAGCGAATTGATAAGAGAATTGTCACAATGCCCGCGATCTACATATATTCTTCAACTTTGGCCAGACATTGTTTTTTGCACGAATAAAAAATAATCTCGCCAGACACGCTGTCTGACAATATAAATCTCAAAATTATTGTTATACTTCATTCACTTTCATAAACTATCCCGGTTGGCCATGACATTCTGACACATTTCACTGTGTATATTTTGAAAATTTTAGTTTATAGTCATTTTCCAGTCAGATAACTACACAACGTTGTCCTGTCTACATAGAGGTCGTAGTAATTACGTATTTTTCTAAATGTGAATTTACTTTGGGAAAATAATGAATTTGAGAAAATATTATGTGAATTCAATAATTCCAAAGACCTGGCGAATGTTGAAGGAACTTTTTTCTCTGTTGATACTGGAAATATTTCCCGTATATAAACATGGTTGGAAGATTCAGTTATGCTATTTTCTCGTACAGAAATCAAGAATCTAGTGTTGAAATTTTATTGAAAAATAATGGATAGAGTAGTCCGTTACTTTGTGATAGTTCATTCGAAAAAAAAATACTCGAATAACCCTGCAGTAAAACTTCTAAACGAACCGACAAACCTATGAAATTCCCTACTTTTCGAAATTCTCTAGAAATAAGTCTACAGAAGACATTCAAATACCTTGTTGCACAACTTAAAATTCTCCGGTATGAACATGTAGTAGTACTACAAAACATGTGTCACCTTAAAAGAACTAACTCAATTTACAAAGTTTTTGTGAATCAATGTGAACGATGCATTGAATTGGGTTTCCACTCTCTCACGTCGAAAATGTTGGATAGCTTGGAATAAATTATTGATTCCAAATTATCTCGGTTACTATTAGAAAAAGCAGATTTCAATTCTACCTAGCACTTCCTGATACTTTGTCTCTGCTTCTTCAAAACTACCTTCGACATTTTTAGTTTTCAAGCGCGACGACTATGTTGAGATTTAGAGTAGAAATTGGCATTGGCATTTGGCAACGTCTCTGAGAATTATTTTGAAATTGCCGATATGTCACGAGTGCCAACCTGCGTCAGTTTAAAGTAAAAAAACTTGATAGACCTAAATCATGGCCAACATGGATAGTTTATGAAAGTGAATGTAGTATATGTTCATGGTTATGTTCCAGCATAGAATAACAAGTGTTAACTTCCTACTAAATCAGAGAAACAGAGTGGCCGCCATCTTTTGGGATCGTGAAAAATGACAGTAATTCAAATATTCGTGCAGTTGCCTTTATACAATTGAAATATTGTAATTTTCATTGTCTGCTTCAATTCAGAAATAAAACAAACATATTATTAGAAAGTTCATTAAGTAAAATCATTGTATAAACCTTATACAATGACAATAGTATAAATCTTTATACAATGCTTTGACAAGTTTCAATACGATCGCCTGAGTGGTTCCTTTAGATTTCATAGAACTGCTATATTACATACTAGCAGCATTGTTTAAACAATGCTAAAAGTATAGAGCTCAAAGTAAGATATTGGGGAAAAATCCTAGAAATTCAAATAATTATAACTCCGGAACCTTTCGGCCAATTTTGCTCCTTAAAGAACTAAACTGTCCCATTCTGATGCAGGACCAATCCCATTTTCAGCGACATCTGTAGCGCATCCGCCATATTTGCTCCTCGTGAAACGATAGACTTCTTGGTATTTCCACTGAAAAGGTAGACTTATTGACGAACAATACTTGCGTGAAACTGTAATTTTGTCACTCTGAAAGAGTACCTACTTTCAGAAACTTCCATGGTTTGTAAACCTTCATCTGCAAAAGTTTTTTGGAAAAAAAAATTTCCGAAAAAACTTTTGAAAAAAAATTCTTCAGAATTTACTGGCGGTACGATCTTAACAAAATTTCGCACCTAGTTGCGCGTTGTTATACTCCAACCAACTGCCAAGTTTCAATCCAAACGTTCCAGTAGTTCCCGTGTTATCGAAAATTATTAAAAACTATGACAAATCAACCATATAAATATTTATTCAGCAATCGCTGATTCCAATCATTAAGGCGCAAGTTCACACAAGGATAATGCATATTCAATCGCCGCTATGGCAACGTCAGCCTACTCATAATTCAACAGTGAAAAGAAGAGCAGGAAAAAAGTATTGACCATTTTCTCATATAATATTCATGTAAATAGTGATATGATACATTTTTGAAATCAGCAAAAATTTTGTAGCAAGATAAGAGATCTTTCGACTATAGTTTACATTTGAAAAATCCAAAATCTTTCTCATTTCTCGAGAATCGCTGGATTGAAAAATGCAGTCCTATTATATTTGAATTACTCTTAAAAAAGTGCATGTAGAATGTATCAACAGATTTCGAATACGAGTTCAAACAAGCGAGTTATTCAGCATTATTGAAAATGACAATTTCTCAATTTTCGCTCATAACTCAAGTTCTATGAACGATAAGTTGGACCAGTTTTCAGATTCGGATTAGACAGGAAAAAAGAGCTCGAGAATGTGTTATCAGTTTTCTTCTAGCTGCTATAGTTCTCGAGATCCCTTCAGTAGACAACGAATTTTGCCCACCCTGTACTTATAGGTTCATCGAAAAATAAATTGAATACCAGAAATAATGATGAGGAAAATCCTAACTTTCGCATTCAACGCAGAGTCAGGGAGATAAAAACAAACGACACGAACATTATCTCGATATCGATGAAAATATTCCTCACCATCGAAAGTCTGATTACCTACCTACGTACTTGATTATTAGATCATACCGTTGTCGGTTTCATGAAACAGTTAAGCCTTGAGCAGTTTCCTGGTCTGGTGAACGTACGATTGTTCTTCACCATCAACAGAGTCAGTGTTTGTTTTCCTCTATTTCCGGATGTTCGTTGTTTTGGATTATGTGGATGTGACATTTTTCCATATTGCTGTGTAATATGGATTATAAACTCAAATCCAGAGGCTTGTGCAAGGTAAATAAAATGATACCTACACTATCTGGTGGATCTAACACGAAGTTGTTGATGTATTTGGATTTGCACAATTTTATTTCGTTCCACGTTGTGATGCCGGAAACTTGGATTTGAAAGGAGGGGGAGGGTATCTTTCGATTGAGAAAACTGTGAAGATCGTTGTCATATAAATTTTTTGGTAAATTACAGTATCAATTCATTTTGGTCAAAATTATGGAACCAATTCATATTCTCAGGAGAAAAATATTTGGCAACAAAATCTGGAACAGGTCAAATTTTGTTTCACTGTTACTAAACTTTTATGCATTTTTGAAGGATTTTAGTTGCACCCTGTGCCATCCCTATCAACCCTCCAAATTTTTTGAATAGGGAAAGTGGGTCATAAGGTACTTTTTTGGCAAGGTCTTTGTATCTTCTTTACAGGCGTGCATAAATTTTCAAAAAGAAAATTGTTTCTTTTGAAAAATTAGTTACTTTAATGGAGAAAAAAAAATTTTCACGTGAGGGGATTGAAAGGGGTTGAAAGTTGTGCATGAACAAAATTGTAATGGTCGACTTTCATTCGGTGACAAATTTTATCAGGTGCCATCGCCTCAAAGTAAATGAGCCATGACAAAGTGCACATACAAGTACACATACTCTTTGAAGGAACTGATTTTTCAAAAAAAAAAAAATATATTTTCTTGAAAATTTCTGCACACCTGTAAAGAAGATACAACGACATTGCTAAAAAAATTACCACATGACCCACTTTCCCTATTCAAAAAATTTAGAGGATTAATGAGGATGACACACGATGCAACAAAAATCCTTAAAAAATGCATAAAAATTTGGTAAACGTGAAACAAAACTTGACCTGTTTCAGGATTTTGTTGCCAAATATTTTTCTTCTGAGAAAATGAATTTGTTCCATAATTTTGACGCGTACTGTATAATCGTTAGTAGTTAAAATTAAATATTTTTGGGTTTTCTTTCCCAATATCGGAAACATAACTGCTAAAAGTCGGATACACATTATCATTATAGAAATAACCCTGCGGATTACGGGCTTTAAGATTGAATTTCTTCATGAAGCTCATTCATATTTTGAATACAACTTATATATTATTCATAAATCATTGGTTTTTCACATCAAAAAAAAACTAATTCCATGAAAAATTCATTTGAAACATTGAAATCTCAATAAATACTCTTGTATAACTGAAAACTACTTTTTCATGCAGAATACGAAATAAGTAGCGCAATTTAAAATAATGAAAATTTCCAAAATATTCGCTTGATCGTAGGATTGCATCAATTTTGATTTGCGTAATACAATTATCGTCAACATGTGAATATCCGTTACTGGTTTCAATAGAATTTCATTATTTTTCGTACTGATAGTTTAAAATAATGAGCATGTATATGATAAAACAAGGATATATGCAAAAAAATCAATAAAAAATCGGCAACCTCATCAATTGTTGGTATTTATAGCGTCATATTTTATCATCCATGTCCATTATTTTTTATATCCAGCCTTCTTTCAAAGTCTTTATGAGAAAAATATTGGATATCGATTCAATCCAGTAAAGAATATTCGCATTTTGACGATTGATATACTACGCAAACCAAAATTCCTGGAAACCCCCGATCAACCGAATTAACTGAAAATTTTTTTAGAGGTGAAACCACTGTGGAGCGTCTCTTCTCATTTAAGATAATATTTTAAATTATGATACTCAATAAGTATCCTTAATGTGGAAAGGTTATTCAACATACAAGAGTATTTATTGAGATTTTAATGTTTCACATGAATTTTTTTTTTGGAATTGGTTTTTGTGTTGTGAAAAACCAATGAGTTATCAATAATGTATGGGTTTCATTTAAGATACCAATGGTATTGGGTTATTTAACTGAGAAAATAATAAATTCTTGTGTAAAATTTGCAGCGTTTTGAAACAGTGTTGTCTATCAAATAATATTGAAACACATACATAAACGATTGGAATCTTACTGTAATCAGAATATTTTTTTGTCATCAAAAATATCATTTTTACATACTTTTCACACAAAAATTGTACCTGTCACACGAGAATATCAGAAGAGTGCTTCTGATCTTGAATTTAATTGTGGAATTGAACATTATTTCCTTCTGGGAAAGTAGTGCCATACCGATTGTCTTGAATTGTTTGACAACAATTAACCGATATTATTTATTCCTTATATTGTTTATAAAGCGGACTAACATAAGTCATCATTCCCTTGAAATTTCTACAATGAAAACTCGACAACCTGTACACAGGAAAATGAAAAAACTTAAATTCTTATCACCACAACCTAAACCATTCGAATTATCAAATATTCCTGGTGATATAACTATGTTCACCGCATTTACTATCCGAAATTATGGAACGAAAATTTTTTCCGATTACAGGCGAAGAAAAATTATTCACAAAAAGTTTTAACGAAATTGTTGAATATTTAATTACAGCGATAAGCATAAAGTATTCCTGTTCAGTGAAAAGGAATTGAGAAAGTAGCACAAATAATGAAAATTTTCCATGAAGGTTCTTTATGTCATCAAAAGTACAGGGTGTTCTACAAGCTCTATGACAAACTTTGATAGATGGTAGCTGTTCTTATTCTGAAATTTTTTTTTCCTATGAACACATATCCGATTCGTTTTCGTTAAGAAGATAAAAGCATTTGAAAAATTATATTTTCATGTTCAAATCATAATTATAAATGGAAATTTTGATATTTCAAAAATTGTTCAAAATGTCCACCTTCGGCTTGAATGCAAGCTTCACATCGAGTAACTAAAGATGCCGTTACTCGGCGGATCAGATTTGGGTCGTTTCGTATTTGGTTTGCTGCATCTTGAATTCTATCAAGTAATTGTTGATGAGATTCGATTTGAACATGATAAACAAGCTGCTTCATATGTCCCCATAAATAAAAATCTAAGGGATTTAGATCAGGCGAACGAGGTGGCCATTGTATTGGTCCTCCTTGACCTATCCATTTATTCGGGAAATGATCATTCAGCCAACTGACTACTTGCTGTTTAGCTCTAAGTCGTCAATGAAGTCAAAAAGATTGTGCTCCAAAAAATTTTTATACAAATCTGCATTTAAACGGTCATTTATATACTGGCATCAAATCATTGTTGAAAATTCCACCCCAAACGTTTACAAGGAAACGTTGCTGAAATCGTCTTTGTCTAATGGCATATGGATTCTGCAGTGCCCATACATGTTCATTGTGGTTATTGTTGATACCTTCCTTAGTGAAACAAGCCTCGTCAGACCACACGACAAGCGAAATAAATCTATTATCTTGGGCATGTTGGTGAAGTAACCATCTACAAAATTCTTTCCTCCGTAACCCATCGTCAGCATGTAAAGCTTTTACATTTTGTCTATGAAATGGATGCAACATTTCTCCTTTCAAAACACGCCATACGAAATTTGGTGATAAATGAAGATTAGTAGCTATACGTTGAACACTAATCGAAGGGTTGCCAAGGACAGCATCTATTACATTTTCCTCATTTTCTACATTCACTTCAGTTGGCCGAAAGGCTTTCTCTGGAGCAGGATTGCCTGTTTCTCGAAGTCTTCGGAATGATGCACAAAATACTGTGTGAGCAGGTTGGTGTCTATTAGGATATTTTCTTCGGTATTCCCGAGCTGCTCTTCTGGAGTTACCATTAGAATACCCATATTCAAATACAATATCTGCATATTCCTGAGTCGTGAAAGAATGCAATAGGTTTGTTCGTTGTACCTGCATGAATTGCACTAACTACACCAACTCCACTGACTTTCAATTGACTGTAGTCACAGATGACAGAATGAGTGTAGTTAGTGTAATTCATGCCGGTACAACGAACAAACCTATTGTTATTCAAAACGTACACCAAGTGTCAAATGAATAATTAAAATAACGTCAAATACCATATCAATCGATATTTTATGTCGGTCTACTTGATCAAAACATGGAAATAAATTTTTTCAAATGCTTGTAACTTCGAAACGAGAACGAATCAGACCTATGTTCATAGGGAAAAAAATGTTCAGAATAAGCACAGCTACCATCTGTCAAAGTTTGTCATAGAGCTTGTAGAACACCCTGTATAATGTTATATTGTTCCCCTTTTCTGCTGACGAAGTTTCTCTTCTGAGATTTCCAATTCTAAACACAACAACAGCTTCTGCTCACGTCGTTATCAATCCTCTGAAAAAGAAGTGTTCCCAATAGTTTTTGCGCGCATGTTCTAGGGGAACAGGTAGCTATCGTTTTGTACAAATGTTACCTTCGAATTTTGAGCCGTAAATGGTCTCAAACGACTAGGTGGGACTCACTGATGACGAATCCGGTGTCAAAGCCGATTCTGTCCGGCTGGCCGTATGCACGATTACGGTCGTACGGAGAATTCCATCGACCGGAAACTTGCAGGGTGAGTTGCATTTCAAAATGCAACAGTTATGTTCGTTAATGGGCAAAATAGGCAAACAGTTTCGGAGTTAGAGCCTTTTAGAGTTTCGACGTTGGCCATAATTTGGGAACTACTGGAACGATTGGGTCGAAACTATTCAGTAAATTTTGAAAAATTTTTTTTCGAAAAAAAGTTGTTTCTCTTGTATTCATCACATCCGAAAAACATTCAGTGTATACTTTAAGCTCCATATTTCACAGCAGTGTAAGAAATTTCAATTCGATACGGCTATTAGTTTTGGAGATATTGGGAAAAAATATGTAATATTTCGAGGTTTTCTTCTCGATATCTTTGTTTTTTTTTCGGTATAACTCAAGAAATACTTATTCAAAATGAAACTTCGAGCTAGTTTGAAGATGCTGAAGGACAACTTTGTGTAAAATTTCGTGATGATCGTGTCATTAGAACGATTTGAAAAAAAAAAATCGTAGTTTTTTTTTCAAATATTCAATATTCTATGATCTTCTTATCATATTATCCTCATTTAATTCTGTATGAACCTTCGAACTGTCATATTTCCATAATGTACTGGAATTAAATTCGCTCTAATCTGTATTTTTGGAAATATTGGGAAAATAAAATTTTGAATGGGTATATCTGCGGAATCATTGGGTGGATTTTAACCATTCACGAATTTGGCCTTCGTAATTAAGGTCCAAACCTCTTTACAAATATCGCATAACAGCTCACCTTGGACACAATAACTTCCGAAAGAAATTACTCAGAAACTCGATATTTCTAGAGTAGGTCAGTTCGTGAATGGGTAAAATCCGACCAATGATTCCGTAGATATACCCATTCAAAATTTGATACCCCCACTATTTCCAAAAATACAAATCATATCGAATTGAAATCCAGTTCTTGATATAATGACAGCTTGGAGGTACATGCAGAATTTCGTGACGATAATTTGATCAGAAGAAATATTCATATCGGGAAGCCAATTCGAAGTGCGTTTGGCGCGGGTCAATTAAAGAAGAGATGATCACTTTGACATCGAATTAGATAATGCGCACAGAAGATGATTTTTGAAAATGAAATATGGTGTGCTCATCTGAAGAAAAAGTAAATCAGCAAGATTGAAATACAAGGAAACATATATTCTGTGCTTTGAATATAAATGAAAAAAGTGACGTCATCATTGGTAAATCGATCACAGATATGAGCACACCATGTTTATTTACATCATGGTTTCACTGGATTTTTTTTGGAACAAGATCCATAGGAAACCTCCCCTTTTTTGTCGTAAGTAATATCATAAGGGCATCTAATTTTTCCGAAAAAAATAGAAAAAACACTTTGCTAAGTACTATTTTAACAAGGAGCATGAGTGCTGGTGGCAAAAAAAAATCCGAGTCGAAGACGAGGATTTTTGCACCTGCACGAATGCTTTCTGTTAAAAAATATTACTTTTCAATATGTTTTTTCGATTTTTTTCACAGGAAAAATTTGATGCCCGAATGATATTTGACTAGACTATTTCATGAGTAAGAAATTATTCTGCATGCATTATGTATAGGTATTAATTTGAAAACTGAAAACAGGTACTTAATTAATTACGTTTGTTTTCTAAGGTACTGCAATTTCTGGTGACAACAACTGTCAAGTTTTGCCGCGGGTAAACTCGAATAAACTGCTGACAGCTCCTGCCAAACAGTTTTTCCACCTAGAAACCAGTTTTAATAGACGACTTCGGCCCAAGTTGCCAACCCACAATTTTCTTCACAAATTTACTATAATTTCATCATATCAATTTCAGGACAAATTCGCCATGATAAGGTTCACGTTATTCATAAATATTCGTGAAAGATGGCTCGGCTCCTCAAACAAGATTATTCCTTCCAAATATAGAGTTTTGTTAAGATCATCTCTGATTGGCTGAAATTTGAGTTGGGATTCCTGATTTCATGTTAATAGTGTCAAATTTGTATAGGATATGTTCCGCAAATCAACTTGGTTATATCGGTTGCCGGTTTTTCATTCTGTAAATATGAAATATTCTGTTGGTTCCTGAAAAAAAGGTGAATTACGGAATTCGATCGATGAAAAAACATTCTTTCTGTCACCAGAATGACAGTCAATGTTCTATGGTAACATATCCATAGCATAGAACAATCTTTATTTACTTTATGATCCATAGAACATAGAAGAGACAACAATCAACAATGGAAAAATTACTATAGGTATGGTCCATGCATCATAAATAAATAAAGATTGTTCTATGCTATGGATATGTTACCATAAAATATCGATTGTCGTTCTGGTGCATAGACTTAATATGTCTATGTTCTGGTGACAGAAAGATTACTTTTTCATCAATCAAATTCCGTTATTAACCCTTTTTTCAGGAACCAACCGAATATTTTATATTTACAGAACGGAAAACCGGCAACCGAAATAACCAAGTTGATTTGCGGAACATATCCTTTATAAACTTGATACTCAACATGAAATCAGGAATCCCAACTTAAATTTCAGAGATGATCTCAACAAAACCCTATATTTGGAAGGAATTATCTTGTCTGGGGAGCCGAGGCATCTTTTACGGCTATTTATAAAAACGCGAACCTGGCCATGTCGAATTTGTCCTAAAATTCCCGTGCCCCAGTGATAGTAAATTTGTGGAGAAAATTGTGTGTTGGCAACTTGGGCCGAAGTCGTCTATTCAAATTGCGCGTTTCTGATTGGTGGAAATTACGACGAGGGAAATAGTCATGAATATCTATGAATGATGTCGAAATGACATGTTGTATATCGACATTCACCATGTCTCAAAAATATATACCTACCTTCGCGAAATGTTCAATTCATATTGAAAAACACTTAAGAATAATATTATAAGTCCGAATGAAATCAGCAGTGAATTTTTTGACAATAATATCCCCATAATTCATGGCTAAAGTTCACTTCGTGTTCCTAAAATTTTTACCATACGTTGTTACATCTACATCTGTAAGAGATCTACGTTTTCCTTTACATTGAATTAAATTTTTCTTAATCTTAATGTTCAAAGGAACTACCAGAAATTACGTAGGTGGATTTTTGTTTCAGGAAAACAGAGCTCTCTCTCCAAAACCGGTGGGTAAGAATGGAAACGATGAAAAGCAGCATTTGCTGGACAGCGATTACCAAAGTGCTGAGACTTCTGTTTATATGGAAGAAGAATCGGCATTCTATAAAAGTTGGGAAGATCCAATGATCGACAGGAAATTGGAACATCCATTGTCGAATTTCGAGACCCTAATACATCTGCTGAAAGGTAAGTTAATCTTGAAAATTGGTGGATCTTTAATGGATCAAATCATGTAGATACAGGGTGTGGCAAAGAAACTTTGATTTGAATTGGGTGTCAATCGACAAAGGGTGGTCAGAAAGTGGTACGAGGAGGACCAATTCGATGGAGCGGTTCTGAAGTCTTATCGTTACCCATTAGTCATCAGTTGTAGTCGTAAAGTAAAGATAGTAGACGTCAAAAAAAAAGAATTCATCGAAATGATCACTATGTTAGCGATTTTGACCGGGGTAGAATTATTGCCTATCAAGATGTTAGTTTGTCCTTTCACGAAATGAGCCGTCGTGTTAGTTGTACAGCAATAACACTAGACACTATTGCGTGTCAGTCGTATATGGACAAAAGAAGGTAGGGGAATACCAATGAATATTAAACAGTGTTTAATACTCAATGGGAATACCAAGAATACTAACTGGTTAACCGAGGCTCTCTCATAGACTTATGAAATTATATGGACATGGCTTAGGCTAGGAACATAGTGAAGCGACCGAGAGGTGCGAAGAGGATAGAGGCAAATTCAAACTCATACATTCGAATAGGGAAGTACCACAGATCTGTGGAAGTACATAGTGCGGCGTCCCTGAAAGAGGTAGCACGAGGCGTTTAAGGGCCAATTGCACCGTTTTCGTCTTAAGCTTCAGTTAGTTAAGCGACGATAAACTTATTAAGCTCTGGTTAAAATATTCGGCTTGCACCGAGGCTGAATGTAACTAGATTAAAGTAAATCTACAAATCTGGTTACTTTCTCATGAATTGGTACTTGTGTCCAACTTCATGTTGTTTATTTTAACCCTAATTGATGAAATATTTTAATTCAAAAGATGAAACTCATTTTATGGGTTCTACCATATTTCCATAAGATATGAAAAATCGAGATGCATCTATTGAAAAACTCACCGAAAAAATATATCTGACAGACTTTATTGCTTCCATAAAATATTGTATGTAACTTTCCCGACTTGTTCAATGTCATTAAGACTAGGGATCTCTTACTACAGACCTGTGCTCTTACTTCTGCATCAGGCTTTAAACATTATTCAAATTTATAGTTATATACTCAAGTAAACTTATATTTTGTAATATCATAAGATTTGAGCCTCTGCATGGAATTGCAATCCTGACGTTTGTAAAATGAATAAATAAATAGTATTGATTTATCTGAAACAACTTTCGGATAAGGAACGGCTTACCTAAGGATAGACTTTCTATTGAATCATTTTGTTTGTAATAAGTATATTATGAATTGAGTTAATTTTGGGTCGAATATGATGAAAACTCTAATGTGAGATCCGCAGAATAAAAAGTATTCTATATAAATATTGAAGTATCATGTATGGATGGATTAATGAAGGTGTACGTTTGAAGATCGACTAACACGAGGATGCAATTTCTTTTACATTAATTCGTATGTAGTTATATTTTGAGTCCAGTTAATATATAATCGAGGAGAATGATAACACAGAGACAGCACATGTACAATGATAAAGTAGTATATGATAGCTTTCCACGTAATACATCACTAAATAAAATAGTACTGAAGAATCTTCATGAAACTAAGGTTTTTCATTCCAAATATGTCTTCGATTTCATTCTGCTATTCGCTTTTGGAAATAAATAAGCATATCATTGTAACTTTATCATTTCAAATAGTTGAAATCTTCTGAGAAATTCCATTGAGTTTACGAACTCAATGGAAATACTGATGTTAATTCTTCATGCTTTAAAAGATACGAATCAATGCCTACTTATGTCATTATCTCTCTATATCATTTTTCATGAATATCATCTGAAATTCAATAACTTTTAATCAAAATTTGATTATCAAATCCATTAACTCGTATGAGTTCTTCATGAATGTCCAATGTAAACAAAAAAAAATGTCAACAAACTGGAAGTTACGTCCAGAAAAATGTCAAACTTGTGCGAAATCGCTCGAAAGTAGGGTTAGATTTCGAAGCTTACCATTAATCCTTCTTTTAAAGCCCCAAATTCCAGGGCTTAAATTTAACAGTCAGTTAAGGCCATTAAACGAGGATTTCGTGACGGTGCAAGATAATTTTTTACCTAAACCTTGGTTATGGTCTTAATCTATGGTTTTGTAATATGGTGCAAGTGGCCCTAAGCGAGGATAGAGGCGCGATTGGGGAAGTTTGTTTTCTCTCCTCGCCGCGCGGTTGCAATCAATGAATCAAAATGGATATTGAAGCGTTCATAAGTTCGATATTTGCGAAAAATGCTTCGTGAGATTGAAGAGATGCTCAACATCATAAAAGATATGTTTTAGACAATTTGTTGGTCCAGTTTTTCAATAATTAGGATTCAATTTTGCTTGCATGTTCTAGGGAACAGCGTGCTATCATTTTGACCAAATGTCTGTAATTTTCAAAGATTTAGCCGAAAATGGTCTCAAACGACTAGGTTGGACTTACTGATGACGAATCTGGTGTCAAAATCGATTTTGTCCGGCCGGCCGTTCCCTAGAATCGATTACGGCCCTACGGAAAATCCTATCGACCTGAAACTTTCAGGGTAGGTTGCATTTCAAAATGCAACGGTTGAGTTCGTTAATGGGCAAAATCGGCCGAACGGTTTCGGAGTTAGAGCCTTTTTAAATTTTGACGATAATTCAAAAACGACTGGAACGATTGGATCGAAACTTGGCAGTTAGTTGGAGTATAGCAACGCGCAACTTCTCGCGAAGTTTTGTTGAGATCATACTGTTAGTATATTTTGGAAAAAATTTTTTTCAGAATTTTTTCCGAAAAAATTTTTTTTCGCGAACTGTTTATCACATTCGAAAAAAGTTCAGTGCAAACTCTAAGCTCTATATTCCACAGCAGTGTACCAAATTTCAATTCGATACGCGATTATTAGTTTGGGAGATATTGGGAAAAAATATTTCAAACAACGAACAAACCTACAATATTTTATTATGGTTTCGTTCCAGGTAATATCGGAACGGGAATTTTAGCAATGCCGGATGCCTTCAGGAACGCTGGTTGGGTTGTTGGACTCTTTGGCACCCTGTTCATGGGCGCTATTTGCACGCACTGCATGCACATCATGGTAGGCGTCGCACGTCATTTGGGAAAAAACATGGGCGGTGGTCCCCTAGGCTTTGCAGATGTCATGGGAGGTTCCTTTGAGAAGGGGCCCAAATGGATACAGAGATATTCGTCGGCAGCTAGGTGAGTACCAAAACATTGTTGCCTTAAGTTCCATTCAGACTTTCTTCACGGGCACTGTCGCAGTGCTGCTCCAAGGCGGTTTTCATTTGTACGAATATGAAAAATGAAAATGTATGCTTTTTGCTAGGATTTGTATAGCATCAGAATGAATGACCAGTGACAGCCCAATTTCTGATTTGAGTACAGAACATAGCAGTTTGCGCATGCGCAGACATGTAATTTTCTGTGATGAAGTAATGGACCGAACAGAGCCTACATAATCTGACGTAGATTACGAAGGCACCTAATAGAATACTGTTAATTATTCAATTCACAAAGTTTTTGAGAATCTATGTGAACGATACTCTGAGTTTTCACTCACATACGTCGAAAATGTTCGATAGCTTGTGATACATTATTGATTACTAATTATCAGGGTTACTATCAAAAAAAGCAGATTTCAATTCTACATAGCATTTCCTGATACTTTGTTTCTGCTTCTTCAAAATTACCTTCGGCAGTTTTAGTTTCCAAGCGTGATGATTATGTTGAGATCGAGAGTAGAAATTGACATTGGCATTTGGCAACGTCTCTGAGAGTTATTTAAACATTGCCGATATTTCACAAGTGCCAACCTGCGTCAGTTTTAAGTAAAATAACTTGATGGACCTAAATCATGGCCAACCAGAATAGATTATAAAAGTGAATGGCGTATAGGGTCCAATTAACACTTCCTTCTCCTTTTTCCAGGACAATGACGAACATCTTCCTGTGCATCACCCAGATGGGCTTCTGCTGCGTCTACTTCGTGTTCGTGGCCGCCAATCTTCAGGAGGTGGTGAAACATTACTTCTTCGACATCGACTTCTTCTGGTTCCTCACGTTCTTGTTGGTACCGTTGGTGCTTCTGAACTGGATCAGAAATCTGAAATTCCTGACGCCTTTCTCGCTGTTGGCCTCACTGATGATGACCGTCGGATTGGTCATAATATTCGGATATCTGTTGCACAACATACCTTCGATCGATAGCATCAAGGTCATTGGAAATCCGCAATCTTTGGCGCTGTTTTTCGGAACGACTGTGTACGCGTTCGAAGGAATAGGAGTGGTGAGTAGGAAAAGGGGGATGTAGATGAATTACACGCTCTTGGTAGCCAGTTAACATCGTCGAAATGCCAATGCCGTCGAATGCGTCATTCAGAAGATAAATTGTGTTATGTGTGGTACTATCCCAAAAAAAGGATAAGCCGATCAAGAATAACGTCACGAAATGCAGCTGTGTGCTCTAAGCAACGTGAAAACTTTCGAGCGCTGCTGGTTTGTCGTCCAAACTGGGCCTAGGGCTGGTCGTCCACTGCACGCTGCACACTGCACGCGATTTTGAGAGGCGCGATAGGAGCGTAAATGAACGAACTTGCGCGACAGATCCAAATGAATGGAATTCTAGGTACCCTCGTCGACTGGCAGCGAGTTCATACTAGCGTTTTCGAGAGAATTAGAGCGGCGCAATCGTATCCCGATCAGTTTGGATCTGCCGCGTCTATACGCTCGAAAAGAGGATCTATCCGACGGCAAGTGGAATGTATGCTTTGTGAACGGAATATTTGTTGAAGCTCGTTGTTTATTGTTGGTGAATTTTAGATGGATCAGATTGAAAGGTTAATGGATGTTGTCTTTTTTCTTAAATTAAACTCACATCCAGAAGTTCTGTAGGTGTAGTAGCCTACCTGAAATTGGACTCTTTGGCAATAATCGGCTGTATAGCATTCCAAATTTAATTAATCCAGCGCGATTCGCCATTATCTCGGTTTTTATAGCTCTTATTATCTCAATATCTATTCAATTCGTTTTTTAGTCTGTGACCAATTCTATTCCGAACATTTTTCTATATGCTCAAGTGTTTTTGGTCCATACGTACTGTAATGATTCAACTAAGTTTCAATCCATCTCATATGCAGAACGATCCTTTCGATCACAAAAAACATAGTTTTTTCTTTATCAAACGCTACGGATTTTTTTCTAGTGACCTCTTTTCTAAAATACGCATGCACTTCTGCAAAATTTTAAGAATTTCTGAATATTTGTGTCACCATCATTTCTTTCGATGATTGCACTTTTTAAAGTTTTGGAGTCACGTTCTAGGTACATTAATAACATATTTCCCTTCTGAAGGTGACTTTTCACAGATAAAACTCAAATCAGCCATAATTTCGAAGTTCCACATCCTTTGTTTTCGAAGTACCCAGATCATCAACATTCACACTTCAACTCCCATTCCAGTATTATAAATGAGTATACGATAATAATCAAGATGGTGAATTTTTTCCGATAATTTCATTTTTTCTAAATTTGTATCTACCTTAGCTCAAAAATTTTCCTCATTCCGTAGCTAACATACGCTCGATCAAGTAAGATTTATCCAAGAAGTTAATTATCAATTCTGAATCCATCCCGTATCACAATTTCTTCAATAAACACGGAAATCCGAAGTAAAAATCCTCTGCTACGCAAGAACAAGAACGAACCGAATCCTCGCGAACTATCTGCCAGTGGACGACCTCGAAGCCTGAGTCCGCTTGGGTTGTAAAAGCTCATCGTTGCTCATTAAAGCCCCAAATCGCTTCCAGTGGACGGCCAGGCTAAGGAATCTTTTTGCCTCGCTGTAAAAACTGACATCAGCTCGCGCACCGCTCTGCTCCTGCTCAAAACACCGTCCACACGTGTGAGGCAGCCCAGTTAACTTAGACAAAGCCAAATTACCTTAGACGAAGACAATGGGGGTTTTTCCTGAATTTGGGTTATTACTGGAAATGCAAATTTGAACATAATTATTATGGGTTTGAATCATCATTTTCCCAAATTACCTTCAGAAAGTATTCAAAATCAGGTTTCAAAATTGGGGTTTGGGATTTGTCAGGCATGCACGAAGTGACAACGGTGTTTAGTAGAATAGCTTTTTCTACTATAGAATAATGAAATATTTATTCATATTCTGTGGTACACACATGTTCTTTGTCAATATAACCAAACAATTTCCGTTTGCGATTTGTCAGTAATATGATAGTATGACAGTCTGTGCTCTCCTTTTTCTATTCTTTGGTCGTTGTCTTCTACTCTAACCAGATCGAAATATAGCTATCTCTGTTTTCCTAAGCAAAGTAACACATTTGACGTACTTTTTTTTCCGAGAAAGCTAAATTCGACGTTGCCATATCGTGCACTCAAGACAAATCCCTTTAAATGCAAATCCCCATTTTCTATTTTTCAGTTTTAGGTGAACAAACATTTTTAAAAAAATATAATATAGAAATTATATGTTTGAAATGTGATGTTCTGAAGGTTTTTCATGAAAATTACTGCATTTTCGTTTAAAGGAAAAACCGCCATTAACTTGCCTCGCAAGCCGCTCAGCTCTCGAATCTGTACGTGGCTCAACATAGCGTTGCAGTTGTTTGCTGGACCGGCAATTCGATCATAATCGTCCAAAATTCCTTTTTTACGCGCTTGTTCTAGGGATCAGCTAGTTATCGTTTCGTCACGATGTCTGTAATTTTCGAATTTTGAGCCAAAAATGGTCTTAAACGATTGGGTTGAACTCCCTGAAGAAGAATACGTGGTCAATTTTAATTCTGTCCGTCCAGCCGGCCGTCCGGCCATGTGTGCTGTTACTTCCGAAAGGAAAGTCCTATAGTCTTGAAATTTTCAGGTTAGGTTTTGATCCTAAATATCTCCGTTAAGTTCGTTAATGGGCCAAATCTGCCGAATGGTTTTTGTGTTACAGCCATTTGAAATGTTGATTTTTCAATAACTCGAAATATATTCATCTGAATGAAATGAAACTTGGTTGGAAGATGGACAGTATCAATGAGAAGAATTATCCATGGAAAATTTTGAAAAAAAAATGTTTTTCTTAATCTTCATATTTCATTTAAATTTCATTGGAATTTCCAAGTCGCCATTTCGCAATGTGAACAAGCGCTTAAAAGCTGCTGACTTTACGTCAGTGCTTTTCTAGGTGTTTTTGATCATATGATTTTAATGAATTGAAATTATTGGTGAGATATCTGTAAATCTAACAGCGTTAATTGCGACTGCTACATTTTGAATTGCGCTGAGACGATTTTTCGTCGTAAAAATTCAACATTACATTGTCACAATTCTCTGTACTATTTTGAATTCAATGCGTGATTTCGTCACCAATATTATTTTTCATGTTTTATGTCCAGCAGTCAACGGATTTAGTAGTCATTAAATAAACAATTAAAAAAGTTTTTTAGTGCTAATGCTGGCTCTTAAATCTCATAAATTTCTTGATTAATCAAATAATTCTAGAGAAGTCTGGAACTTTAGTGTACTTGTTCGAAGATATTCCCTCACTAATGTTATATGTACCTTAACGACTTTTTTTTGCCCACTGATAACAAATCCGGTATCAAAAATCGATTCTGTCCGACCGGCCGTCCGTATGCACGACTACGGGCGTACGTAGGATCCTGTCGACTTGAAACTCTCAGAGTAGGTTGCGGTTAAGTTTGTTTATGGGCTGAATCGGCCAAAATGTTTCGGAGCTATAGCCGTTTGAAATTTTGAGGTTATTCTCTTGATCTTTCAGAACCTTCTGGAGCGATTGGACTGAAACTTGAAACAGTAGGTACCTCGAATAAAACAGGATAACTTTTGAAGGCCAGAGTCCCTTTTTTTAGAAAAATATTTTTGGGTGCTATTGAAAAAAATAGTAAGAATGCGCAATGTTGACAATCTGTTATGTTCAAGAATTCTGGAGAAAATAAAACTGACATGAAGTGAAAAATGAAAAACTGATTAGCAATGCACATTCTCACAAAAGAATTAAGTAAATCCAAAAAAAAATTAATTCTCAAAAAATAACCACTGAAGCCTGCACTGCAGAACGACATCCCGTTTTCTCCTATCAACGTCAAAATTTCACGCATTCTAATATTTCTCGCGGCCTTTGGCAACATTGAAGCATGCATACAGTAAACAGATGCCTGACCTTGGGATATTAACTAGGTTTTTTGAAGCTTGAATGTGGCTGTGTTGCCGAGATGCACAAAGCCGTTATTTATCAGCCGGTGCTACTGTTGTTTGCTCTAAACGTCCTCGACATTTCAATCGGGACGTTGGTTACATTCGTGTTTGTGTGATTTCAAGCTCTAGGTCGTAATGCATTCTGTATCAACTGAAGAGACCTGGCTCAGTTCGGAAATATATTTTTCAACATCAACTGTTATTGAACTCTCACCTATCCCTTACTTAACAGCCTCTGTCCTGATTTTCCAGGTTTTGCCATTGGAGAACAACATGAGAACACCTCTCGCCTTCGGTGGATGGAACGGTGTCCTCAACACTGGAATGGTTTTCACCACCTGTC
Organism: Myrrha octodecimguttata; assembly: GCA_958510865.1. Lineage (NCBI taxonomy): Eukaryota > Metazoa > Arthropoda > Insecta > Coleoptera > Coccinellidae > Myrrha > Myrrha octodecimguttata. The sequence goes on from OY294058.1 coordinate 62,059,457, forward strand.
TCTATACAGCAGTTGGTTTCTTCGGCTATTTGAAATATGGAAACCGATGTGACTTAGGAAGCGTTACACTCTATTTACCACCAGACGACTTGTAAGTAATCATTAGACTCCTAATGCCGGCCACATACGTTACGGTCTACCGGAAAGTTTGACCTGCGCAGATCTACCTGCACAGTTCAACCGGTGCGTGTAATGGAACAACTGCGTATGTAGCGAAATTCGATCCTTTCTCGAAGCACCCTACTGTGGACATGAGCATGTGTGTGGGACTTCCGACCATCACATACATGTAACGGCGTCAGGCTTCAAAACTGCACAGGTCAACCTCCCCGGTAGACCGGAGCGTATGTGGCCGGCATAATCTACAGTGTTCTACATCGATATCGATAGGTTTTTTCGTTGAACCTGCATGAGAATGGTAAACTACACCCCACCACTTTTCACTCGTCAGTGTAGATGAGTGTAGTATATCTTATCTATGAGTGTAGCACAGTGTAGGTATTTTCCGACTATCCCAGACTTCAACGAAACCCCTCAGAAGCTTAAAGCTTGTGCGATTTGGGATACCGGGTTGTTACTGATTTCCTGCGCCACGTTAGGAACAGCACTGTTGATTGTTTATCCAACAACGAATGGTTGAACGGCCCCCTGAAAACCGCAAAAGTTATTTCCCGGCCAAGGGCTTGAACCCCAGACCGTACGATCATGAGGCATGAGCTCTAACCACTGAGCTTTCGCCGTTAGGTCAAGCTGTTCACTGAATATTTGAAAAAAAATCGGTAATTCTATCATTTATAGGTTATGCATATAGCTGTAATTGTTTCTAGAAATTATACTTACGTAAGTTGGTCTCTTTCACTAGGTTTTTGCACCTACATCTCAAATGATGGGTCCTTAAAAGGTAATCTATCGCTGAGAGTAGATAAGTTTAATGAAAGTTGATATTGAAACATATATTCAACATTTTCTTGAATGTTGTCTATGTTCGAAAGACTGTTCAATCCTGTGCAAGATAGCTGGTGTTATCTGCAAAGAGTACCGCATCTTTTCGGAAGGACTTGGTTTACGACGGGCCACATTTTATGCAACCCCTTTAGTAACAATCAGTTTTGTTGAATCAGGTGATCTAGCGGACCACTACAGTTGAAAGTACTATATCATTATCAAGTCGTTGAACCAAATCATAGCATAAATATAAATAATTGGCATTCTTCATAAAATGAGCTGTTGAAAAAAAAACTAGTGAAATTAACCATAAGAACTACTGGTTATACTGGTAATAAAAAAAACAGGTTGCCATTTAGAAAAACAAAGATGGGACCCGCCCAGAAAAAATGGAACACCTTGTGTGCGTTATGGAAATCCAGATTTCCATCACTGCGACACTGTTACGGGACCCTGTATTTTCCATACGTACACACTCTGAATAAAGAACATAAGGAAGGAGCATAATGCCTCACAAAGTGGGTCCGGGATGGATGTTGCATATGGCCGACTTCCCTTTCACTTTGAAGATAGAACAACTTGTTCCGAGACTTCTTTGTCTGAAGAAACTAACTAACATGAGTCATACTTGGAGTTTCAATATGGGCGCCTATATCCCACTGATATACGAAGTAGAAAAGTGTTATGCTTCTTTCTGTGGTTCTTTATTCAAAACGTACACATATCATTTAAAAAATAAAGTTTCTTTTTATTATTACGAGGCTTTATCACTGAAAACAATAAGAGTAGGTAACCAAAATTACCCAAAATGTTTGCCAACGTATTTTCCCACCAACCAGTCCCTTACCTCAGGTACCCTCTGATCTAAAAGATTACTTATTGTACTACTCCAATACAAATGAACCCTGGTCAGAGCAATATCTACGAACATAATTATTGATTTCAGATTGGCACAAATGGTATGCTTGATGATGGCTGTCACCATATTTTTCTCCTTCCCCCTCCAATTCTACGTTCCATTCAACATCATCTGGCCACCACTGAAGAGCAAGCTGACCAGAGGCAAATGCGACGATAGCGACGAGAGTCTAATTGCAGAATACATCACCAGGACCTTGCTCATCTTCTGCACCTTCCTCTTGGCCGTGGCAGTACCAAACTTGGGGGCAGTCATAACCCTAGTTGGAGCCTTCAGTAGTTCCGCTCTAGCACTTATATTTCCTCCCGTGGTAGAAATTTTAGCCTACTACCCCGACAAATGGGGTAGATTCAGTTGGATCTTATGGAAAGACATCCTGATCGTCATTTTCGGCTTCTTCGGCTTCTTTTTCGGAACCTACTCGGCCGTTCTTAACATCATGAACGGTTCCCCGAGTACCTGATTCTTCTATGATTTACCATATCTGTGATTTTCAAACCAAGTGCATAGGTGATAAATATTATTTATTCGATACGCCGACAACTTGCTGAGCTGCGATTCTATAGTTATCCAGTTTTGAGGATAATTCGAGGAGTCTATCTCTATGGTTTGCTACGAACGAAATCTGTAGAATTCGACCGGAAGTAGGTACTGTGTACTGTAGGTCCTGCTGCTTTCGTTCTTACTTGACGAATACAAGTTTTTTTTTGGGTCGGTTTGTGGCCAAGCAAGTGCGACTCAGAAAGATTTTTTGTGATGACAAAATCGGAGAAGAAAAGGTGCAGATTAAAGTAGATTTGGCAAAGTTGGGAGTTTATGCCAGGACAGCTGGTTTCTTATATTACCTCAATTATGAAGTAGGTACTGAAATGATCGCTTTTGTAAGCTGTTGCGTTGAGTTTTGCGCATTTTCCATTTTTGGACGAAAGTTACCATTTTTTTAGCATTTTGAAACTTCTGTACGAATTTTCATGAAATTTAGTACAAAGATACGGATGATATCTGATAATAGTTCACCAGGTGTTTCATTGATATCAATTCCCTTCAAGAAACAAAATTGGGGTTTGAATAAGAATTCTACCTCCTGAAACATTTATCAATTCTTTGTTATTGAATATCTGAATCACAACTCAAAATCAATAGTATTTTTTCATAATTTTTCATCTACTTTTGTTGATGCATTTTTGTCATGAAAATGATATCATGGATAAGTCACAAAAAAGTATTGTAAATCTATAGTTCAGCGTCGAGGAGCGCAGCAAAAATGTATATGCCTGAAAAACAACTAAACAATGTGCAAAAAACATTTGGGAAAGATATCACACTGAAAACATGTGAATAGCCTATGAAACTCTAAAGGGTAATATTTTCTGAAGCAGTGTTCATTTTTCCCTACAGAGCATTTTTTTGTGCGCCACTGGTAGTTCAAAAATTCTGAAGAATTTTTTAATGTCTTGAAATTGTTTGCATCTGCTTACGTTATTGATTTTGAAATTATATTCATTTCTCTCTATTCACTATTCCGGTTTTTAAAGAATCTATTTTCTCAGTGAAAAAAAATTGTAGACTAAGCAAATTCTAATTTTTCAAAAGGTCGAAAACTATTCAAACAAAATAAAATTCTTCTCTTTTGTTTTTCAAATATTAATGACGCACTAAAAAAGAACTGAAGGAATAAGGGGACATTACTTGAGAAGAAATATCTGCCGATAAATTGAAGTTTCATATGATTTGAACCTTAAAGAACATTATTTGTCCAATTATAGCATATATCATAAAAAAAAATTGAAAACATTGGAAATCCATTACACTGTATTTTCAAATCAAATACTTAGTTATAGGAGTTAAGAATGATTCGGAATATTATATCTTTTCTCACCAATATGTAACGTGATAACTCACTAATACTTGCGAAATATTTTTCTTATTCTACCCTCAAAGACCATCCCTCCACATATTCAAATAAGACTTTGTATGTCCTCAGGTACCATGCGACTTTTACACATTTAATAAATTTCGTCAGTTTCCGATAACTGCACAGTTCTCACTTAGCTTAGGGGATGCACAGGGTTGGACGCAACAGTTTCCTTATAGAGCAAATATTTAAAAAAAAAACAGAGTATTTAGCTGAAATCAATTCCGATAAACTGAGTTGAATTGAAATATCGTGGATGATTTCAATCTCAAAGCCAAGACAATAAGCTATTATGACAATAAATAAATTTTACATCTCGTTTATATCGAATTGGAGACATATCTTGTATGCTTAGTTTTACATAGCAAATTGTATTTGAAGAATTTATTTTACAGATTTGTCTTTTATCAACGTGTTGTTTTATTATGTTCCTTATTATGGAGTAGAAGTGGAGATTTACCTTTTATCTGATTCAAAATGTCTAATGTAACAGTATTCCTTACATTGTAAAAATGTATAGCATATGTAATTTATCCATGAATGTATTTATTTTAACATATAAAATTGTATAATATATCCAATATCTGATGAGTTTGTTTCATTAGTTTCAGTTTAGTTTTTGAAGGTAATTATTGAGTTTGGGGAAGTGAAAAACAATTAAACTGGAGAACTTTACCATAATTACTTGAACAGAGTTGCAAAGTAGTCTAAATTGATATTGTCCGGCCGTCTGTCCGTATGTGTTGTAATTTCCGAAGGAAAGAAACATTAGTAGCATGAGTTTGTTGAATGTGGTTCCTTATGTACATGACCTCTCAAAAGAAATCAGAAAAATCGCTGCCAAAATATTTGACAACAGCTTTTAAAACGAAAAATAATTCAAGATATATTCTAACAAAAACGAAACTAACTAATGAGAAAGAGAAACCAAAGAATTGTGTTTTAAATATTCCCTGGATTCGTGTAAAGACATATACAGTAGAAACATCACGGACCAGAAAACGAGAACAGAAAACAAAAACAACCTGAAGAATAAGGACTTACAAAGATCTCAAATAGCGATCTCAAATAGCGAATCATGTATGTTTGGCCATTGAAAATCAGATTGTTTGATATATTGGGATAATATAAAGATGATCTAAGCGAAAAATTTAAGAGTTCTCCTGTGTTTTGCTGAATGGAGAAAGTAATTTCGTCCATTTCTGTAAATTTTCGCTTAGTGGTCTGATGAAGTAGTCAGCTATAGACTGAAACGTTACATTTCATATTATAGATCGTTCTCATCATTTCAATATTGTTTATTAGACAAAATTTTTTTTAAAATTGCCTTTGACAAATTTTTTGAATCCTGCAATCTGCAAGGGCGATGTTTTTGAATAATAAATCGTTATTTAGCTATAAACTGTTCTATTTCAGATATTGGGAGAAAAACCTAGAAAAACTCTGACGTGAATTCAGCAGTTTTTACGCGCTTGTTCACATCGCGAAATGGAGACTTGGAAATTTCAATGAAATTTAAATGAAAAATAAAAATTTTCAAAAAAAATTATTTTTTTTCAAATTTTTCAATTGCCAAACGCCACATTGATAAAATAATAAAATTGAAAATCAGAAAATGTATCTCGATGAAGTGAAAACATGTTTCAAACTTCATAGAAATACCTGCAATATTTAGCACGTTTATACGGCATACTTCAATATGAAGTTTTCACTTGAAATTGCCTTGAGAATGTCCTCCGTATAATAAGCATATCATCAGGGAACAGCCTTTATAATCGAACAAGCATTCCTGAATTGGAATTGTTTTGAAGAAGATATTTGTTTCAGAGTAAAAGTTTATTTTAAGTTTTCTTCAGAAATAATTTATAATTACGGTTTATATATTTAAAATTCTTCATCGATATTGACATGTTAAAACCTCATTTCTTCGAGACCTTCCATATACAGGGCTGATTGCAAATAAGACGTGAACCTTGAAGGTGTCAATATCGAGTGGTATGACTCATCTGCTGTCGTTTGAGCCATATTTTTTAGTAAACGATTATCAAAAGTTTCAAGATTTTGATTTCTTGTATTTTCAGTTGGTTCAAGTTCAACCTCGAAAGATTTCAACAATTTTGGCTGAAATTTTTTGTTCAATGTAGACATGTAAAAAAAAAGTTGAGTTTGAATTTTGGAAAAATTTTTTCACGGAAAATCTACAAAATTGAGTACATTGAAATAATACTACCCAATTTGGTAATCGAAAATAGAAAATTTCAACTTTGTAGGTTTTCCGCCATTTTGAAATAATTTTTCCCGATTTCTACAAAACAATTGAACTGAGCACTAAAAAATACTAAGATGTGACCAAAAACCGTTAATTCAAAGTTCACGCATAACTCACCAAAGTTATCAGAATATTGCTCAAAGTTGACATTAAACACCCTGTATCCCGCTTATGCTTCGAAAACGGGGTATGTCATAGGGCAAAAATTACTTTCCCATGTCATCTATACGGCTATATATGTTTGACTAGTTTATGATGAAACACCCTGTATATGAAAAAAGCAAAAATATGCTGTGGCGTTAAAAAAATCTAGAAAAGCACTGACGTGAGGTCAGGAGGATTAATCAGTTCTTACGAAACCTTTTCAGGGAATGAAGGAGGAATTTGGCAAGTTTTGAGATCACAAAAACTCAAATATCTCTGAAATTGTTGATTTTCACCACTTCCAAGGTTCACGTCCAATTTGGAGTCACCTGTATAAAAACTTTAACCTGTTAGAATAAATATTATATAACAATAATTTCAGAATATATCAAATCAGTCGTTTTCAGATATCGTATCCACGTCTATATTCAAATCTGGATCTTGCGTTGAATCTATAGCATTTTCACCTCCTTTTCCCGCTTCTTTGGAATGTCTCCATTTCATCCTTCTGTTTTGGAACCAAACTTTGACTTGTGCATCGGTCAAGCCTAATGTGGCTGCCAATTGCCGCCTGTCTGGTTTTGTGATATATTTTTGTAGTTGGAATCTTCTCTCTAAGCCTTTTCTCTGGAGGTTGCTGAAGACGGCTCTGGACCAGGATCTTTTTCTTTTCCCGTTGTTGGAGGAAATTGGTGGACTAGGAGTTGTTGACGGTTGCGGTATTCGAATGGCTGGAAGAAATGAGAAGCATTAGTCGATTCATGATTTATTTCGAAGAATGTTTTTACGCGCTTGTTCTAGGGAACATTGTAACGTTACAAAACGCTCCACTGTCGATTTCAGTTTTCATCGCGAAAATACGTCATACTAATAATTTCAATTCCAATCGCAAAAAAAACGCCTTACTGAAATTATATGATCGGTCGCTAAAGAACGCTCGTCGCTTTGACGGTTGAGTGTGTGTTTCGCATGCGCGACCCTTCAAACTCGGTCCAGCCGATGGAAAATTCTTTCTTTTGGTGCGTAGGAAGTTGAAGATTCAACACCTTTCTAGAGTTTAGCGAATTAACGAACCTCGTAATCCATTAACATCGTGGAATTTTGAAGTTTTATTGTTTCTTATAAGACGTCTATTCAAAAGGCGGTAAGTACTACGTATATCCCGACCAATATTTTTTGTTTTGTGAATGCCAAATTGTGATTTCTGATTTATTTCATTCCATGCAGGTTACACAGGTTAACATTTTCCTTTGTATGATATTGTGCATTTGATTTCTTGTCTCATTCTTATTATCGAATAACGTGCTCTTATTCCTGAGTTCTAGATATTTCATCTCATATTTGTTAGCTTATAAATTATTTCAATAACGTCTAGAGTCGCTGGGAATGAGATCACGTGTTACAAGCACTATCTTATAGTTTTGAAATTTGCAGTCTTTGTACCGGGGCTATCGCCCACTGAATCATCTTTGTACCGGGGCTATCGCCCACTGAAACATCTTTGTGCCGGGGCTACAGCCTACTGCATCATCTTTGTACCGGGGCTACCGCCTACTGCATCATCTTTGTACCGGGGCTATCGCCCACTGAACCATCTTTTCACCGAGCTACCGACTACTGGATTATCTTTTTACCGGGGCGAATGCCCATTTGAATATCCTACTACCGGACCCAGAGTTTGACTGGATCATCTTAGTACTAGAAGCAATTATTGATGGATTATCTTAGTACTGGAGCTGATCATGGCTGGAATACCTTTATACCGAAGCTTATTATTGCTGAAATATCAAATTCTGGACTTCTGCACTGGATGGAATCTCTTGAAACTGGACTACCTGCATAATACCTGCATTTTGGAGGATCATACCGTCGGATCCTTTACTATTAAGATAAGTGCTTCTTCGAATCCCGGATCTCAGATTCACTGTACCTAAATTTGTGTTTGTATATAGCAATTTTAATTGTAAAGTTGAAATAAATAGATAGGGAGTAAGAGGTTGCATCATTGCCACCAGATTAGCGACTAGGGATACATTCAGGAGTTAATTTGATTTCAACATTTCGTCACTTTATCTGTAATTTTCGAGTATTGAGTCGAAAATTGTCTAAACGATTGGGTTGAACTCCCTGAAGAAGAATCCGAGGTCAAATTCAGTTCTGTCCAGCCGTCCGTCCGTATGTGCTCTAACTTTCGAAGGAAAAGACTTCGAGACTTGAAATTATCAGATTAGGTTTAGAGCCCGAATATCTTGGTTGTGTTCGTTAATGGGTGGAATCGGTTGGAAGGTTTTGAGTTTAATTCCTCGATATCTCATGAAGTATTGACTCGATCAAATTGAAACTTCGTGGACAGTTGTGGAATACTAACGTGCAACTCAGAGTAGAATTTCGTGTGGATCCAGTCGTTTGAAAAATTTCAAAAAATGAATTCGGAAATGTTTGAAACGTGAAAATATTTATTAGACTTCAATGGAATTTGGCACAAACTTTAGAGTCAGTATTTCACGACAATGTTTCAAATTTAAGTTCGATCCGATATTTACTTTCGGTGATACAGGGTGTTCAACAAGCTGTATGACAAACTTTGACAGATGGTCGCTGTTCTTATTCTGAACATTTTTTTCCTATGAACATATATCCGATTCGTTTTTGTTAAGAAAATATAAGCTTTTTAAGAATTTATATTTTCATATTCAAATCATAATTATAGACGGAAATTTTGAATCTATAGGAATTGTTCAAAATGTCCACCTTCAGCTTGAATGCAAGCTTCACATCGACGAACTAAAGATGCCGTTACTCGGCGGATCAGTTTTGGGTCGTTTCGTATTTGGTTTGCTGCATCTTGAATTCTATCAAGTAATTGTTGATGTGATTCGTTTTCAACATGATAAACAAGCTGCTTCATATGTCCCCATGAATAAAAATCTAAGGGATTTAGATCAGGCGAACGAGGTGGCCATTGTATTGGTCCTCCCTGACCTATCCATTTTTCGGGAAGTGTTCATTCAGCCCACTGACTACTTGTCTCCCTCTATGCGGTGTTGCACCATCGTGCTGATACCACATATTTCCTACAATGTTTAGCTCTAAGTCATCAATGAAGTGAAAAAGGTTGTGCTCCAAAAAATTTGTATACAAATCTGCATTTAAACGGACATTTATAACATGTACTGGCATCAAATCATTGTTGAAAATCCCACCCCAAACGTTTACACTGATACGTTGCTGAAATCGTCCTTGTCTAATGGCATATGGATTCTGCAGTACCCATACATGTTCATTGTGATTATTGTTGATACCTTCCTTAGTGAAACAAGCCTCGTCAGACCACATTACAAGCGAAATAAATCTATTATCTTGGACATGTTGTTGAAGTAACCATCTACAAAATTCAAACCTTAGTAACCCATCGTCAGCATGTAAAGCTTCTATCATTCTGTCTATGAAATGGATGCAACATTTCTCTTTTCAAAACACGCCATACAAAATTTGGTGATAAATGGAGATTAGTAGCTATACGTCGAACACTAATCGAAGGGTTGCCAAGGACAGCATCTATTACATTTTCCTCATTTTCTACATTCACTTCAGTTGGCCGAATGGCTTTCTTTGGAGCAGGATTGCCTGCTTCTCGAAGTCTTCGGAATGATGCACAAAATACTGTGTGAGCAGGTTGGTGTCTATTAGGATATTTTCTTCGGTATTCTCGAGCTGCTCTTCTGGAGTTACCATTAGAATACCCATATTCGAATACAATATCTGCATATTCCTGAGTCGTGAAAGAATGCATTGTTATTCAAAACGTACAACAAGTGTCAAATGGATAATTAAAATAACGTCAATTACCACATCAACCGATATTTTATGTCGGTCTACTTGATCAAAACAATTTTCCAATTTGAAGTGGGTACGATGTGATTTTCTTGGATTACTGGTTCATTTCGTTTATTGAGGATGGAGAGTTATTTTTCTAGCCTTCATTTGAGAAAGACTACGCAACACGATAAGTATCATTTTTGTTCGCATATTTTAGGGAACTGCCTGCTGGCGTTCTGCACAAATGGCTATTTTTTTCGAATTTCTCTCCGAAATGGTAAACGACTGAGTGAGGCTCACTCAAGATGAAGGATCTGATGTCAAAATCGGATCTGTGCGGCGGGCCACCGGTGCCACGATAACTTCATATTGAAAAGAACTAGCTACTTGAAATTTTAAGAGTAGGTTGCACATCGGAATGCGCCGGTTGGGTTTGTTGATTGGCCAAAATAGTGAAACAGTTTTGAAGTTATACTGATTAGAAATTTTGAGATTATTTCCGCAATATCTCAGGAACTACTAAAGCAAACGGATTGGAATTTGTTCATTAGTTGAAGTTTGAAATCGATATTATGAAATACTGTACCAAATTTCATTTCAATGCAGTAGACGACTTCGGTCCGAGTTGCCAACCCACAAATTCCTTCCAAATTTACTATCACTGGGAAAGGGGAAGTTCATAACAAATTCGACATGATAAGGTTCGCGTTATTTATAAGTATCCGTAAAAGATCCCTCGGCTCCTCAAACAAGATAATTCCTTCCAAATATTCACAACTACTGCTAAGCGATACGCCCTCTGGTGATAGAAATTCGAACACTTCCAAGCTAGTAGTTTTTCGACGTGCCCGTTATTCTAACGTAATTTGCTTACTTTTAGAGTTCATTTTAGAGCTTTTCTGTTGTTCTCAGAGTTGAAATTTTGGTATACCGAAAGTGTTTATAATATTCATCAATCGATTCCTTTCTTTCTGATAAAAATTTTCGATTTTATTAATTCGAAATGGCATCCTCCCGAAATGACTATTGTTGTGTGCCTCACCTCAATGTTTTTCATGGTCAAAGAAGAAAGGATCATCTACTGCCTCAAGTTTTCATTTTTTCCAAAGCCAACTGAAAAAAAAGTTAATTTGGAAACAGCAGGAAACTCAATGAAAGAAGAAAAGCCTGGATTTTGAAATTGAAGATTGGAAAACAGGTCACGAAATACATGAAAGTATGTTCACTGCATTTCTCTGAAGATGTTTATTTTCATAAAGATAAATTACAATGTATTCATTTCGAAATAACTTCATGTCCAGATATTTTAGGTGTAAATGAAAATAACGGAATTTTGAAAAATGCTGATCCTGCAGAGAGACTACCGAGCACTTCTGCAGCTACCTACTTCACATGCTACACAAATCATATTCAAAGAGAGTTATCTGGTTGAAAACCTGACAAAAACTAAATATACTGTTATAGTTGATAATAGCTAAAGTGATCATATAAATACATCGATATTTTTCATTTCTAGCTAGCAAATATAGGTAGGTAGGTTGAACCAGCTGTGACATTTTTCATTTTGGATGTGTATCTTGAGCTGCTGTGATATGAAATAAAATCAATTATATGTCTATCTGTTTCCTTTCTTTCGAAATACGATGCAAAAAACTAGAGCAGATAAGCTGTCTTTTCATTTTATTAATTCATTCGTTTGTAAACAAAGAGAACGAGTCATATCATTTAGACTGATTCTAGATTTACCACATAGTATGGATTGCATTCAGCACTTCTTCACATTGATAAGAGTCCTTGAATTACTTAATGAGGTACCTATTTTTACAGAACCTCAAGTAAACTAAGATATTTGTTCATTTTGATTCACCAAGCAACAGACACTAAAATAACATCGAAATTATCCTCCAGGAACGATTTGAAGCACGATTTTATAACGTCATCCAAAAGAAAAGTTCCTTCTCAAAAAATCTTACACAAAATTATGATAATTTCATTAAATATTCTAGCTCTGCTCAATAAATATTCGTTCTTATCCACATTTCTACGGTTTGTTTACATAAAACTACTAGCTTGGACAGGTTCCAAATTTATCCGTTAGGGCGCTGGCATCTTCGCAGAAGTTCCCAATAGGTTGTTGTTAAGATCATCTCTGATTGGCTGAATTTAAGTTGGGATTCCTGATTTCATGTTAATAGTGTCAAGTTTATATAGAAAGTATTCCGGAAATCAACTTGATTATTTCGGTTGCCGGTTTTCCGTTCCGTAAATATGAAATATTCGCTGGGTTCCTGAAAAAAGCTTGTTTACGGAATTTGATTCATAAAACAGCAATCATTCTTTTTCCAGAACGACAGTCAATATTCTATGGTAACATATCCATGGCATAGAATAATCCCTGATGTTTTACTTACATCATTGAAGAATCTATATTTACCTGATGATCCATAGACCATAATTAGTAAATTTTTCATTGTTGATTGTTGTCTCGTCTATGTTCTATGGATCATAAAGTAAATAAAGATTGTTCTTTGCTATGGATATGTTACCATAGAACATTGACTGTCGTTATGGTGACAGAAATATTGGTTTTTCATCAATCAAATTCCGTAATTAACCTTTTTTTCAGGAACCAACCGAATATTTCATATTTACGGAACGGAAAACCAGCAACCGAAATAACCAAGTTGGTTTGAGGAACATATCCTATATCAACTTGACACCAATTTCAGCAAATCAGAGATGATCTCAACAAAAACCTATATTTGAAAGGAATTATCTTGTTCGAGGAACCGAGGCATCTTTTACGGATATTTATAAATAACGCGAACCTTATCATGTCGAATTTGTTTTGGAATTCCCCTTCCGCAGTTGTAGTAAATTCGAAAGAAATTTGTGGGTTAGCAACTTGAACCGAAGTCGTCTATTCAAATTTCTGAAGATATTGGAGAATTAATAATGTCAAATTTCGTTTTTTCCTTGTATCGTTGAAATCTCTAAAATAACTCGAAAAATACTGATTCGATCATCATCATGAAAGTTGGTGAATGCTGCTAGACAATTTTGTGCAGAATTTCATGTTGATTATGTCATTAGAACAATCTTTAAAAAAAATCAAAATTCTTGACGACAGTGCTATTATCGAACTATCGAACTAAAGAAAAAAAATCGTATCTTGGAAAAAATTCAAGAAACGTATCGACATGAACTCTGGACTTCACTAATCGAATTTCAAATTGAGCAAGCTCATGTAGACGATGGAAATTATCATTTTCTAAAATTATAGAGTCACCAAAAGTAAATAAAATGATTTGTGTATACGGGACGTCTTGAAGTATGAATTGGCGCGTCGCATCATTTTTTTTATTTATTCAGAAAACACGAACGAAATTTCAGTGGGGTATAATTTCGAAACTGTAAGACAGGACATAAAGAAAAAAAAATAAAATGAGAATGCAAATCTCATTAATACATCACCAGTTTTTCTGAATTTCATTGAGATATGTCCCGTAGAATCAGTAAAAACAATGTCCATAAAGTTAGCAGAGCCACTTGCATGGAAGTCAATGAAAACCATCTCATTAATTGTCGTATATTTGTCGTCATTCTGAAATATCCATCGAGTTCGATCAGAAATTATATGAGTAACGTTCGAGTATTTGTCGTAGACCATCTAACCTGAAAAAACCAGAAAAAATATTTTTTTTATAGCTTTTTTATAGGTTTTAATGAAATGTTCTGGTTTCTAAGGAAATTTGTCTGATTCGGCAACACTGCATTGGTAAATTGATATTTCAGGTATATTTTTCGTATCATTATTGACTGATATTGGGTTGTATATGTTAAATCTTCTATTTCCCGAAATGAACAATTTTCGTTTCAATGCTGAATAATGGACAAATATATTCCATTCTCACGGATATACATCGACGTAACTTTGTAATACAAGAAAGTTAATTAGATGACCGTTTTTTCTACCGGAAATGAGCTGAACGATTGAAGGACGACCAAATTATATTTGTCGTGAAAGAAGAATATTTGTCAGTCAATAATGATACGAAAAACATACCTGAAATGTCAATTCACCAATGCAGTGTTGCCGAATCTGACACATCTCCTAAAAAACTAGAACATTTTATTAAAACCTAAAAAAAAGCTATAAAAAAATTATTTTTTCTGTATTTTTCAGGTTAGATGGTCTACGACAAATACTCGACAATTACTCATAACATCTTTGCTCGAATTCGATGCATATTTCAGAATGGCTCTGCTAACTTGATAATAAGTTAGCAGAACCATCCCTTTAAAAAAACAAAGAGCGCGACAAATTTTTTTCTTTCACGACAAATATGTTTTGGTCGTCCTTCATTCGTTCAGCTCATTTTTGGTAGAAAAAACGGTCATCTAATTAACTTTCTTGTATCACAAAGTTACGTCGATGTATATCCGTGAGAATGGAATATTTCCCTTATTCAGCATTGAAACGAAAATTGTTCATTTAGGGAAATAGAAGATTTAACATATACAACCCAATGTCAGTCAATAATGATACCAAAAATATACCTGAAATGTCAATTTACCAACCAGGACATTTCATTGAAACCTATAAAAAGCTATAAAAAAATTATTTTTTCTGGGTTTTTCAGGTTAGATGGTCTACGACAAATACTCGACCGTTATTCATATCATTTCTGATCGAATTCGATGCATATTTCAGAATGGCTCTGCTAACTTAATATGAAGTAAGCAGAGCCACCCGTAAAAAAAAACTAGAAGCGCGACAAATTTTCTTCTTTCACGACAAATTCTCGACAATTAATGTGATGGTTTTCATTGACTTCCATGCAAGTGGCTCTGCTAACTTTATGGACATGTAAAAACATTGTATCCAGTAATGGAATTTCACGTTGAAAGTGAAAAATTCAGGTACTTTCAAAAGCTTTCATTTCAGAACCCGATCCCAAAGATTCATTATTTCGAATATCGAATAATGAGTCAGTAAAGTTTATGATTGGATTTTGAAATGAAGCGTTCAATATAAGTAGATAAGCCATATTCTCAACAGATTATAATAAACATAAAACACACAATGTAAGAATAGTGTTTTAGTATCCAAAAAAACAAAAATTGTCCTCCTTTCTTCCACTCGAAACTAATTGAAAGAGCTCCCTTATTGTGGGTTGACAGGATGCTACGTTTAGTAAACAGGGTAATAAACTTAAGATGGTGGTTGTCCTCTTGGGAAACAGGGAAGTATTAGCGACACGTTGCTATCATAAGATGAAAAAGTCATTCTTTTCGGTATTTTTATACGGTTTTCGGTTACCCTCCCAAGTATACTCCATTCACTTTTATAAACTATCCCGGTTGGCCATGGTATTCTGATACATTTCACCGTGTATATTTTGAAAATGTTAAGTTATAGTCATTTTCCTGTCAGATAACTACACAACGTTGTCTTCTCTACATAGAGGTCGTACTAATTACGTAGTTTTCGAAATGTAAATTTACTTCGGGAAAATAATGAATTTCAGATAATATTATGTGAATTCAATCATTCGAAAGACCTGGCGAATATTGAGGAAACTGTTAACATTGGAAATATTTCACGTATATAAACATGGTTGGAAAATTCAGTTATGCTACTTTCTTTTTCGGAAATCAAGAATCGAGTGTTGAAATTTTACTGAAAAATAATGGATAGAGTAATACGTTACTTTGTGGTAGTTCATACGAAAAAAAATAAAAGTTCTCGAATAACCCTACAGTAAAACTTCTGAACGAACAGAAAAACCTATGGTATTCCCTTCTTTTCGAAATTATCAAGAAATAAGTCTACAGAAGTTATTCAAATACCTTGTTGCACAACTTGAAATACTCCAGTATGAAAATGTAGTAGTGCTACAAAACCTTTGGCACCTCAAAAGAACTAACTCAATTTACAAGGTTCTTGGGAATCTATGTGAACGAAACACTGGGTTTTCACCCACATACGTCGGAAATGTTGGATAGCTCGTGATAAATTATTGATTTCAAATTATCAGGGTTACTATCAGAAAAAGCAGATATCAATTCTACATAGCACTCCCTGATACTTTGTCTCTGCTTCTTCAAAACTACCTTCGGCATTTTTAGTTTCAAAGCGTGATGATTATGTTGAGATTGAGAGTAGAAATTAGCATCGGGATTTGGCAACGTCGCTGAGAATTATTTTGACATTGCCGATATTTCATGAGTGCCAACCTGCGTCAATTTTAAGTAAAAAACTTGGTAGACCTAAATCATGGCTAACCGGGATACTTTATAAAAGTGAATGGTGTACTCTGCTCACAACCAATGTGAGTACTGCTTAGTTGAATTATTGTATGGTTAGAACTACTTGTTAGTGGGTCCAACGAGAGTAGCTGTATTCGCATCTACTGGCGATAGAACTCTACCAAGCAAGTATACAATTATATAATAATCTGCCACAGGTATATAAAAATATTGTGAATACGAAAAAGTTCGAAAATAATGTGAAAGTAATGTTATTGAAATTTTTTTTAATTCTTACAGAGAGTACTATGATTCTCTACTGTGATTAATGGTTCTGATATATTATATTGCGGACATATTGATTCAATCTAGGTATATTTGTGTATTTTTTAAATTTATAATTTTGTTTACACAGATTTGACTGTACCTTATACTCACCTTGTAAGTCTCATAGAGAAAAATAAATACTATTATTATTATTATAGTAATTTACTGACCTGCGCGTTTTTCTAACGTGTTTTGCCTACCTTTTTAGTTGATTTTCGAGATTTTCCGTTGTTTTCTGCGTTGAAATTTTTGTATACCGAATTGTTCGTTATATTCATATTCGATTCGTTGCTAATTCGAAATGGCATCCTGCCGAAATGACTATTGTTACTCGATTTAATTCATGGTCAAAGAAGAGAGGATCATCTACTGCTGTATGTTCTCATTTTTCCAAAGCCAAATAAACGTAGAGTTGATTTGGAAAGAGCATTTGACATGGGTCTCGTTGATATAGAAGAAAGGCCTGGATTTTGAAATTGAAGATTGGAAAACAGGTCACGAAATACATGAAAGTATGTTCACTGCATTTCTCTGAAGATGTCTAATTTCATAAAGGTTAATTACGATGCTTTCATTTTGAAACAACTTCATATCCATATTTGTTTAGGTGTAAATGGAAATGAAAGAATTCTGATGAAGAATGCTGTTTCTTCAGAGAAACTACCGAGCACTTCTGCAGCTACATGCACGCATACTACACAAAATCATATTCAAAGAGAGTGATCTGATTGAAAAACAGACAAAAACTAGATATACTGTTAAAGCTGATTATAGCTAAAGTTATTTATATAAATACATCCATATTTTTCATATTGACTGTAAATGGTTGAAGCACAAGGCTCAGAAATCCTAGCCTGAACAAGTTATCCAACCCTTAATACGTCCCTGCTCATATTATGTATATCTACTGGATGCCTCAAGCACCATTCTTCCTTTATTACCGATGATTATACGGCGTCTGTAGTATATCACACGCGCCAAATCAGTATAAACATACTCCTTGTTTCCATGTGGTCCATGCCTCTTTATCTATACATTCATTTATTAGATTTATTACTTCCACCAAACGTACCTAGACTGATGAATCTTCAATCGAGAAATTTACCAGATCTTCGAGATCGAATAAAACGATAGAACAGCGATATAAACATCACTGAAAGAATTATCTGCAAACTTTCCGTGATCAAATTGAGTAGCTGTTATTCTATCGGAAAACCACGATGAAAATAAAGCACTGAATCATTGGGCGGATTTTACCAATTCGACCTTTGTGATTGAGTTCCAAAACTTCGTGAGGATAATATGATCAGAATATCGCTGAATATTGAATATTTCTATTTTTCAAATTTTTCTGGTGACACGATCAACACGATATTTGCACATCTTATTGTTTATCAACATTTTCAAACTTGTAGCCAAGTTTCACCATGATTGAATCAGTAATTATGAGTGACAGAGTGACAAATATGTTGTTTGTTACTATGAGGTTGCTCCAGGAAAAACAACAATTCCGACGAATAAAACACATATTTTCACATTTATTTATTCCAATATCTCCTTAAATGGGGGGTTTTCCTGAATTTGGTTTATTTGTGCAAATGCAAATTCGAACATAATTATTAGGGGTTTGATTCATCATTTCCCGAATTACTTTCAGAAAGTATTCAAAATCATATTTCAAAATTGGGGTTTGGGATTTGCTAGGCATACACGAAGTGACAACGGGGTTTAGTAGAATAGCTTTTTCTGCTATAGAATAATGAAATATTTATTCTTATTCTGTGGTACACACGTGTCGATATAACCAAACAATTTCCGTTTGCGATTTGTCAGTAATATGACAGTATGACAGTGCTCTTCTTTTTCTATTCATTGGTCGTTGTCTTCTACTCTAACCAGATCGAAGTAGAGCTATCTCTGTTGTTCTGAGCAAAGTAACACATTTAACGTCCTTTTCTTTCTGAGAAAGCTGAATTTGACGTTGCCGTATCGTGCAATCAAGACAAATCCCTTCAAATGCAAATCCCCATTTTTATTTTTCAGTTTTAGGTGATCAAACATTTTTTTAAAAATATAATATTGAAATTATATGTTTGAAATGTGATGTTCCAAAGGTTCTTCATGAAAATTACTGCATTTTCGTTTAAAGGAAAACCCCCATTATAACCGGAATAAATTGAAATGAGAAGTTCAAGGTCTGAGCAAAATTTTTTTGCGCGCATGTTCTGGGAAACAGCATTTTCGAATTTTTTCCCGAAAATGGTTTCCAACGACTAGATTGGACTTACTGAATCCGGTGTCAAAATCGATTCTGTCCGGCCCACTGGCGACACGATAACTGCCGAACGAAGCGAGCTAGCGACTCGAAACTTTCAGATTAGAATGCGGCGGTTAAGTTCGTTAATGGGAAAAATCGGTCAAATGGTTTCGGAGATATGGTCATTTGAAATTTTGAAATTAATTTCCTGATATTTCGGGAATCACTCATGCGATTGAATTGAAAGTAGACATTTACTTGAAGCACAACAACGCACAATTGTTCACGAAATTCCGTTGAGTTCACACTGTCAGTGAATTTTGAAAAAATTTTTTTTCGAAAATTTTTTTTTCAGAAACTTTTCATTAAATTCGGAGAAAACTTCTGCCTTTGCTTTGAACATCATATTCTGCAGCAGTGTATCAAATTTCATTCCGATACGACCATAATGGGGATTTTTCCTTCAAACGAAAATGCAGTTATTTTCATGAAAAACCTTCAGAACATCACATTTAATACATATAATTTCAATATTATATTTTTAAAAAAATGTTTGATCACCTAAAACTGAAAAATAAAGATGGGGATTTGCATTTAAGAGATTTGTCATGAGTACACGATATGGCAACGTCGAATTCAGCTTTCTCGGAAAGAAAAGGACGTCAAATGTGTTACTTTGCTTAGGAAAACAGAGATAGCTATACTTCGATCGGGTAAGAGTAGAAGACAACGACCAAGGAATAGAAAAAGAAGAGCACATACTGTCATATTGTCATATTACTGACAAATCGCGGAAATTGTTTGGTCATATTGACAAAGAATACTGTGTACCACAGAATAGGAATAAAGATTTCGTTATTCTATAGCAGAAAAGCAATTCTACTAAACAACGTTGTCACTTCGTGCATGCATGACAAATCCCAAACGCCAATTTTGAAACCTGATTTTGAATACTTTCTGAAGGTAATTTGGGAAAATGATGAATCAAACCCATAATAATTATGTTCAAATTTGCATTTGCAGTAATAACCCAAATTCAGGAAAATCCCCCATTTCTGGAGATATTGAGATAAAATATAAAAATTTCGTGGTTTTCTTCTCGATATCGTTGTTCTTCCCAAAATAACTCAAAAAATACTGATTCAATCAAAATGAAACTCTGCAGCTAGTTTGGAAATGCTGATTAGCAGCTTTGTACGAAATTTCATAATGATCGTGTCATCTGAACAATTTGAAAAAAAAATTTTAATTTTTTTTTTTCAAATATTCAATATTCTGTGATCTTCTTATCATGATATTCCCATTAAATTCTGTATGAATCTTCGAACTATCATTTTCCGATAAAGTACTGGATTTCAATTTGTTGTATTTTTGGAAATTTCAAGAAAATAAAATTTTGAATGGGTATTTCTGCGGAATCATTGGTTGGATTTTACGCATTCACGATTTGGGCCTTCGTAATTGAGGTCCAAACCTACTCTACAAATATAGATCTACGGCCGACCCTGAACACAATATCTAGTGAAAAGTTCTTGAAATAGAAAATATTGCAAGGAAATGATTCCAAAGATTTTCAATTCATTATTGTTCAGTTTTTTCCAGGTTTTCACAGGCAAACTTTTGACAAAACTTTTAATACTGCAACACGAGGTCAATTTCTCTAAATCAGTTCTATTCAATTTTTGAAGGATATTTTTCAGAAATTCGGAGCGAAAACCTAAGAAAGAACTGAATAATGAGAAAAATATCACGATGATCCGAAGCACAGGCGCACAAAGACAAAGATAATTTTCGTGGAAAAACCTTCTCTTGAATTGAATCATCGGGGTGACCTACCAACAACAGATTCAGTAGAAGGAGGACATAGCAGAAGAAAAAAATTAAGTTCTTCAAAACAGGTAACGCGATGTCCTCTCTAACAATAAAAAAACCCATAATCATAAGCAGTAAAGCAATTGAGATATTCTTATCTTATCCTTCATTCGTTTGTTAATTAATTATACATAAAACATTTTTTTCTGAAAATATCGTTTTCCAAAAACTACTAACGTTTCCTGTTCTCCCTAGCCATATAAAGTTTCATCTAACGATCAAAACCAATTAATCTGACAATTATTTTTATATTCCCTGACATAAATTTCGCCAAAGAAGATTAACTAGATTGAATGCTAAACGTTTCTCCGAAATTAATTCAAAACACCGAAGACATTAATCTGGGTTGTATCCAGAAGAGAACAGATATAATCTATTAGTGAAGCAATAAAAGATTATAAAAATATATTACACAACCGTTGATGAGGACCCATTTTAAACGCTACTTTAAACATGTTATATGTTTGTATGGCACTATTACCATAAACATTTTCAGATGCTTCAGTTTACATTTTACCAAATCCGAGTATTTCAGTTTGTGTATATTGAGATGCTTAAGTGTCGGATGAACGTTAATATACATGCCTCTTTATCTTAAAAACATTTGGTTTGATTTGTTGTGCCTGAAATAAACCAGTCTGAGGTTGACTGACTATCATGATGTTTCCAATAAGAGGTTTCAAATAAATAAACTAATTTCCTTGTTTATGTCTTGAGCAGATTTCGACAATAAGGCATGTTGATGTTGGTTTGGGAGGGAAAAATCTTATTTCATCTCGTTAAAATTGCTGAAGACGCCCACGTTTACTGAAAGATCGCAAGATTGGTTGATATGAATTGATGGATGACTCAGATGGGATGCAGTGGCGTATCCAGAATAAGGCATTTAACTTATTATAATTTTGGTTATTAATTGGTGTTCATGAAACTCATGAAATTGGTTACTTTAACGACATGGTATTTATACTTCGTTCACTTTAATAAACTATCCCGGTTGGCCATTTAGGTTAGATTTAGGTCTATCAACCAAATTTCAATTTTATTCGGCTATTAGTTCTGGACATATTCGAAAAAAATTTGTAAAATTTCGTGTTTTTCTTCTCGATATCGTTGTTTTTTCGGGATAACTCAAGAAATACTGATTCAATCATAATGAAACTGTGCAGCTAGTTTGAAGATGCTGAAGGACAACTTTGTGCGAAATTTCGTGGCAATCGTGTAATCAGAAGAATCAAAAAAATTCAAATTTATTTTTTCAAATATTCAATATTCTGTGATCCTCTCATCATGTTGTCCCTATTTAATTATGTATGAATGTTCGAACTATCATTTTTCGATAAAGTACTGGATTTCAATCCGATCTAATCTGTATTTTTGGAAATAGATATTGGGAAAATAAAATTTTGAATGGGTATATCTGCGGAATCATTGGGTGGATTTTACCCATTCACGAATTCGGCACTCGTAATTAAGGTCCAAATCTTATCTACAAATATCGAGTTTCCAAGTTGTTTCTTTCGGAAGTTATTATGTTTACGGTCGGCCCTAGTTTACTTGCTCCGGTGGCGGTTATTTTTTGATGAAGCACTGGATTTCAATTCTATCTTATCTGTATTTTTGGAAATATTGGGAAAATAAAATTTTGAATGGAATTATCTACGGAATCATTCGGCGGATTTTACCCATTGACGAATTCAACCTTCGTTATCAAGCCCCAAGCCTATTCTACAAATAATATCGAGTTTCTTAGACGTTGCTTCAGGAAGTTATTGTGTTTACGGTCGGCCTTTCGTGAATGGGTAAAATCCACCCAAAGATTCCGCAGATGTACACATTCAACATTTTATTTTCTCAGTATTTCCAATAATACAGATTATATCGAATTGAAATCCAATACTTCATCGAAAAAAACTAGAAAAGCATTGCTGTGAAGGCATGTTCAAATTCGTTGCTAAAGCGGTCATCTCCATTGAACATGCGTTCAAAAGCTAATGCTTTCACGACAGTGCTTTTCTAGGTTTTATTTCCCTTAAATTCAAGAAGGCATGGAGGAATTTAAAGTGAATGACCAAAACAAAGTGGTGAAAACCAATTCCCTCTGGTACAAATCATTTCATTCAAGTGAAATGGGTTCAGTAGCTGTGTAAACCACGATTGTATCCAAAATTTTTCGGTCTTCAATCAGCTTTGGAACATCTGAAAGTAAACTATTAAAAATTTCAAAAAGCACTGCCGTGAAGGCAGTAACTTTTGCGCGCATGTTCAATGTAGATGACCGCTTCAGCAACGAATTTGAACATGCACGCAAAAGCTACTGCCTTCATGGCAGTGCTTTTTGAAATTTTTTACTGATAAATTACTGGATTTCAATTCGATCATATCTGTATTTTTGGACATATTGTAAAAATAAAATTTTGACTGGGTATATCTACGGAATCATTGGGCGGATTTTACCCATTCACGAATTCGACCTTCGTAATTAAGCCCCAAACCTACTCTACAAATATGAAGTTTCTAAGTCGTTTCTTACGGAAAATATTGTGTTAGCGGTCAGCCTAACGGCCGACTGCGTAAACACAATAACTTGCGAAAGAAACTTAGAAACTCGATATTTGTAGAGAAGGTTTGTACCTTAATCACGAAGGTCGAATTCGTGAATGGGTAAAATCCGCCCAATGATTCCGAAGATATACCCATTCAAAATTTTATTTTTCCAATATTTCCAAAAATACAGATCAGATCGAATTGAAATCCAGTACTTCATCGAAAAATAACAGTTCGAAGTTTCATACAGAATTTAATGAGGATGATATGATAAGAAAATCATAGAAATTTTTTTTTTCAAATTGTTCTTATGACACGATTATCACGAAATTTCGCATAAAGTTGTCTTTCAGCATCTCAAAACTAGCTGTGAAGTTTTATCAGGACTGAATCAGTATTTCTCGAGTTATACCGAAAAAATCAACGATAGCGAGAAGAAAACCTCGAAATTTGACATATTTTTTCCTGATATCTCCAAAACTTATGATCGTATCCATTTGAAATTTGGTACACTGCTGTGAAATATGAAGCTCAAAGTGAGAGTGGAATTTTATTTTGGATATGATGAATGGTTTCCGGAAAAAAAAATTTTTTGGAAAAAAATTTCGAAATTTTTTTTTTTAATTTACTGACGATATGATCCTGACGGAATTTATCTCAAAGTTGCGCGTCCTTATACTCCACCTAACTGCCAAGTTTGAATCTAATCGCTCAAGTAGTTCCTGAAATAAAAAATAAATAACTTCAAAATTTCAAGTGCCTATAACTCGGAAACTATTTGACCGATTTGGCCCATTAACGAACTCAACCGCGGCATTCTGATGCGCAACCTATCCTGAAAGTTTCAAGTTGCTAGCTTGCTTCTATCGACAGTTATTGTGTCTACGGCCGGCCGTTCGGCCGGACAGAATCGATTTTGACACCGGATTCGTCATCAGTGAGTACAACCTAGTCGATTGAGAACATTTTCTGCTCAATCATCCAAAATTACAGACATTTGGACAAAATGATAGCACGCTGTTCCCCTAGAACATGCGCGCAAAAATTATTATGTAGGTATACAAATCTCCCTTGTGGATTTGGAGATTGAAACTAGTATCCATTAATCATTCCTGTAGCGATTGTTCTTTTATTTAGGATAGATAAATCTAGATGGTAGTGCAAAAAAATCTACTAGGAGACATCGGCTCCAAAGAGATTTTCTGCGGTTGCAAAATGGCGCATGCTGAAGGATCGATTTTCTCACTGTGTCGATTTCGATAATTTTTTTAAATTACTCGGAATAATCGACAGATCACATTTTTAGCCTATTTGTTAGCTCTTTATCACTAAATTTTCAGGAAGAAGTAGAAATATTGTCTGAATTGTTCTTTTTCGAGTTTGAGTTCCGCACTACTCCAACACCATTCACTTAGTAATGTATAAAACTACCCTTGAGGAACAGTTCAAATCTGGCAACACGCAAAGGGCAATTTTTATAAATAATAATTTCATTCAATTTGTAATAGACTTTTTTCAGATTTTGGGAACGAAAACCTAAAACATTATAGAATCTTGTTCGATGAAGAATGAAATGGTTTAGACCAGGATGGATTGGTTTTAACCATTCTGTTTCGGTCACTCGCTTGAATTCATTTATGCCTCCTTATTGAATTTGAGAAACAAAATCATTGTATATCTTCAAATTAAGGCATGCTGTCACAATAAATGAACGGAATAGAATCAACATAAAACATGTTCCAGATCGCTAACTGTTTTAATGGAAATAGAAAATCTAGAAGAGCACTGCCGTGAAGGCAGCAGCTTTTGCGCGCATGTTCAATGTAGATGACAGCTTCGGCAACGAATTCGGACACGCGCGCAAAAGCTGCTGCCTTCACGACAGTGCTTTTCTAGATTTTTTTTCGATAAATTACTAGCTTTCAATTCGATCTAATCTGTATTTTTGCGTGCATGTTCTAGGGGAACAGCGTGCTATCGTTTTGTCCAAATGTCTGTAATTTTGGATGATTGAACCGAAAATGGTCTCAATCGACTAGGTTGGACTCACTGATGAAGAATCCGGTGTCAAAATCGATTCTGTCCGGCCGTAGACACGATAACTGTCGACAGAATCAAGTTAGCAACTTGAAACTTTCAGGATAGGTTGCGCATCAGAATGCCGCGGTTAAGTTCGTCAATGGGCCAAATCGGTCGAATGGTTTCGGAGTTATGGGCACTTGAAGTTTTAAAGTTATTTATTTTTTATTTCAGAAACTACTTAAGCGATTGGATTTAAACTTGGCAGTTAGGTGGAGTATAACGACGCGCAACTTTGAGCCGAATTTCGTCAGGATCATATTGTCAGTAAATTAAAAAAAAATTTTTTTTTTCTGGAAACCATTCATCACATCCAAAAAAAAATTTCACTCACATTTTGAGCTTCATATTTCACAGCAGTGTACCAAATTTCAGCTCGATACGATCATAAGTTTTGGAGATATCGGGAAAAAATATGTAAAATTTCTTTTTCTTCTCGATATCGTTGATTTTTTCGGTATAACTCAAGAAATACTGATTCAGTCCTGATAAAACTTCACAGCTAGTTTTGAGATGCTGAAAGACTACTTTATGCGAAACGTGATAATCGTGTCATTAGAACAATTTGAAAAAAAAATTTCTATGATTTTCTTATCATATCATCCTCATTAAATTCTGTATGAAACTTCGAACTGTTATTTTTCGATGAAGTACTGGATTTCAATTCGATCTGATCTGTATTTTTGGAAATATTGGAAAAATAAAATTTTGATTGGGTATATCTACGGAATCATTGGGTGGATTTTTCCCATTCACGAATTCGGCCTTCGTAATTAAGGTCCAAACCTTCTCTACAAATATCGAGTTTCTAAAATGTTTCTTTCGGAAGTTATTGTGTTTACGCAGTCGGCCGTTAGGCTAGCCATAAACACAATAACTTCCGGAAGAAGCGACTTAGAAACTCGATATTTGTAGAGTAGGTTTGGGGCTTAATTACGAAGGTCGAATTCGTGAATGGGTAAAATCCGCCTAATGATTCCGTAGACATACCCATTCAAAATTTTATTTTCCCAATATTTCCAAAAATACAGATTAGATTGAATTGAAATCCAGTGCTTCATCAAAAAATAACAGTTCGAAGGTTCATACAGAATTTAAGGAGGATAATATGAAAGGAAGATCACAGAATATTAAATATGTATTCGAAAGAAAAAATTTTAATTTTTTTTTTCAAATTGTTCTAATGACACGATCATCACGAAATTTTGCACAACGTTGTCCTTCAACATTTTCGAACTACCTGCGGAGTTTCATCCCGAAAGAATCAGTATTTCTTGAGTTATACCGAGAAAAACAACGATATCGACGAAAACCACGAAATTCTACATATTTTTTCCCGATACCTCCAAAACTAATAGCCGTATCGAATTGAAATTTGGTGCACTGCTGTGGAATATGCAGTTCAAGGTATAACTAGAATTGTTCTTGTATATGAGTAATAGTTTCTGAAAAAAAAAATTTTTTCGAAAAAAATGTTGAAGCAATTTTTTTTTAATTGAGCATACGATTTCAACGAAATTTTGCTCAGAGGTGCGCGTCGTCATGCTCCAACTAACTGCCAAGTCTCAATCTAAATAACTTCAAAACTTCAAATAGCTATAACTCCGAAACTATTCGACCGATTTTGCCCATTAACGAACTTATTCGCGGCATTGCCATGTGCGAGCTACCCTGAAAGTTGCAAGTCGCTAGCTCACTCCGTTCGACAGTTATCGTGTCCACGGCCGGCCGGCCAGACAGAATCGATTTTGACACCGGATTCGTCATCAGTGAGTCCAACCTAGTAGTTTGAGACCATTTTCGGCTTAATCATCGAAAATTACAGACATTTGGACAAAACGATTTCAAAATGGGAATGAAATCTTCTTTCAAATGGTTTAATAAAAAAAGGATGTTCCTTGAAAAAAATAATTTGACGGCGTCGGGACACCTGCTTCTTGAGTTTTTTCGTCGTGTTCTTAAGCGCATCTCAAGTTAACATGATTTATATACGAAAATCCATTTTCAAAAAAAAACCTAATTTCTGGAAATATTGGGGAAAAACCTAAAAAAGCACTGACTCGAAATCAGCAGCTTTCGCGCGCAGGTTCAAGGGAGATCACGAAAAGTTAAAAGATGACTGCTTTGGCAAAGAATTTGAACATGCGCGCAAAAGCTGCTGACTTCAAGTCAGTGCTTTTTTAGGTATTTCCCCAATATTTCCAGAAATTACGATCGTATCAATGTGGAATTTTGTACACTGCTCTGAAATAAGAAGTTGTGGGTTTGTGCAGAATTTTGTTCGGATAAAGTCGATAGTTTCAATAAAAACAATTTGGAAAAAATTTAAAAAATTTTTTTTTTCGAATATACTGTCACTAATATCCCAACAAAATTTTGCTGATAGTTGGGTGTTTTTATTCTCCCACAAATTGTCAAGTTTCAATCCAATCGCTGCTGTAGTTCCCGAAATATCAGGAAAGTAATCTCAATATTTCAAATGGCTATAACTCCGAAACGTTCGGCTGATTTTGCCCATTAAGGAACATGACCACGGCATTCTGATGCGTGACCCACCCTGGAAGTTTCAAGTCGCTAGCTTGCTCCGTTCGACAGTTATCGCGCCCTCAGGCGGACGGACAGGGTTGATTTTGACACCGGATTCGTCATCAGTGACTCCAACGTCCAACCTAGTCGTTTGAGACCATTTTCGGGAAAAAAACCTAGGAAAGCACTGGCTTGAAGTCAGCAGCTTTTGCGTGCAGCTTCAAGAGAGCTCACCAAAAGTTAAAAGATGACCGCTTTGGCAAAGAATTTGAACATGCGCGTAAAAGCTGCTAATTTCATGTCAGTGCTTTTTGCGCGCATGTTCTAGGGGAACAGCGTGCTATCGTTTTGTCCAAATGTCTGTAATTTTGGATGATTGAGCCGAAAATGGTCTCAATCGACTAGGTTGGACTCACTGATGACGAATCCGGTGTCAAAATCGATTCTGTCCGGCCGGCCGGCCGGCCGGTTGGCCGTCCGTAGACACGATAACTGTCGAACGAAGCGAGCTAGCGACTTGAAACTTTCAGGGTAGGTCGCGCATTGGAATGCCGCGGTTAAGTTCGTTAATGGGCCAAATCGATCGAATAGTTTCGGATTTATAGGCATTTGAAGTTTTGAAGTTATTTATTTTTTATTTCAGAAACTACTTGAGCGATTGGATTCAAACTTGGCAGTTTGGTGGAGTATAACGACGCGCAACTTTGAGCCAAATTTCGTCAAGATCATATTGTCAATAAATTTAAAAAAAAATTTTTTTCGAAATTTTTTTACAAAAAATTTTTTTTTTCGGGAACCATTCATCATATCCAAAAAAAATTATACTCACACTTTGACCTTCTAATTTCACAGCAGTGTACTAAATTTCAGCTCGATACGATCATAAGTTTTGGAGATATCGGGAAAAAATATGTCAAATTTCGAGGTTTTCTTCTCGATATCGTTGATTTTTTCGGTATTACTCGAGAAATACTGATTCAGTCCTGATTAAACTTCACAGCTAGTTTTAAGATGCTGAAAGACAACTTTGTGCAAAATTTCGTGATAATCGGGTTATTAGAACAATTTGAAAAAAAAAATTTATATGCTTTTTTCATCATATCATCCTCATTAAATTCTGTATGAAACTTCGAACTGTTATTTTCGATGAAGTACTGGATTTCAATTCGATCTGGTCTGTATTTTTGGAAATATTGGAAAAATAAAATTTTGATTGGGTATATCTACGGAATCATTGGGTGGATTTTACCCATTCACGAATTCGGCCTTCGTAATTAAGGTCCAAACCTTCTCTACAAATATCGAGTTTCTAAGTTGTTTCTTTCGGAAGTTATTGTGTTTACGCAGTCGGCCGTTAGGCTGACTCGAAATTTGACATATTTTTTCCCGATATCTCCAGAACTTATGATCGTATCGAACTGAAATTTGGTACGCGCGCACGTTCAAATTCGTTGCTGAAGCGGTCATCTACATTGAACATGCGCGCAAAAGTTGCTGCCTTCACGGCAGTGCTTTTTGAAATTTTTTTAGATTTGTCCCCAATATTTCCAGAATTATGAACGTATCAATGTGGAATTTGGCACACTGCTCTGAAATATGAAGTTGTGGGTTTGTGCAGAATTTTTCTCGAATAATAAAAATAATAATAATAATAATAATAATGATGTTTATTAAGATAATCAAAGGACAACAACAATGTTATAACGATAGATAATCACAAATAATCCGTGAATTTAATAAACACAAAAATGACCACAAAAGTGCCAGCACTTGTGCGTGGTAAATATAAATTTCTGAAATATTTACGTGTGAGTGATAATTATGCTTTCAAAATCCTAAAGAATCTACAAAAAAAATGAGACATATGTGAAGGTGAGTGCTACTTTAATTCAAAGGCAAGATACAAAACTCTATAGGAAACTCTATACGAAATTATATCTGTTCCAGAAGACAGTCCAAAAAGTACATCCCTGATGTTGAATCCAATGTCTTATATGGGTATTATATTTGGAGGCAGTCCTAATATCTCTAATATGTCGATAGTTCCCATAAAAACAATTTGGAAAAAAATTTTGAAAAAAATTTTTTTCGAATATACTGTCACTACTATCTCAACAAAATTTTGCTGATAGTTGAGTGTTTTTATTCTCTCACAAACTGTCAAGTTTCAATCCAATCGCTGCTGTAGTTCCCGAAAAATATCAGGAAAGTAATCTCAATATTTCAAATGGCTATAACTCCGAAACCGTTTGGCTGATTTTGCCCATTAACGAACATAACCACGGCATTCTTACACGCAACCTATCCTTAAAGTTTCAAGTCGCTAGCTGGCTCCGTTCGACAGTTATCGCGCCCTCAGGCGGACGGACAGGATTGATTTTGACACTGGATTCGTCATCAGTGACTCCAACGTCCAACCTAGTCGGGAAAAAATTCGAAAATTACAGAAACTTAGACAAAACGATAGCACGCTGTTCCCCAGAACAATTGCGCAACTATTGGGATTACCAAGATAAGTGAATCATCCTGTACAGCACAAAATACTCAGCACTCAAATTCCTTACTCACCAGGTCTAGTAGCAAAAGGCCTTATAGGCTGTACACTATACCCTCCAACACTACCACCATATCCAAAATGATGTCCCAAAAAGTTCGAAACCTGCCCCTGGCTGCAACCACTCGTAGGACTCAATCTACAGCAACGAAACAAAGACGTCACACAGTCCGAACAAGGAACTTGAGCACCCATTTCTGTCTTTGATTGCACCACTTCATTTTCTGCACTTGGGGACACTTTTGGTCTTGTATCTTCGGCCAGCAATTGGTCTATACCAAATTTAAGCCTTACAGGTTCACATTTATTTTTTTGCATTGCACAGTCACCAAATGAAGGGTCTAGTAGGAAAGTAATACCAAAATTGGTTTTGGAAGACGTCATAAAGACGGCAGAGACCAAACTTGGAAGACGTATTTGGTCTCTGACAAGACAAGTTGGTCATTTACAAGATGCTAATTGGAGACTAATGAAGCTGAACGTCTTGGACCACATGCATGGTGGTGTTTAGAGTTGGGAGGAGCCTTTGAGCCAAGTTCTGTTCTTATTGGTCTCGCTCGTACTTGGTGTTTACCGGCGCTCTTCAGCGTGATCTGCACTGTATTAATTATCGTTGTTTATCTCTTTTATTGATGCTTTTATTCGTTAATTATGGTAATAGTGTATCTTGAGAGGAGGGTTGTAAAGTGGGGTATCTCGCTCATGTGAGAGCGTTCGGTGTCATCGGTAGTCGTGACATTCTGTCATAATCGTTATTCAAAGATTGAAATAGGGGTTTGGGTGATTGTGGTGTCGTATTGGAGTGCAGGGCCGGATTTGGATGTGATTCTAGGGATTTTTTCGGGCAGATATGAAATTTAAGTGTAGATTTAATTATAATTTTCAGGAATTTTCATTTAATAGCAATCAAATGTTCAATAGTGCAAGTGAGATCGAACTTTTTCAAGAAAATATCTAACGTCAGGTCCAGCGCTTCTAAGCATTTGTTGAAATTCGTGGCCAAGGTAATTCAGAAAATAAGAACGATTGTGGGAAATAACTACAAAATTTAAAATATTCATTTTTATGGTTTCAGACGACTAGGTTGGACTCATTGATGTCGAATTCGGTGTCAAAATCGATTCTGTTCTGCCTACCAGCCTGCCATAGGCACGATTTCAGGCGTACGTAAAATCCCATCGACTTGAAAATTCAAGAGTTGGTTGCATTTAAAAATCAGAGGGTTAAATTGTTTAATGCGTATAATCTGCCGAACAGTTTCAGAGCTATAGGCTTTTGACATTTTGAGGTTATTCCCCTGATATTTCAAAAAATGATTGCAAATAGGCAGATTGAGTAAAACTATTTACTGAATTTTGGTGAGATAGTAGTGTCAGCTAAAAAGTGGAAAAATTTTTTTGAAGTTTTTCGGAAACATTTTTTTAAGAATTATCATGTTCAAAAAAAATACGCTCAGACTTTGAGCACCATATTCCACAGCATGTTTCAAATTTCAGTTCGATATGATTATGATTTTTTTAGATTTTAGGAAAATATTTGTCAAATTTTGTATTTTTTTTCTCGATTCAGTTGTTTTTCCGAAGCATTATTCCGAACGGCCGTTAGGTCGTTCGGGAACACAATCACTTCCGGAAGAAATGTCTTAGAAAATCGATATTTGTGGAAGTAGGTTTGGGGTTCAATCACAAAGGTCGAATTCGTGAATGGGTAAATTCAGCCCTATTGTTCCGTAGATATAACCGTTTTGAATTTCATTTTCCCAATATTTCCGAAAATACAAATGAGATTGAAATCAAATCCGGTAAATAATTGAATTATTACAGCTCGAGGGTTAATACAGAATTTCGTGAAGATAATATGACATCAAAAAATCGCAGAATATCGAATACTTCAACAAAACTTCCGAGAATTATTACCGTATCGAACCCACATTCGATAAGCTGCTGTGACATATAGAGTTCAAGGTATTGGCGAGATTTTTTTCGAATATAAAGAATAATTTCTAAAGAAAAAAATTTGAAAAGAATTTTTTTTATTCACTAATAATACGATTTCAACAAAATTTTAAAAACTTGTGCGCCGTAATGATTCAATTAGCTGCCAAGTTTCAGTCCAATCGCTCCACTAGTTTCTGAAATATCAGAGAAATAACAGAATTTCAGAGGGCTTCAACTCCCAAATTGTTTTGCTGATTTGGCTCATTAACGAACCCATCTACGACATTTTAATGCGAGACCTAGCCTGAAAGTTTCAAGTCGCTAGCTTGCTCCGTTCGACAGTTATCTTATTCTCAGCCTGACAGCCTTGACACCGGGTTCGTTTAAAACCATTTTCGCAAAAAAATCTAAAATTACGTACATTTGGGCAAAAAGTTAACACACAGTTCCCTAGAACATGCGCACAATAGTGGTATTGAATACAAGATGACGTCTGAACGAGAATGTCCATATAGATGCATAGAATACATATGGTGCGGACACTCTCTGACATATTTTGGGTCCGAAATGAGGTCCAAATGTTGTCAAAATACAGCTTTGTTGTCCTACTTCAGTTTTCGCCGATTAATGCCGGCAAAAAAAATCGGCCATATAAAATCTGAACTTTTCACGGAACTTACCGACCTGTCATATCAATACTAGTCAAATCAGAACTTCTTTCTGATTTTCTAAGTTGGACCATACATTATTTACAAGAATTTCCGAAAATAAATTCGTTTCGACAAATTTAAATTATGATTATTCATTTCATTCAGTCAGAATGGCGATAATATATATAAATGTTTCCTTCGTCTCTGAATACACAAGTCTCAAACTTCATATTTTTGAATATCTGTTTATTACAAGAGTTATTAACCATCTCAATATTTAGTTCATGGAAAGTCTTCCAGAGTTGCGTTTTCAAAAATACCACAAGAAATCATTTGAAACGATAGATACTACAATTAGTTTGTCTGGTTTGAAATTCTTCTGTTAAATTCGTATGAACATGAACAGCAAAGTGAATAATTCATATTTCGATAATAATAAACATGAACATTTCCTCGAAATATTTTCATAAGTATGTAACAAAATTCATAACCTTTGAGTTGAAGATTTATTAATAGGTACATAAAAAATCTATAAACTTCATTTTTATGAAAGGAGATCCAAACTATCCAATAAAATCCATTAGTAATATTAATCCCCGTTCCGTTCGCACCGTTGTTTTGGCTTCGAAATGACTTCTTGATTCCATCCATGAAAGTGCTCTTTCAATAAACCACATATTATTCCTTATTTCCTTATACATATTTCATATAATTGATGAGTAGATGTTCCACATGTGTTAAACTCCTGTTATATATTAGTAAGAATCCATAATTTCAAATATCTGATTCGTTTTTTGGGAAATAGTTTCATCAGATCAATCAGATTATAGCTCCATTTTCGTTATTGGGAACTTCTGCGAAGATGCCAGCACCCTAACGGATAAATTTGAAACCTGTCCAAGCTAGTAGTTTTATGTGAAAAAACCTTAGAAATGTGGTGGAGACCGAATATTTAGTAAGCAGAGCTTGAATATTTAAAGAAATTATTATAATTTCGTGTAAGATTTCTTGAGAAGAAACTTTTCGTTTGGATCAAGATATAAAATCGTACTTTAAATCGTTCCTGGACGATAATTTCGTTGTTATTTTAGTGTCAGTTGCTCGGTGGATCTAAATGAACCAATATCTAAGTTTACTTGAATTTCTGAAAAAATAGGCACCTCAATAAGTAATTTAAGGATTTTTATTTATGTGAAGAAGTGCTGAATGCAGGCTATATTATGTGGTTAATCTAGAATCAGTCCAAATGATATGACTTGTTCTTTGTTTACAAACGAGTGAATCAATAAAATGAAAACATATTTTCTGCTTAAGTTCTTTTGCATCGTATTTCTAAAGAAAAGGAAACAAATAGACATATAATAGATTTCATTTTCATATTACAGCAGCTCAAGATATACATACAAAATGAAAAATGTCACAGCTGGTTCAACCTACCTAAATATAGAAATGAAAAGTGTTGATGTATTTAAATGATTAACTTCAGCTATTATCAACTCTAACAGTAAATCTAGTTTTTGTCAGGTTTTCAACCAGATCATTCTTTTTGAATATGATTTTGTGTAGTATGTGAATTAGGTAGCTGCAGAAGTGTTCGGTAGTTTCTCTGCAGCATTTTCTTCAAAATTCTCTCATATTCATTTACACCTGAAAACATCATGACATGAAGTTGTTTCCAAATGAATACATTGTAGGTATTTTACCTTTATGAAAATAAATATCTTCAGAGAAATGCAATCATATTTTCGTATTTCGAAACCTGTTTTCAATCATCAATCTCTAAAGCTAAGCCTTTCTTCTATCATTGAGTACACTTTCGGTATATCAAAATTTCAACTCGGAGAACAACACGAAAGCTCGAAAATGCACTCCAAAAGTAAGCAAATTACGTTAGAATAACCTGCACGTCGAAAAACTACTAGCTTGGAAGTGTTCGAGTTTCTATCGCCAGAGGGCGTATCGCTTAGCAGTAGTTGCGAATTCATCAAAATTAATTGTATGAACTTGACAAAGCGACCTTAGCGCCATCATCGTTTACAGAGCCAAGTAGGACAATATTTGACAATTCTAGGACCGCGTTTTGGACCCAAAATTTTGGTAGGTAAGTGTCGACACCTGATATATTCTATAGATCTTGATGCCTATGTATCACAAAGGCACTGTCTCAGATTAATCAAAATAATTCAATAAAGTCAACAAGCTTTTATTCATCCATATAGCTCTTCCTTTTGAACACACCTGTGTGTGGTCCATCGCGACATCAATGGCAACACATCGAATTCTTAAGTTGTGGAATTATTTATTGAACCCTGCATGGTGTTCGGGTAACTCAAACTTATTTAGTGCCTCTTTAACTCGTATTCAAAATCAGCGTGATATCTGCCGACCAACGATATACACCCAGCAACACTTCAATGTCTATTTGCATTTTTATGAATGCGTATATAACATAAATTATCTTGATGAATTGACTCCACACCAGGTATATACATTCGGAGTATGAGTAAAACAATACCATGCTGTCGCTCTTACTGGCCGCTGTTATATCGATAAGTTGTAAATGCGTTGTCATGAATAATTTTATTTTACCGACATGTTTTACTATGGCAGGACTTTTCAGGATTGTGCATAGCTTCCTGCTGATTGGTTTGTGTGAATATCGTATTTCATATGGGAACGGGCCAGGTGATTGAAATCTAAGAAGTTGAGCGTTTGGCTCCAATTATTAAATTCAAGGGAGTCCCAGTTCAGCTGAGTGTAGTCACAGATAACAATCAGGTCGATTCTGTTTGCGTATTGCTATGAACCTTGCTATTCTAGTCATATTGCTATCTTTCTAATTTATAGCAATATGGCCATGATGTTACGTATTCTGTTTCGAGTGTTATAGCAATGTTTGTTATGAATTTTGTCATAACAATATAGCTATCATAGACTTCCATAATTGGTGATTTTAGAGCTGACAACACTGTATTTTGTGACTTTAGAACTACAAGGAAGAAGGAAATAACCCTAATTCGTGAGTT
This sequence comes from Myrrha octodecimguttata, assembly GCA_958510865.1. NCBI lineage: Eukaryota > Metazoa > Arthropoda > Insecta > Coleoptera > Coccinellidae > Myrrha > Myrrha octodecimguttata. Next base: position 62,095,492 of record OY294058.1, read on the forward strand.
TTCTTTATGGTTTCACATACATAACATCTATCTACGGCTTTCTTTGTTTCTTTATTCATGTAAATATCGACATAAAAAATGTTAGGAAACGAAACGAGTCAAATTGACCAATAACCAATTTCCTGGATACTAATAAAATATTGGTTATCAGAAATCGAATGCAGCAATTTTATTCAGGCGTTAATAATTCGAAAATCGATAAACTTTTTCGTTGGCACTTCAAAGGGATTGCTGTTTTTGAGATGAATAGAATAATCATCTCAGCTGTTGCCTATGCCTCTATCTTAGTCTAAGAATTTTCCTTGAAATTAAATAATATTCTAGAGAACCTTGAACACATTTCCATCAGCATATACTTTTTTTTATTCATGTAAACATCGACTTATTCGAAAATGTTATGAAACAGAAAAACCAAATAAAGTCAAACTAACCTATTTCCTGGATACCGATAGAATTTTGGTTTCCAGAAATCAAATGCAATTTTATGCAGGCGATAATAATTCGAAATTCGATGAACTTTTCCGTTTGGAATTCAAAGGGATGGCGGTTGTTGAGATCATTAGAATAATCAGGTCAGCTGTTGCTTACTATGCCGGTATTTTAGTCTAAGAATCCTTAAAATTAAATATTCTAGAGAACCTTGAACACATTTCTATTAGCACATTCTTCCCTATCTTTAATATTTTCGAATTCCTGGAAGAAATAATACTGAAACAAATGGATCTCTCAGAGATTCCTTTCCTAAACTTTCTTGTTATGAAGCATAGGAAGTACTATTTGGGGTTGCTAAGATAGCAATGTTGATAGCAAGATTCTTGTTAAAGTGACAGATCATATTGCTCAAAATGGTTGATCAGAATACCAATAATTCCAATCTTATTATGATAGCCATATCTTTTTCATAGCAATATTGCTATTTGCAAACAGAATCGACCTGAATATGTGTGTCGTCATGATGTAAAAAACATGGTGTGCTCATCTGAAAAAATAAGTGACGTCAGCAAGATTAGAATACAAGAAAATATATGTTATTTGCTTTGAATTTGAATGAAAAAGTGACGTCATCATTGGTAAATACGATCACAGATGAGCAGATGAGCACATCATGTTTTGCTCACATCATGGTGTGTAGTCAGTGTGGTTCAATCTGTTCTACGATTTTGCACAGAACAACCTTCTGTGCATCTAGATTTTTGAGTGACGTTAGCAACAATGCTGACGTCACTCATTCTTCAGATGAGCATACCATGTTTTTTACATCATGGATTTTGCAAAATCCAAGATAACAGAATCCTATGCTCCTTTTGTTTTCGCAGAGATGCATAGAATACATATATTCTATGCATCTTGATTAGGATGCACAGAAGATAAGGTGTATTCGAAGATGTGCTTTTGTTTCGCCAATGTTGGGGAATTTGGCAGAATTCGTTTTTTCCACTGAAGGTGGCACTATTTGGAAATTACGACCGATCGTCAAGGCAATTGTCTGTGAGAACTGAAATTATATCAGACAAGATATAAGGTAAAAAATATCTGGATGAATGAATTTCACCCATATTATGTTTCGCATAACTTTCAGTGGGATATATTCTAAGAATTCAATATGCATTGTTATTTTGTGCTTATATACACTATCATTCGATGTTTTCCTATATCATAGCAAGTGAGGAATGAGATTATTAGGTAAGAAATGTGAAATTATTGTACAGAGTCTACTGATACATCTATATTATTTGCTTATTCAAATATATTAATATTTTCCAGATTGTGCACATATACAAAGGAATCTGGTAAAGTGGCGGGAAGTTTATGGAAGTTGATACAGAACAAGCATCATCCTTACTTTAAGTCAGACTGAGACTTATCAAGAGTTGAAGTTTCAGAGAGAATAAAAACTTATCGAATAGGCCATATTATTAAACCAGATCAATTTGAGTTCTTTTCCATTTAAATTCATAAGATTTCCAATTAGAAAACAGGTGCTTTATTCAATGGTTAATTTTATTTCATCTGATTTGAAAACTGAGGTTTTCTAGTAAGTAGCACTTGATTGCAGCATATATTAGTAAATTTCAGTGTCAAGTTAATGGAAATTGTTAAAAATTTCATGTATATTCCAATAACTAAATAATAATCTGAGAAAACATGAATAATTTCAAAATAACAATTGCCGAATTCCCATTAATAGTGTCATGCGCTCTGATTGGTCGATTGGTAGCGTTTCTATCGATGGCGAGAGTATTAAATACATCCGGTTTCCCCAGTTTCGTCTAAAGATTTAGTAGGAAAACAAATGGAAATAAGAGCACCATATATTCTGAGCATCCTTATCTTGATGTTATTGGCGAATGAAGATATGCGCTACTCTCTCTGATGGCTATCCGAGTAACCCGAGGTACAGACAGTATCATTGACATGTTAAAAGAACTGTTAAGAAAATGAGAAAGTTTATGCATTTTTCTTGGCGTTTGCGTGATTTTACAAGTGCTTCTTCTGAGGAAAAGCGAACTCAAATGTCCCTTCCCATAGATTTCTACAGACCAGTAAAAAATTTGGAGTTAGGAAAAAAAAACTTCCTTTAACTACTCGGGCCTGAAAGTGTTGAAGAATCGATAAAAACCAACAAACAAGATTTATGAGAGTCTGTTACCTGCATTTTACCGATGATGATCATTTTTATAAAGGTAAGCACGAATTGCTCATGAAATATTAGATCACATTCATGAAGAAAATTTTTTTCCAGGCCCCTAATGCAAGCAGAGAAATTTACTTAAGAGGAATGCTATGCCTTCCAGAAATCTGCCTGTTAAACTGATCATTAAGGAACAACGTAAATGTTCTAGTGATAGAACTGACTATTGAAACAAAAGAGTCTGGACAAGGAAATATCTGTTGATGAATACTCTTCGCTCAAAGTGCTTCTGCCGATGAAAGCAATATTGTACAAGGCTTATTTATTACAGCTTTTTCAAGACCAATCATATGAGCGTTGGAAAATTTATTTGTCAATCCATTTTGAATAAGGCTTACGGTACAAGTAGCATTAGTTTATTCACAATATATTGAGTATTTAGTCCTTCCCTATAAAAATAGTAAAGTTATGAGTATTTGTCTATTATTCAAAAAGTCTGTATTTCAACTTTCAAGACAGCCTAAGAAATCCACCAAAGTCAATCTTGCCATTTGGATCTGAAAATAAATAATATGTCTAACCTTGGAGATATCCCCGTAATTTTTGAGTTGCTACACTCAATTAGATTGAAGGATGATACATACCTACTTTATAAGAATGGAAACTGTACTCCCAGTAATACTCTCGTCAACTATAAAAGTCTGAAAAGTCTTTGAATAAATCGTGAAATCAAAATTTATCAAACCAAACACTAACAAACAGTACAAAATCGACTATCAAAACAAAATCTATGTCTGTATGTAAGGTTCTAAAACTGGCCACTGTAGCGCTGCAATCTTAAATTCAGACGCCAATACAAGTTGGGGAACCCTGGTTGTCTGTGGGTTTCCGTAAACAATTCCAATACTCTATGGTCCCTAATGGCAATTTAACAAAACAACAATGACTCTCTTTGAACCTGTGTCTTCTTCCCACATCTTATTTCTTATTAGTCTCCATGACTGCCCATGTTTTGTCATGTTCTCTTATTTACGATTATTCGAAATGAATGACCAGAACATCCAATAAATCGAACAAACAACGAAATACCCTAAAAGGCAGCTGAAGCCCGAAGCCGCGCTCACAAACCAAGATACAAGAATTGAAAATATGAGGAATTGTCCCCTGCACAGCGTGAGACCAAATTACTATTACGTGCTAGGCAGCAATCGTATATTTGTCTTGGATACTTTGAAAATATCACTTTACACTTTATTATGGCTTTTATAATCATTATTAATATTATGATTACACTTTATTCAGACTGTCGTTGATATTCGGTTTTTTTATTTCCAACGTTGTTTTATTTCTTCGGAATGAATGGCTCCTGGTTTTGCACCTCCTCGAGCTTTGCATGTTAATTTTATGGGTTTGTGCAACGTGTTACAAGAGGTACTTAACTATTTCATGCCTTTGGTGATCGATCGTAATGATCTAGATTGTTTGCGATTATGTTCTTCGTTTGCTGGAGGTTAATTAAAAAATGCATGGAAAGGTTTCATATGAACACTGTGTTTGGTACTCAACCGGCTCCAAGAATGATGTATATTTTGCATGGATATTAACTTTTCCCTCTGGTAATCCTTCATCCTATTTTATTATTCCTATATTATTATTTAGAAATGTTAAGAAAATGAGAAAGTTTATGCATTCTTCTTGGCGTTTGTATCATTTTATAAGTGCTTCTAGTGAGGAAAAGCAAACTCAAATGTGCCTTCCCATAGATTTCTACAGCCTGCTAAAAAATTTTGAGTTAGGGCGAAAGAAACTTCCTTTAACAAATCGGGCCTGAAAGTGTTTAAGAATCAATAAAAACCAACAAACAAGATTTATAAGAGTCTGTTACCTGCATTTCACCGATGATGATCATTTTTATAGAGGTAAGCACGAATTGCCCATGAAATATTAGATCACATTCATGAAGACAATTTTTTTCCAGGCCCATAATCCAAGCAGAGAAAATTACTAAAGAGGAATGCTATGCCTTCCAGAAATCTGCCTGTTGAACTGATCATTGAACAACGTAAATGTTCTAGTGATAGAAATGACCATTGAAAAAAAAGAGTCTCAACAAGGAAATATCTGGTGATGAATACTGTTCGCTCAAAGTGCTTCTGCTTATGAAAGCAAAGTTGTACAAGGCTTATTTATTACAGCTTTTTCAAGACCAATCATATGAGTGTTGGAAAATTTATTTGTCGATCCATAATGAATAAGGCTTACGGTACAAGTAGCATTAGTTTCATGTGAATGTATTCATTTTATTCACAATATATTGAGTATTTAGTCCTTCCCTATAGAAATAGTAAAGTTATAAGTATTTGTCTATTATTCCAAAAATGTAGCAGTACTACAAAACCTGTGTCACTTTAAATGAACCAACTCAATTCACAAAGTTCTTGAGAATCTATGTGATACACTGGGTTTTCACTCACATACGTCGAAAATGTTGGATATCTTGTGATAGACTATATTGATTCCAAATTGTCAGGGTTACTATTAGAAAAAACAGATTTCAATTCTACATAGCACTTCCTTTGTCTCTGCTTCTTCAAAACTACCTTCGGCATTTTAAGTTTCCAAGCGTGATGATTATGTTGAGATTGAGAGTAGAAATTGGCATTGGCATTTGGCAACGTTGCTGAGAATTATTTTGGCATTGCCGATATTTCACGAGTGTCTACCTGCGTCAGTTTTAACTTAATAAAACTTGATACATCTAAATCATGGCTAACCGGGATGGTTTATAAAAGAGAATGGAGTATAAGAACTTTTATTTATCGGGTTTACTACTCATTATGAGACGTTCTCCAAAAATTTCAGATAAGAATCCCGATAAATGGAGAATATTTTTCCCATAGCAGATTGATAAAACGGAAGTAGTTAAAATCTTCTTACGAAATATAAGTACAGCATCTACAGGATGACACACGTAAATATGAGAATTTCTTTACATGACCCCATGTGTGAGTCCATAAATATTCCCATTAAAGGTGAGGTTGACCGGCAGGCGGTCCAGGGACACCCAGTGTGAGAATTACTACCTGAATGAATAACGATATTTTTTATTTTAAACTAATAACATGGTCATTGGTCATATTAGTCAATCTCTCTGTGTACTTTCGGTTCGGCTTTCGAAGAAAACGGTCAGTTGAGAAGAATGAAAATGGGGTTTTCAACAGGTTGAAAACAGAAATAGGCATTTACAGTATCAAAAAGGACATTGGTTTTTGAATATATGATTTCAGTTCTTATTTTTGCGCGCATGTTCTAGGGGAACAGCGTGCTTTCGTTTTGTCCAAATGTCTGTAATTTTCGATGTTTGAGCCGAAAATGGTCTCAAACGCCTAGATTGGACTCACTGATGACGAATATGGTATCAAAATCGATTCTGTCCGGACGGCCGGCCGGACGGAACGTGGACACGATAACTATAACGAACAAAGTGAGCTAGCAACTTGAAACTTTCAAAGTAGGTCGCGCATTAAGTTCGTTAAATCGGTCAAATCGGTCAAATAGTTTCGGAGATTATAGCCACTTGAAATTTTGAAGTTATTTATTTTTTATTTCAGAAACTACTTGAGCGATTGAATTCAAACTCATCAATTAGGTGAAGTATAACGACGTGCAACTTTGAGCCAAATTTTGTTTGGATCATATCGTCAGTAAATTAAAAAAAAAATTTTTCGAAATTTTTTTTCAAAAATTTTTTTTTCGGAAATGATTTATCATATCCAAAAAAAATGCACTCACACTTTGAGCTTCACATTTTACAGTAGTGTACCAAATTTCAGTTCGATACGATCATAAGTTTTGGAGATATCGAGAAAAAATATGTCAAATTTCTAGGTTTTCTTTTCGATATCGTTGTTTTTTTCGGTATAACTCGAAAAATACTGATTCAATCCTGATAAATCTTCGCAGCTAGTTTGAACATGCTGAAAGACAACTTTATGCAAAATTTTGTGATGATCATGTCATTAGAACAATTTGAAAAAAAAAATTCTGTGATTTTCTTTCCATATCATCCTCATTGAATTCTGTATGAACCTTCGAACTGTAATTTTTCGTTGAAGTACTGGATTTCAATTCGATATGATCTGTATTTTTGGAAATATTGGAAAAATAAAATTTTGAACGGGTATATCTGCGGAATCATTGGGTGGATTTTACCCATTCACGAATTCGGCCTTCGTAACTAAGGTCCAAACCTTCTCTACAAATATCGAGTTTATAAGTTGTTTCTTTCTAAAGTTATTGTTTTTACGCAGTCAGCCGTTAGGCCGACAGTAAACATTTCATTTCAAATCACATTCATTAAGACAATTGTTTTCAAGGCCTCTAATCCCAGCAGAGAAATTTACTTAAGAGGAATGCTATGCCTTCCAGAAATCTGTCTGTTGAACTGATCATTGAGGAGCAACGTAAATGTTTCAGTGATAGAACTAACTATTGAACAAAAAAAAGAGTCTCAACAAGGAATTAGCTCAAAGTGCTTCTGCCTATGAAAGCAAAGTTGTACGTTATTTATTACAGCTTTTTCAAGATCAATCATAGGAGAGTTGGAAAATGTTTTTGTCAATCCATAAGGAATAAGGCTCACGGTACTAGTAGCATTAGTTTTATGTCAATGTATTAATTTTATTCACAATATATTGAGTATTTTGTTCTTCGTTATAAAAATAGTAAAGTTATGAGTATTTGTCTATTATTCCAAAAAGTATGTTTTACAATACCATCTGTTTTTCAACTTTCAAGAAAGCCTAAAAAATCCACCAATGTCAATCTTGCCATATTTGGATCTGAAAATAAATATTTTTAAAAAACTGTCTAACCTTGGAGATATCCTCGTAATTTTAGAGTTGCTACACTCAATAAGATTGAAGAATGATACATACCTACTTTATAAGAATGGAAACTGTACTCCCAGTGATACTCTCGTCAACTATAAAAGTCTAAAAAGTCTTTGAATAAACCGTGAAATCAAAAATTATCAAACCAAACACTAACAAACAGTACAAAATCGACTATCAAAACAAAATCTGTCTGTATTTAAGGTTCTAAAACTGGCCACCGTAGCGCTGCAATCTTAAATTCAGACGCCATGCAATAATTCAATGGTCGTGGACAAACATTATTCAACCAACGCTGTATGATTTTATTTACATCATGATTCAACTCATTAAAACAAGGGTAAGATGACGGTTATTCACTCACTGAATTGAAAATTTTTAATTCACTAGTGAATTTAAATATTGTTCCCAAAAATAAGATTCCGTGACATTTCTTCCAGCACAAAACGTCACATATTCCTTGTTGATACAAAAATTTTTATTTTTCTGGTATCTATAACAATTTCTGCAGCAGCATTCGCTTCTTCTGTAATGCCATCAGAAACCTTGTCGTTACAACTCATCATTTTTTTTTGGAACACTTATCAGAATTTTTTCGAATAATTTTATGTCTTTTTTTCACGTGCAGATTCTAGGGAACAGTGTGCTTTCATTTTGCCCAAATGTCTGTAATGTTTAATTTTGAGCCGAAATGGCCTCGAACGATTTTAGGTTGAACTCATTGATGAAGAATGTTATTCTATCCGCAATTTGCGGTAATCCAGTGGTAGAATTCCTACTTACAATGGGTTGCAAAATTTTGTTGGAATCGTATTGGCATTGTATAAAGATACAATGGTTTTGGTAGAAATTCTAAAAAAATTCGAAATTATCCCAAATTTCTGTTGACAACATTTTTTTTACAGAAACTATTCATCTGATTTCGATGAGATATCGCACAAACCTTGAAGGTAACATTGGAAAAAAAGATGTCTAGTTACGTGGCTTCAAAACACAATAATTTCGGAAAGTAACAATTCAGAAACTTGGTAATTGTAGAAAAAGTTTGGACTATAATTCCGAAGATGATATAGCATCCTTCAGTACAAGCACATAATATAGGTAATTAGAAAAAAGGTACTCGATCAACATTGACAGGTAGCAATTGAAACGATTAGGAAATGAAAAATCAGGCCATTCACAAGGTTTAGATCTTTCTTAATACTAATTTACACGAAAAATACATGTAACAAATTTGAGCACATAATTAATTATCTTTATATAATTCCCTCAAAAAGGTCTTAATGAAAGGAAGTTCATCCATTGTATAAATATGAGGCGGACAAAAATCCTTATCATCTAATAACTTCCTCATAGTTTCCAAAGAGGCTTTAACTCCAAACTCTGCTATCTTCTTCTCATTTCCATCCATTCTCCTTATCTCCTGAACCACCGGATCACTCTGAGGCACCTTGCACAATTTCTGCAAGAAAGTGAAATCTACAATAGATCGGATAATGTAAACGCCAGGAATGATCCTCATATTGATGCCGTACTTTCTACAATTGTCCAAGAACTCCCTATACACTTCATAGGAAAAACAAGCTTGTGTTATGATGAATTTGGCCCCGGCGTCATTCTTTTCTTTCAAGTATTTCATGTCATCTTCTAAATCCTTCGAATCAGGATGTCTGTAAGGAAATCCAGCCACACAAAGTTCGAAATAATCCCCATACCTCGATGTGATGAAGTTCAATAGTTCTTTTGTGTGTCTCAAATCGTATTTCTTGCCTGGAATGTTGCATTCTGGACTTGCCCCTCTGACCACCATTAGGTTTTTGATTCCTATCTGCTTGGCATAGTCAAGATTGGCGGATGCGCTTTCGAAAGAGTTGTTTCTGCAGGTGAAATGAAGGATTACTGTTATTCCTTTGTCTATCAATTCCTTAGCTAACATTAAGGGTGCGTTGTTTTCTGGAGCTTTATTGTAATTTCCTATCCAAACAACGGAACAAAAGGTGTATTTCATTTCACGCAAGCACTTGTAGTCTATAGTTCGACGGCTTGAAACTTCAAGCGAGCAAAGTGGGGAGTTCTGTTCAAAAATCTTGGATAAAGGTAGATTTGGTTTTGGCATAACGGGGTTTTTAACATTTCGTTTGATGTAGTCAAAGTGACAATCACATAATATCAGTGATTCATGAATGCCAGAATAGAATATCATTGGGCTGTGAACATGAAATATATCATTATTTATACCCAAATTGTATCTAATTTATTCGAATCTTCGTATTCATAGAGATTTTCCTAGAGACGATATCGTCTTTCATTTTTTTAGATCAATTTATCAATTTTCACAAATGCAGGTAGAAATCCTAGTAGAAATAATACTATAAATAGTCTACAAAAAACATATCATATAAATATTGTGCGATCGAAAGGAGAAGAAAATTTTCTGATTGGCAGCATCTCAGAAGACTCGGAAATCGATTTTGAAGAAATTGCTAGGTGTCTGTGCTTTTGGACTTTCTGACGTTTTGTCAAATTTGGAGGTTGGGTCAGAGATTTTTCGATCGCCAAACCACAGAATCAATCACATATATCTATTTATTTAGATTTAGGCTAAAAAATCGCGATTAGTACAGCGTTTTCATTGGAATTTCAAGTGGTTATGGTTCAAAACTTCCTCTGTTAATGAAATAAAATGTATCAGAATACTTGCGGTGCTGCAGCCGCAAGTGCTGGGGGCTGTGCTGAAACGGACAGGGATTGTCATAGTTTAATTTCCAAGGAACCGCATATTCCAGTAATAGAACATGATTATAGTGGATTTGACATAGTTAAAGCTACCCAGGTAAAACATGCAAATATAGGTACAATCTTTTCAATTATATTCTTACCATTATATAATTCTTTTAGTATGGGGCATTTGTAAGAGTAAGAGAACTTATTGATGCTGGGTACAATGTTAACAAAAGAGACAGTGAAAATGTGACCCTCCTACATTGGGCGGCAATCAACAACCGCAAAGAAATAATGATGTACTTTGTGGAAAAAGGAGCTGAAGTTGATGCAGTGGGAGGTGAACTCAACGCTACTCCTCTACACTGGGCAACTCGACAAGGTCACTTAGAAGCAGTGGTTCTTTTGATGAATGCTGGTGCAGATCCAACATTGAGAGATGCAGAAGGATGCTCCTGCATTCATTTATCCTCTCAGTTTGGCCACACAGCACTCGTTGCATACTTTATAGCAAGAGGAGTGAGTCCTGATTTAGTTGATAGAGTAGGAATGACACCTTTGATGTGGTCCTGTTGGAAAATTTGCAATTTGGATCCTACAAGATTGTTGCTTACATTAGGAGCATCCCCTAATATCACTGATCATCAAGGAAATACTGCTCTTCATTGGGCTATTTTAGCAAGGAATACCTCAGCTATTACACTCCTTATTGTTCAGGTGAGATGATAAACCTTTTAAATGATCATATATTCATTCATTTTACAATTGTTGAAATGAAAGCGAGTTTTTCTCACAAGGAAATGATTGGTTTCCATCAGAATTAATATGTTTTTGTTAAGTGAAAAATAATACTCTTGTTAAATTATATTCAATCTTTGTAGATATTCATCTTCAATCGTGATTTTTCAGGGCAATGCTAACTTGAACGCTTCCAATCTGAGAGGTGATACACCCTTGAACATGTTACAGTCTCAAATTGGATCAGTTTGGGTTGGAGCAAAAGTAACAGAAAAAATAAGAGAGCAACTGAATACTAGTAGATCCAGAACGTTTTTTTTCAAAATTACCAAAGACAAGGTGAGTTATAATTAGGAAAAAATTGTGCTCCAATAACCTTCTATTAGAATGTTGTTTATTGCTGTTCAAATTATTAACAAGCAAGTTTGAAACTTTATTCGGTAAACCCGCAAGATTTCCCGTCGCCGAGATATTAAAAAGATATTGACATCATTGTACGCAGTGTGTTTTTCTGAATAAAAAATGTGAAATCGAACATAGGCGGTCACTCTTTGTTTGGAAGATATGGGCCCCCAAAGTTCCAAATTGATGCATTTTCAGATCCTTTTTTCCGCCATAAAAATGATCTCTCACTTCTCAAATATAGTTCACAAATCATCTTTGAACCTTCAACCAACGAATAGCGACACTTTCTTTCAAAAAATTTCATTATTTAAAGGAAGAAAATATTAGACAACCACATAACCTATATTTCTACGAAATACTTCTCAATGTTAAAGCGGAGCTTGGCAACAGCGTCTTTTCATCGCTGGCCAACGTATTATGACCGAAGAGTAGTTGCTGGCGGTAAATATGAAATGATGGACAGTCGAAGGATATGATTGTAAGGAAAATGCTTCTGTCACTAAAGAAGAGGTGGTTATTCTGATATTAAAACAAAATCATTGAGAATATTTGTTTAAGGTTTCACTCTCAATGTTTTCGTTTGAACTTTCTTTCTATCCCCTTCAGAATAGGGAGGTTGTTATCTACTTCGTTTTTTGTTGTGTCTTCGAGATGGTCCTAGTTTAGAATGAGATTCAGGGTATTCCAATAAAATGGGTTATATAATAACCTCGACTTCATTGGATTTCTGGGAAGGGCGCGACCTATCACATATGAAAAAAATGTACGTTGAAATATATATCAGGGTGTATTCTCATTCCGTTACTATGTGTTTCAACCTTGTAGATTTCATTAGAAACGAATTCTCCTAATGAAAAATTTAGAGTGTCGCAGTAAACAGTAAGAACTAAGAACATATTTCATGATATTTAATTTTTCCCGCCAGCAATAATCTGTCATTCACGAATACGCACGATGGCACGATTCCGACCGATGAAATTCGCGCCATTGCCAAACTTCACTTTTAGACTGAGTCGAAATCAGGAGGAATAGAGGTTAAGTGGTTATCAAGTAATTTCATTGTTTTCTCATTAAATATTGATTATTCCTGGAAAAAAGTGTTGCTTATTGTAGGTTGAAGGTTCAAAGGTGGTTTGTGAACTATACATATGAAGTGATAGATCGTTTTTATGGTGGAAAAAGGGACCTGAAAACGACTCATTTTGGAACTTTGGGGGCCCATATCTTCCAAATTAAGGGAGACCGCCTATGATCGATTTCACATTTTTTATTCAGAAAAATACACTGCGTACAATGATGTGAATATCTTTTTAAGATCTCGGCGACGGGAAATATTGCGGGTTTACCCTTTATTCATATTCCTAGATATTCTATTACATTTTGCTAATCGACCAAGTCATCATAGGGTTTTAGACCGATGACAGCAAGAAATGTTCTTCAACCAGTTAATTAGTATTTTAAATTTTTAATACTCTTCATGGTTTCTAATGAATTGTTTTCTTTTTCAGCGATTGAAATGGTGGTGTATGGTGGGAACTCCATTTTTAGCTTTTTACTTTGCCGGTGCCATTTTAAGTACAAGTTTGCTAGTCTTGATAAAATTTTTCCTTTTGGTATGCCTATATATAGTATTACACTATGCTGGTCAAATATTGTATGATGATAGATTGATGGCACTTCTGCCTGTAAACATTTATTTAGCAACAAAAATATGGATGTATTTTACCTGGTTTATATACATAATGCCTTTCACTAGCTTGCTCACAAATCTAGTGTTTTTAGTCAGTTCCGCACTCCTATGGTATTTCTTTCTGAAATCCTGGCTGGGAGATCCTGGGATAGTTGAGACATCACAGAAGTTGAGGTTTAGAGTGAGTGAATTCATTATATATTTTTCAAGTCCAATTCACATTTAATGATGTTCAATTCTCATTGGGAATGGAGGATCAATAAATTGAGAACTCTATTCACTCTAAAGCTTTTAAATAAAGCAAAAGGACTGCTTACATCGAATATAGTTCTCGTTTTATTGATCCTTTATTTCCATGGTGAATGAAGTATAATTTAAATATCAGAGGATTGTTCGATTATTCTTAAATCATAGTTTTCTTTGATTTTTTCAATGACGTATTTTACTTGTATCCCAATTGAATAGGAAAAAGGGTTTCGGTAAACCTGCAAGATTACCCGTCGCGAAGCTATAAGTAAGATATTCACATCATTGTAAGCAGTATGAGCTCCTGAACAAAAAATATGAAGGCCAACATAGGCGGTCTCTCTTTGTTTGGAAGATATTGGCCCCCAAAGTTACAAATTGTTGCATTTTCAGATCCTTTTTTCTGCCATAAAAAGTATCTCTCACTTCTCAAATCTAGTTCATAAATCATCTTTTGAACCTTGGACCAACGAATAGAGACACTTTCTTTCAAGAATATTCATTATTTAAAGGAAGAAAAGTGAAAATATTAGACAACCACTTAACCTATATTTTCCTACGATATACTTCTCAATGTTAAAGTAGAGCTTGGCAACAGCGTCTTTTCATCGCTGGCCATCGTATTATGACCGAAGGTAGTTGCTCGCGGGAAATATGAAATGATGGACAGTTGAAGGATATGATTGTAAGGAAAATGCTTCTGTCACTGAAGAAGAGGTGGTTATTCTAACATCAAAACAAAATCATTGAGAATATTTGTTTAAGGTTTCACTCTCAATATTTTCGTTTGAACTTTCTTTCTATCCCCTTCAGAATAAGGAGGTTGTTATCTACTTCGTTTTTTTTGTGTCTTCGAGATGGTCCCAGTTTAGAATGAGATTCAGGGTATTCCAATAAAATGGGTTATATAATAACCTCGATTTCTTTGGAAATCTGGGAAAGGCGCGACCTATCACATATGAAAAAAATTTACGTTGAAATATATATCAGGGTGTATTCTCATTCCATTACTATGTGTTTCAACATTGTAGATTTCATTAGAAACGAATTCTCCGATTGGAAGATTTAGAGTATCGCAGTAAACAGTAAGAAGTGTAAGAACTAAGAACATATCTCATTTTTCTCGCCAGCAATAATCTCATTCACGAATACGCACGATGGCACGATTCCGACCGATGAAATTCGCGCCATTGCCAAACTTCACTTTTAGACTGAGTCGAAATCAGAAGGAATAGAGGTTAAGTGGTTGTCCAGTAATTTCATTGTTTTTTCATTAAATATTGATTATTCTTGAAAAAAGTGTTGCTTATTGTTGGTTGAAGGTTCAAAGGTGGTTTGTGAACTATACAGATGAAGTGAGAGATCGTTTTTATGGTGGAAAAAGGGACCTGAAAAAGTCTAATTTTGGAACTTTGGGGGCCCATATCTTCCAAATTAAGGGAGACCGCCTATGTTCGATTTCACATTTTTTATTCAGGAAGACACACTGCGTACAATGATGTTAATATCTTTTTAATATCTCGGCGACGGGAAATCTTGCGGGTTTACCAGGGTTTCAGAAATTGGTTCAAACACATGCAGAAGTGTATTCATTTGAATAGAAAATTGATCCTTCCTCTTGTTTTTCAGACAATTATAGAACTTGCTGAAAAGGGGCCTAGTGGTTTTGAACCCTCCAACTTTTGTTCGGCCTGTCTTGTGCGTCGACCCTTGCGGTCTAAGCATTGCTCAGTTTGCAATCATTGTGTTGCAAAATTCGATCACCATTGCCCTTGGGTAGCTAATTGTATAGGTGAGTTTAAGTGAGTAAACAAGATTTTTAGTATTTCTTAAAAGTACTAACCCCTTCATCAAAATAACTGAGGAAGAATAAGGTATCTGCTTATTGTTTGTTTCTAATTGGAGTACATCAAGATATACATCGTAGATAGATGGGATGTTGTGAAACTTGGTAAAAAAATCGTGTGTCCCTCGAGATCCTACAAGCTTTTCATCAGGATCGGTGTTCCCTAAGGGCTTACAATTGGGGGAAGGAGGGAAAAAAAATTATTTCTCGAAAACTCACCAACGATTTTTCATGAAACTCTCAACGTTGATTACTGTTGTATTACTCAACCTAAAAATTTGCGCCCAGATGATTTCCGACCAGTGGTCCCTAAGTTATGAAGAAAAACGCTGCAAATTGTGTTGTGAAAAACCAATGAGTTATGAATAATATATAAGTTTCATTTAAGATAATGGTATTGGGTTATTCAACTGAGAAAATAATAAACACTTGTGTAAAATTTACAGCGTTTTTTATCCTCAAAACATCAGTTTTCATTATACTGAAATTCAGCGGCGTGAGTGAAAGAAGTGGGTATTCCGCATTCAAATCAGGAAGAATCGACTAAATATAATAGAGAAAGTTTGCTGACTCAGCAGATATTGATCATTGATAATTTGAGCACTTTCAAAATAATGAGATACTTCTCCTAATCTTTATGATTGAGAAGGTGACTGCTAAAGGTTTTCTGGCACTGTAATGGATTGTAAGGAGCGAATTATATCTAAACAGAAAAAATTTCAAAAAGCACTGCCGTGAAGGCAGCAACTTTTGCGCGCATGTTCAATGTAGATGACCGCTTCAGCAACGAATTTGAATGTGCGCGCAAAAGCTGCTGCCTTCACGGCAGTGCTTTTTGAAATTTTTTTCTGATAAATTACTGGATTTCAATTCGATCATATCTGTATTTTTGGACATATTGTAAAAATAAAATTTTGAATGGGTATATCTACGGAATCATTGGGCGGATTTTACCCATTCACGAATTCGACCTTCGTTACTAAGCCCCAAACCTACCCTACAAATATCGAGTTTCTAAGCTGTTTCTTCCGGAAGTTATTGTGTTTACGGTCAGCCTGACGGCCGACTGCGTAAACACAATAACTTCCGAAAGAAACAACTTATAAACTCGATATTTGTAGAGAAGGTTTGGACCTTAATTACGAAGGCCGAATTCGTGAATGGGTAAAATCTACCCAATGATTCCGTAGATATACCCAATCAAAATTTTATTTTTCCAATATTTCCAAAAATACATATCAGATCGAATTGAAATCCAGTACTTCATCGAAAATAACAGTTCGAAGTTTCATACAGAATTTAATGAGGATGATATGATGAGAAAATCATAGAATTTTTTTTTTTCAAATTGGTCTAATAACACGATTATCACGAAATTTTGCATAAAGTTGTCTTTCAGCATCTTAAAACTAGCTGTGAAGTTTAATCAGGACTGAATCAGTATTTCTCGAGTAATACCGAAAAAATCAACGATATCGAGAAGAAAACCTCGAAATTTGACATATTTTTTCCCGATATCTCCAAAACTTATGATCGTATCGAACTGAAATTTGGAACACTGCTGTGAAATTAGAAGGTCAAAGTGTGAGTACAATTTTTTCTGGATATGATTGATGGTTTCCGAAAAAAAAATTTTTTTGTAAAAAAATTTCGAAAAAAATTTTTTTTTTAATTTACTGACAATATGATCTTGACGAAATTTGGCTCAAAGTTGCGCGTCGTTATACTCCACCAAACTGCCAAGTTTGAATCCAATCGCTTGAGTAGTTTCTGAAATAAAAAATAAATAACTTCAAAACTTCAAGTGCCTATAACTCCGAAACTATTCTACCGATTTGGCCCATTAACGAACTCAACCGCGGCATTTTGATGCGCAACCTATCCTGAAAGTTTCAAGTAGCTAGCTTGCTTCTGTCGACAGTTATCGTGTCTACGGACGGCCGGCCGGCCGGACAGAATCAATTTTGACACCGGACTCGTCATCAGTGAGTCCAACCTAGTCGATTGAGACCATTTTCGGCTCAATCATCCAAAATTACAGACATTTGGACAAAACGATAGCACGCTGTTCCCCTAGAACATGCGCGCTAAAAGAACAAAATATCAAATTGGTAAATTAATTTACTGCTGTTCTGTACTTGAGAGAAACAACATCAATACTCATTTTGTATAAATTAACTACTCTAAAACCAAGCACGAAATGTAAATATCTTGGAATGATAATTGACCGCAAAATGAATTTTAAAATGCATGTGAATACAACTAAGCAAACAACTATCAATAGAGCTAGCCACTTCAGAACATTGACATACAGAGATCAAGGCATTGGGATGGAAACAGCCAGCAAAATATAAAAAATGATCTGCAGACCTCTGCTAGAATATGGACACCAAATTCTGGGTCAGTGCAACAAAAGCATCATGAAAATGATAGAAGTAGCAAAACGCACTAGTCTTCCAAAAAATATCTGTATGAGAAAACCAAAATAGAACCAATAGGTAGTAGAATACAGACACTGAACAAGAAATTCGTCAGTCAGCAACACAACATTAATATAATAGAACCATTAATACACAAGATATCCCACCACAGACCAACAAGACAAATCACTTAATCGTTTGCGGGAATCGCGTCTCTCCGACCTTGAGAAATATAACAGACATAACCACACTTTCTTCTTCCTCGAAACAGCTGTCAAATTTAATACTTGATTTTGGAATATCTGAAATCGAAATGTAAAAACGGGTTTGTCGGGATTCAGGAATCACAAAATCAAAATCAGACTAAGATTTTTCGATGAAACCATTTCAAAAGCAAATTTCCAATACCAAAGCGAGTGTTTTGTCACATCTTAAGCTCCTGTAGAAGAACTCGGTTGGAGTAAATGAAAATTTTGGAAAAATGTTATGAAAAACCCGTTTACCTTAATCAGAGAATCTTTGTAGTTTCACATCAAATGAGATTCATTTCAATATAAAATCAAACTATGAATAGACCAACTTTTGTTCGATTTCAATCCTAGTGTTTGTGCAATCATATACAATTTTATTAGACATCCATCGTTTTAATTGAATAATGGAGGTTGTAATGCTTTTACTTCACGTTCGATTCCTTTATATTATATAAAATGAACATTATGAATGAGTCCACCTAAGTTCGATTCCAATTCTTGTTGTATAATTAAAACATATACTGAGGACTGTCATCATAAAATAGAACCTCAAAGATGATTAAACAATTGATTTGGTTGTAAAAAACTGTTTGGATTATATTCTTAAATGGAACAGATTCGAAATTATTCATCAATTAATAGGATGAAAAATTAATTTCAGTTTGTTTATATGTTTATAACCTCTTCAAGCGAGTCCGAAAGCGGCGAAAGTGACGTAATCCTATTCCTGCAATCTGATTGGCACCCCAAACGCCTTCTAAAATTCTGATTAGCTCGATTCAGGGTCATATCTGCGTTGACATATATTTCCTAAGTAAATGACGCTAGTGGTTTATCTGGTTGATCTGTGATCCCACCCTGAAAGAACTAAGACGAACCAATATTCAATACCTACTTTAATATACTAAGCATTTTATTTATCACAGACTCACATACCCTTAACATACTGTCATAGTCTAAAATATTAGTTGTATAAGGGCACGAAGACCGCGGTCGATAGCTCGTTGAAAAGTTTCAATAAAGTTATTTTCTCTCTCTCTCTCTCTCTACAAATTAACGAACACTAATGAAATTTTTCAACATTAATAGGGTTATAAATTATATCTTCAATAATATACAGCTGAAGTTGTCCACGGACAGAAGGGATTTATGGGCGATTTTGAAAATAATTTAATAATATCGAAACAGTTTAATTTTACTGTTTCCTGGAAAAAAAAATGGTAGTTCTACAACACAAGGCAGAAACCGCCTTTGCTGAATTACAATTTTCTCCTTTCTACTTCACAAAAATGTTCTAATTGAGTCGAAACCTTGAAGTAATGGTCTTCTAATATCATTAGCTTGTACACAAACATCTGAATCTTATTTCTATCATTTGTTATAGGTGTGAACAATCACAAATATTTCATTGGATTCCTTGGCACCCTGGTCATCATGTGCGTTCAGCTGATAATAGGCTCGATCAATTTTTGGAAAAACCAGCCTGAGTGCAATTTAACCATTGTTTCGCCAAATTTCTGGGATACAGTGACCGCTATTGGACAGTGCGACACCTGGGTTGCTTGGGTCAGTGCGAATGCTTTGTTCCATTCCATATGGGTGTCTATGTTGCTTGTCTGCCAACTGTATCAGGTGAGTGAAGCAGAAAATTGTTAATTTTTTCTTGATTTTCTGAATAAAAAACTAGGGAAGTCATAAATGATATAGATTCTAGGTTGTGCGAATTTTATATCAAAAAATGGTAAACCCGCAAGATTTCCCGTCGCCGAGATATTAAAAAGATATTTGCATCATTGTACGCAGTGTGTTTTTCTGAATAAAAAATGTGAAATCGAACATAGGCGGTCTCCCTTAATTTGGAAGATATGAGCCCCCAAAGTTCCAAAATGAGTCGTTTCAGGTCCCTTTTTCCAGCATAAAAACGATCTCTCCCTTCATCTGTATAGTTCACAAACCACCTTTGAACCTTCAACCAACAATAAGCAACACTTTTTTCCAAGAATAATCAATATTTAATGAAAAAACAATGAAATTACTGGACAACCACTTAACCTCTATTCCTTCTGATTTCGACTCAGTCTAAAAGTGAAGTTTGGCAATGGCGCGAATTTCATCGGTCGGAATCGTGGCATCGTGCGTATTCGTGAATGACAGATTATTGCTGGCGAGAAAAATGAAATATCATGAAATATGTTCTTAGTTCTTACTGTTTACTGCGACACTCTAAATCTTCCAATAGGAGAATTCGTTTCTAATGAAATCTTTAAGGTTGAAACACATAGAAATAGAATGATAATACACCCTGATATATATTTCAAGGTACATTTTTTTCATATATGTGATAGGTCGCACCCTTTCCAGATATCCAATGAAATCGAGGTTATTATATAACCCATTTTATGGGAATACCCTGAATCTCATTCTAAACTGGGACCATCTCGAAGACACAACAAAAAACGAAGTAGATAACAACCTCCCTGTTTTGAAGGGGATAGAAAGAAAGTTCAACCGAAAATATTGATAGTGAAACCTTAAACAAATATTCTCAATGATTTTGTTTTGATGTTAGAATAACCAGCTCTTCTTCAGTGACAAAAGCATTTTCCTTACAATCATATCCTTCGACTGTCCATTATTCATATTTCACTTTTCTTCCTTCAAATAGTGAATGTTCTTGAAATAAAGTGTCGTTATTCGTTGGTTGAAGGTTCAAAGATGATTTATGAACTAGATTTGAGAAGTGAGAGATCATTTTTATGGCGGAAAAAAGGATCTGAAAATGCATCAATTTGGAACTTTGGGGGCCTATATCTTCCAAACAAAGAGAGACCGCCTATGTTGGTCTTCATATTTTTTGTTCAGGAACTCACACTGCTTACAATGATGTGAATATCTTACTCGTAGCTTCGCGACGGGAAATCTTGCGGGTTTACCCAAAAAATATTTGAAAGATTTTGCTCAAATTTTGCGGTAACCTCAATTTAACAACTAGACTGAGGATTATACTCCATTCACTTTCATAAAGTCAGTCAGTAGGCTGTGGAATAGATTAATCAAGGTTTCGTAACTAGAACTGAGTCAGGTTGGCACTCCTGAAATGTTATCAAGGTTGAAATATTCGGACGTTGTCACTTCCTAATAATTTTATTAAGGACTATGTGATTTGGTTTAATTACACATATCCCATTCGCTTCTATAAAATCAACCAGTAGGCCTCGGAATAGGTTCATCCAGTTTTTGTAGGTAGCACTGAGCCAGCTTGGCGCTACTGAAATGTCATCGAGGTCAAAATAATTCATCGTGGCGTTGTACATTCTTACATATTTTTATCAATGATAAGGTTTGGCTTAGTTACATACGTAATTACTACGACTAGAGAGACAATGCCGCGTAGTTCTGCTGACTATAAACTATAACCTAACATTTCGCAATCATTCACAGTGGAATATTTCAAACTTCCAAGGCCTACCAATTGACTTTATAAAAGTGAATGGAGTAAAAGGTATTGTTATGGATTTTTCTAAATCGGTATTTAATAAACATAAAAAAATAACTTACCAATGAACACAAATGCATATATTCAATCATTTATTATCATAATATACAATTAAGTTAATTCCAGGCCTCAAACATAGTAAATTCTATCATAAAATATAAGAAATGCCGAAATCAATCACAATCCAGTAACAAATGCAGAGAATTTCATTCCAGTATTTCAATAGTTTATTCACAGCACATAATCCTTCCAAATTATCTTTCTCAACAGGCTTCTCATGATCTGGAAGTACAAGAATTTGTAACAATACCTTGAATTTTATAAAATTGCCTTATCTAGTCAAAAAGTAGGAAATTATGAGGAATTTAAGTGATATTCTGTTGAAAGTTATTATGATAGGTTTGAATTGAACAGAACTAGCATTCACAAGTAGAAATTAGGGTAAAACCGCAAGATTTCCCGTCGCGAAGCTACAAGTAAGATATTCACATCATTGTAAGCAGTGTGAGTTTCTGAACAAAAAACATGAAGGCCAACATAGGCGGTCTCTCTTTGTTTGGAAGATATGGGCCCCCAAAGTTCCAAATTGATGCATTTTCAGATCCTTTTTTCCGCCATAAAAATTATCTCTTTCTTCTCAAATCTAGTTCATAAATCATCTTTGAACCTTCAACCAACGAATAGCGTTTCAAGAAAATTCATAATTTAAAGGAAGAAAAGTGAAAATTTCAGACAACCACTTAACCTATATTTCTACGAAATACTTCTCAATGTTGAAGCGGAGCTTGGCAACAGCGTCTTTTCATCGCTGGCCAACGTATTTTGACCGAAGAGTAGATGCTGCTGGGAAATATGAAATGATGGACAGTCGAAAGATATGATTGTAAGGAAAATGATTCTGTCACTGAAGAAGAGGTTGTTGTTCTAACATCAAAACAAAATCATTGAGAATATTTGTTTAAGGTTTCACTCTCAATATTTTTGTTTGAACTTTCTTTCTATCCCCTTCAAAATAGGGAGGTTGTTATCTACTTCGTTTTTTGTTGTGTCTTCGAGATGGTCCCAGTTTAGAATGAGATTCAGGGTATACCAATAAAATGGGTTATATAATAACCTCGATTTCATTGGAAATCTGGGAAGGGCGCGACCTATCACACATGAAAAAAATGTACGTTGAAATATATAACAGGGTATATTCTCATTCCATTTCTATGTGTTTCAACCTTGTAGATTTCATTAGAAACGAATGCTCATATTGGAAGATTTAGAGTGTCGCAGTAAACAGTAAGAACTAAGAACATATTTCATGATATTTCATTTTTCTCGCCAGCAATAATCTGTCATTCACGAATACGCACGATGGCACGATTCCGACCGATGAAATTCGCGCCATTGCCAAACTTCACTTTTAGATTGAGTCGAAATCAGAAGGAATAGAGGTTAAGTGGTTGTCCGGTAATTTCATTGTTTTTTCATTAAATATTGATTATTCTTGGAAAAAGGTGTTGCTTATTGTTGGTTGAAGGTTCAAAGGTGGTTTGTGAACTATACAGATGAAGTGAGAGATCGTTTTTATGGTGGAAAAGGGACCTGAAATCGACTCATTTTGGAACTTTGGGGGCCTATATCTTCCAAATTAAGGGAGACCGCCTATGTACGATTTCACATTTTTTATTCAGACAAACACACTGCGCACAATGATGCAAATATCTGTTTAATATCTCGGCGACGGGAAATCTTGTTTACCAATGTAATTATCAGGTTTCCGAAGGAACAAAACTTATTGTTATTGGATCCTGTTAGAAATTCAAAATTATTCAATATTATACAACAGTTCTATTCATAACAGTATATTTCAACGCAATTAGGTCTGTACATTCGGAAATAACATGAAAATTAAATTTCTAATGGGTATTACTAGGGAATAATCGGAAGGATTTTACAATTCATAATTTTATTTGGGCGAAATTTAAAAAAATACAGTATAGAATAGAATAATTTATTAATTTTTAATAATTACAAACTACACAATAAGTGAAAATGCAAAACGTCAATTGTGGAATATATGAATTCAAAACAAAACTTGAAGATAACAGAATGACTCGAACTCCTTGATAGTATAGGGTTCATATCTTAATATGAGTCTGTAGATAACATTCTTGAAAACTTTAAAGTTCTGAATCATCTGAATTTGCCTTGGAAGTGTGTTGAAGACTTTAACGCCCACATATTGAGGACCCTTTTCTCTCAGTGTTGAACAGTGGATAGGATATACCTGATCTAGTTGAAATCTGATACTTGCTGTTGAAATGTTCAGTGAGGAAAACAGGTTTATTATTTATTTTATTTTTTATTTTATTCAATGCCAACGGACCAATGACCATATCAAAGATCCTTTTTCACAAATTTAAACAAAAAAGAAAAATTACAGCATAATAATACAAAGATAATAATTTAAACGAAACACAGTTTCATGTGAATATAAAAAAAAAATACAAAATTATACAAACTGAGAACAGCAAAATAGATTTCCATTAGAAATACCGATTAACAATCGGCTTTAACTCTTTCTTAAATATTCTTAAGTTATTTGTATGAAGCACAGCTGTAGGTACAACAATCTTATTCCACTTTCTCCTTAACCTGAGCTATAAATATAATTTCTATGAGTTCCACGCTCAATAAGTTGTCTAACACATCTAAGCTCATAAGGGACCTCCGTCTTAGCCAAAAGCTCAAGAAGACCTTCGCAATTTACAAAACCCATTAGTGCTTTCTTAATAAAATAAACATCATTATATATATATATATATATGAAGGGACTTAATAGATTCCAAGTTTACGGATAAAGCAAACTGAGAGTAGTCATGCTCAGTATAAGAAAATCTATTGCCCATTTTAGATGCAAGGAACCTGAAGAATCTATGCTGAACCGATTCCAAAATTGGAATGTTAGTTAACTTAGATTGAGCCATAAAGCATAATTGGTCTGACTAGCGTTTTATACAAATGTATAATGGACTCATGGGACCTGAACTCCTTCGTAGACCTAATAATAAAACTTAGAGACCTATAGGCCTTTGAAATAGTGGCATTAAGGTGCAAGTCAAATTCAAAATTACTTTGGTGAATTACACCTAGATCCTTTACATTGCAAACATTCTCAAGAATTTGACCATTAATAGAGTAATTGAAATTAAGTTTCTTATTCTTACTTCTCTCAGTAGCTAAAACTTTACATTTGGCACAATTTAACTTTATTTGGTTAATACATGACCAATTGTAGATCAGGTTTTTTACTTGAAATTCGAGCAAAGTTGTGCTGGGCGAGTTACTGAATGGGTGTCCGTTCTTTCTATGAGCTCCTGATGTGACGACAGTAGTTTTTTAAAATTTTATTTAATTCATTTGCTACTTTATTGAACACCAATATTAGGTTTTTTTTTTCGTTGGAATTTGACGATTGTGATTTAACTTCAATCTCAGTTTCTTTTCGAAGATATCCTGTCTGGGAATGACTACTAATGAGAGAATGAACAGAGGACGGTACTCTCACTTCCAATCAAACAGTGGGAAATCTCCCTTTTCCAAAGGCCCTATAATGAATTTGATGGAATTCTTTGAATGCAATTGTTTCGGTTTGTACAAACCGGAAACCAAGGATTGGTTGTCCAGTTACGATCTGGACAAAAATATCGAGCATCAACCTCTGATTAGGCACAAAGATAATTATCAATATGTATAAATGATTAAGTAGCCGTGTGCATTTCATACAAGATTCACTAAAGTTTATTTGAGAAAAATAGAATGAGAAATAAAACGCTTGATTTTATATTCTGTTTTAGGAGTAACATGGGTTTTTTTAACTTCTCCATTCCTAATTTTATTCTCCCTGCGCTCTGGTGATCTATCATCTGAATAAACTAGTATATTCTCCATAATTTATTCTCAGGTTTTATAATCTCCTCTTCTTGTCTATTTTTATATACTCAATACTTTACGCTGTTTAAATAGCTTCACAGAAAATTTTGCCTTTGGTACCAGAATAATTCGTACAACTTTAGCGAATCGAACTTGTCTGAAGTGCACATTACAGAATGACTGAGCAATTACATATTTTAGCACACTTCTATACTATGTTTTTATATGCATGGAGCACAAGGAGTAACATCTTGGGGTAAAATTTATATCCAATCATTGAGTACTAAACCAGTTTAATGATCAATGATCCAATTCAATTTTCTAAAGTACTTAATATCGGAAAACATACCACATTAGTGTATAAGGTATCTGAATTTTACTTCAGAGTGCTATTTCTCGTGCTAATATAATTTTGAAACATTCCAAAATCTAGTTAATCAATTTAAGTGCTTTATATGTAAAATAACTCCATATAAATGCGCATTTCTTATTAAAGTCTGATCGAAACAGAGCAAATGAGAAATGATGAAGAATAACTTGGAAAACTTATATTTTTGCGTTTTCTCATTGAATTATGAATTATCTTCAATATTACAAAGAGAAGCAGAAATCCAAACAATTACTTTCCTTTATTTTGTGTTCAGATTGTTACAAAAATATTTTTTCCATCTTTTGTATCAGTCATTAACTTCTTATCTTTAGAGAATGAAGAATATATGTTTTTGATTAATCATAAAATTGTACTGGAAATGTGTTACGAAATTTCACATTCTTTTGCCTGAAGATTTGTAATTAAGATTACTTTATTTTTATGTGTGTAAATATGTATGTATTTGATAGTGTATGTGGTAATTGTATGTTTTTTATGACTAATTTCTAAATATAGAAGTTCTACAAGCACTGAGGCATCCAAGTCAGAATGTATTTTATCTGAATTACATGACAAGATTTAAAATGTTTCCAAAGAATATTCAACAGCAGGTTTTCTGTTTACGTCATATCGCAACTGTAGATTCAAATATACGTAATATTTCATTTAAATGTTATTCACTTCCATTATTGATCAAACATGAATACGATAACTAAACATTGGGTTGTGGTTTTGTGGTTTGATTTTGAATACAAGTTGAGTTTTCAACTTTATTGTGCATTTGAAATAAGATCATTGGCATCCATTATTCTATTGGTTTTTTTTATGACCAAATAATGTGAATGATATTCACATGCAAGTTAGGATCTAATTAAAATGGAAGATGTATCAGTCATATCATTTATTGTTGAACTTGAAAAAAAAGTTTAGGTACTGTGTATATCTTAAATTCTAAAATATTCTTTCCAAATTTGTAAAAACTAATTCCACTTTCTGCTTATGTGGAAATATTTGAGAGCAATAATTTCGTTTAAATGTTATGAACAAGAGTTTCAACACATTTGCTGAATAAATTAATGGCATATTCAAACCTTATCAATGTAAGCTTTAAATGTTAATTTATAAAAGAACAAAAGAATTTTGGCTGTAATATGAATTGAATTAGAACACCTTATCAACAGTTAATATTAAGGTCAAGATTTTGTGTTTGTATTCAATTAAAGGATAATTTTGAATCGACTTTTCTTCATGTAAAATTGATTAGAAAATCGTAAACTATCTGGTATTGATCCTACAACAGCCGGATCCAAGTCAAAGCATCGAAATTGGAAGAAATTATTTGTCCTAGTAACATTTAGCGAATTTTTACTCATGACTTGTTAGATTTCGAAATTTGCAGCAGAATGTTCAAAGGTACAAAGTTATAAGCAGAGAAGGCATATGTATATTTATCTATATTTACTTTATAGTTATGAGTTATAAAACTAATGTAGAGTTAAAAGGCAATATTTTCAAAATCATATTTTAAAATTACGTGAATAATTGATGTGAAGATCGCGCCGACGAAAATCGGGATTCTATCATTCATGTCAATTACTTGAAGTTCGACTACAATAGTTCGCAAATCCCTCGTGTATAACTAAATGTAACTGATAAGTGAATATGATAGAAGAATTGTCAGGTTCTTCTTTAGCAGTTTGAACGAAAGAGGGTAGATTCATTGTTAAACAATGATAGAACTCTATACTACCTTGTGTTCTTTCACAAATGTTATGTCCCTCTCTTATACAATAGCTGAAGCTCGCCTGTAAGAAGACGAAAGATTATCATTTTCTTTTTCACAGTTTGAACGAATCAAGGTAGATTCCTTTACCATTTTACCACCATAGAATCACGTAGTACAGAGTTCTTTCATGAACGTTCAGGCCCTCTCTTATACAATAGTCAAAGCTTGTGTTTCAGGAGAATAAAAGAGTTTCTGGATATTTTTTTAACGATAGGGTAGATTCCTGTACCTTTCATCTTAGAACACTTTACCCCTATGAGATGATTATTCTGATCTACTACTCTAGTATAGAGTTCTTTCACAAACGTAAAGTCCCTTTCTTATACAATTAATAATTGTATATAATAATTACATTGTATAAAGACAACATGTTGTCTTTATACAATGATAATTATACAATTAGCTGAAGCTCGAATGTTAGAAGAAGAGAGATTATCATGTTTTTCTTTTGGTTTGAACGGAAGAGGGAAGGTTCCTGTACCTATACTACATAGTATAGAGATTATCAGTTTCTTTTTCAGCAGTGGTAACGAAAGAGTAGATTCCTGTACCTTCTCAACTTTCTGCATAGAATTCTATACGAATTTTCTTATCATAAAAAAAATAACTATATCGAGTTGATCAAAAATTTCCAAATGTGAACACGGTTAAATCTTAGATTTTCTATTTAATAATTTCAATAAATTTGCACCTCTTGTCACACCTGTAAAGGCTGTAAATAAGGAGGAAGACAGTAAGATTTAGCATCAAAACAAAAAGTAGTTTTATAAATATTGAAATATTATCGCAATAGCTCCTAAAATGTATTATCTGAGAAACATTATACTTTAGGAGAAATTATTATTAATAAATTAATGTCTTCTTTGCTCAGCGAGATTCACTTTTGGACTTCACAGGAAGATGTTATAACCACAAACTCATATTATGGATCCTTCAAGTAATTTCCCGAGGTTTATTGCATTCAATAACTCAATTGTAATGTTGAAATTTATTGTAGATATTACCCTAAAAAAGAACTTGGTGATGTACACAGTAAAAAAATTTACTGCAATCAAAGAGGAATTTTATGGAATCCAATCAACAAGAGACAAAATAGATTGAAAGACAAACTCAAAGAATTAGAAGTAAAGGAAGTGACTTTATTAGAGAACAAAGAATTATCCCATTTTTTTCAGGACAGTTTGATACAGAACAAAATTATTAGCTATTTATGGAAAGAAAACACATTGCAGTTGCTACTCTCCACTGGTCTTTTGATATTCATAACGATAAATGAACGAACAGGCGACCCAGTCAGTGTCACATTTGACAAACAGTTATCAACTAAACTGCAAGTGAACATTATTTGTGATGGTGAGATATCTGAGATCATATCTAAAATGGAAGTATAAACTTCAGCAGAATGGGTTCTCAGAATAATGATGAAATAGTCCTTATTCTGGTGATAATGTTATCACATTCATTGAAATCTCTCTGAAGTCAATTTAACAAGCTGTTCCCAGTTGAAGTAGATAATAATATGCAAATTTTCAGGTTTAATTTTGGGACAGCAAGTAATTTGTATATGTAATGATGGACATGTATTAGGATACGGAGGTTCTTGGAGAGATGGCTGGCTTTTGGAGGGTGGCCCTAGAAGAAGGGTCCACTCACACTCCAATTGGCTTGTAGTTTGGGGTAGGCCAGGATCAGAACATCCTCAGCCTTGGAGTCCTTTAGCTAAAGATCACCAAAGAGCTAACTTACATCTTTACTGGTTAGGATTAAGAAGTCCAGAATTGTTGGCATACAAAAATACAGATGGGGAACCTTTTATCATACGTGTCAGTACAGTTTTTGAACATACACTCCTTTTAGTTGAGCAAAAAGTTACAAAAAGAGGTGGGTGAATAATTTTGATTACAAATATGAGTAATATAGTGAATTTTTGAGATGTCTTTATAATAAAATCTATATTTCATTAATTTTCAAAGTTTTCGGGTCTTGTATAATGGGTACGTTTTTATTTTCATTGAACTGATGTAGCTCCCTCTCTCTCTTCTTTTGTTCTCCACCAAAGAAGAGAGAGATAGAGGTTAATTGATTAATCATTTCGATGAAAATAAAAACGCACCCATACTGATAACATGTTTTATTTGGTTCTGAACATAAATCTGCAGTCAAAACTCAAGGGATTTATGCTACTTTTTCCACTATTTGTCAATCCATAAATCATCCTTGAAAGTCTTACTAAAACAGTAAGTGATTTTTTTTCACATTGGAAAATAAATCCTCTAGATAACATTTGTTTTTCCCAGGTTATATGGAACACCCATTGGTTTCGTGCGTCGTTTGACATTTGTCATACGTTGGAGGTAAAACAACCTCACTTACCCGCTTTGTTTATGTTAAGAAGTACAGCATTTTCAACAATTTCAGGATAAATTCACAAGTTAAAATGATTTATATTAATAGAATTGGTGAATAACTAGGCCTAGTTATTGTTTCGTTGTGAAATACAACATAAATACACCGAGAGACGAAGGAATCCGATTTTTCAGATATGTTGTAGTGTAGACTTTATATTTCAATATTTGCATTTTTGACCCATTCCCCTAAGTTTTATCTGGTATTGGAAGAAATAGAATACTATATGAACTATCCCAGAGGAGGCAAACATCCTATATTCACGCCATAAATTGAAAAAACTGTTCTGACAAAGTAACAAACTATGGTAGAGTTTGTTGGAGGCATTTCCACACTGCTTAAGGAATTATGTTAAGACTATCTATTTAATTTGTTCTGTTTAATAAGTTGACTCATGATGAGATAAGTATGATAAGAATATTTCGTGTTTGTTATACACATTTCAAGAATTATATCTTCTCGACACTACCATAGCTGGCGTTATGAGTGACAAACCCATCCTGAATGGTTACCACTCGCATCTCCATATGATATATAAAGGCAATTCGTTATGTGATAGATTTGTCAAAATATTGCAAGCATTTTATAATAATAATGAACCAGATAACTTTCTCTGTACAAAACCGAACACGTTCCGATGTGGCTCGACTACTCAAGGATGGAACTTCTACATTTTGTTGTTTCGAATTGACCTTATTGTCAATTATTAAAGATAATGAAAGCCCGAATGTTGCATCTGCATAATAATAAAGCATTTTATATGGATAGTAAAGAATTTTTTGAGGATGAATCGAAATCGGTGTTCAAGGAAAAAATTTCATATGGATTATTTTATTTGTAACATATATTTAGTATGATAAATATATAATTGAAGATTATGATAGCACTGACATAGCAACTGTAGACCAATATTGTAGTAATTTGCAACATAGAACGTTATTTGAAATAGTACTGAGGAGTTCTCTGGAACCCATGTTTTTTCCATTCCATACATTTGTTGGATTTCATTCTGCTGTTTATTTTCAGGAATTAATGAGCCTAACATTTTACTGTTTCATCTTCAATAGTTATGCCTATAATAAATGCTATCTCTGATGTGGATACTCTAGGCTTTAGAAGACAAGGATAAATACTGCAATTTTCATTTATATCGTTTAGAACGATTATCATCTGAGATTGAATACCAGTTAATCAGATCCATTATCACAAAATTTCACTTGTAAAATTAATAAAATCACTAAAATCTCCAAATAATCGCTCTTCGCCAATGTAAATATAGCGAATGTATTCCTTGGTCTACCGGTGTATTTATGTTGCATTTCACAACGACACAATAACTTGGCCTCACGGGTCTAGTAATTCACCAATTCTATGAATATAAATCATTTTAACTTGTGAATTTATCCTGAAATTGTTGAAAATGCTGTATTTCATAACATAAACAAAGCGGGAAAGTGAGTTTGTTTTACCTCCAACGTATGACAAATGTCAAACGACGCACGAAACCAATTATTCTGACTACTATTGAATATTATTTTCAGGTACAGTTTCTGTAGAAGTCAGCACTTTGGAATTATCCAACAACATTTTGAAAACAGTTGCTATAACAGCTGTACCCCTTCAAACACACGTCAGCTGTTGTGAGCTCAGCCCAAACGAAGAATATCTCTTAATATGCTGCATCGATAGCACCATAGCTATATTAGATAGAAATAGTGGATCAACAAGAACAGTAAAAGCATCTTTCATTCCAAAAATCTGCACTTGGCAGAAAAGTGGTGCACTAATAGCAATAAGCAATGAAAATGGGCAACTCCAGTATTACGATGTGGCTTTGAACAATGTTAAGAGTCAGATAATGGGTGAAGACGAGATGACTACACCTTTACTTGATTTAACGGGTTATTTTCATTCTCAGGTTTCAGTGGTCTCTTTGAATTGGGAAAGTGGTAATCTTCTGATAGCTCTTGAACAAGGACCAATAGTTTGCGTTACGCATGTGAACAAAGCATTGACTTTTGTTTCTTTGGCGAAGAGATATATAAATGTATGCGAGATTAAAAAAGCGGTAGCGCTACTATTGAACTGGAAGTTTGGGGAAGATTCGTTCTTTATACTTCAAAAAATTGCTTCTTACTTGCTTAAAAATCCTCTGACAGATGAAATAGCGCAGCAGCTTCAAGATGCTTTGGGGAGTTTTCATGCTGCAACAATTCCTTTAGATGAAGATGTAAGGAACCAGTTCAAAAAACAGGTAAGCTTTGAATTATATCTATAGACAGTGTCTTCTATATTTTCGTAATTTTTATTTCGTCTTGTTGGATAAATATCATTATTGAATAGGGGAGTGCCTTCATGCTGGCCAACTGTTTAAAATCACCTGAAAATCACTTCCCTTTTTTACGCAATAATTCAACATTTACCTTAAAACTACAATCTTTATGAGTAAATCCTGAATATACTGGATGTCACGAAGGTCTCCATAAGAAGATATAAATTTTTATATTCTTATGTTTTCATCAATGGAAAATCATCCTCCCCTAGTTCATCATGACAAATGTCAAACTTTATGTTTCATTTGTGAACATGTGATTTTCATCATTTCATCCATTCCCTAGAAAAAGACAGAATATGATGAAATTTCTGCAGTGGATGGAATTATGTGGGAATGACGGTAAACCCGCAAGATTTCCCGTCGCGAAGCTATAAGTGAGATATTCACATCATTGTGAGCAGTGTGAATTCCTGAACAAAAAATATGAAGGCCAACATAGGCGGTCTCTCTTTGTTTGGAAGATATGGGCCCCCAAAGTTCCAAATTGTTGCATTTTCAGATCCTTTTTTCCGCCATAAAAATGATCTCTCACTTCTCGAATCTAGTTCATAAATTATCTTTGAACCTTCAACCAACGAATAGAGACACTTTCTTTCAAGAACATTCATTATTTAAAGGAAGAAAAGTGAAAATATTAGACAACAACTTAACCTATATTTCTACGAAATACTTCTTAATGTTAAAGCGGAGCTTGGCAACAGCGTCTTTTCATCGCTGGCCAACGTATTATGACTGAAGAACAGGTGGTTATTCTAATATCAAAACAAAATCATCGAGAATATTTCTTTAAAGTTTCACTCTCAATATTTTCGTTTGAGCTTTCTTTCTATCCTTCAGAATAGTAGGGTTGTTATCTACTTCGTTTTTTGTTGTGTCTTTGAGATGGTCTCAGTTTAGAATGAGATTCAGGGTATTCCAATGAAATGGGTTATATAATAACCTCGATTTCATTGGAAATCTGGGAAGTGCGCGACCTAACAGATATTAAAAAAATGTACGTTGAAATATATGTCAGGGTGTATTCTCATTCCATTACTTTGTGTGTCAACCTTGTAGATTTCATCAGAAACGAATCCTCCTATTGGAAGATTTAAAGTTTCGCAGTAAACAGTAAGAACTAAAAACATATTTCATTTTTCTCGCCAGCAATAATCTGTCATTCACGAATACGCACGATGGCACGATTCCGACCGATGAAATTTGCGCCATTGCCAAACTTCACTTTCAGTCTGAGTCGAAATCGGAAGAAATAGAGGTTAAGTGGTTGTCCAGTAATTTCATTAAATATTGATTATTCTTGTGAAAAAGTGTTGCTTATTGTTGGTTAAAGGTTCAAAGGTGGTTTGTGAACTATTCAGATGAAGTGAGAGATCGTTTTTATGGTGGAAAAAAGGACCTGAAAACGACTCATTTTGGAACTTTGGGGGCCCATATCTTCCAAATTAAGGAAGACCGCCTATGTTCGATTTCACAATTTTTATTCAGAAAATCACACTGCGTACAATGATGTGAATATCTTTTTAATATCTCTGCGACGGGAAATCTTGCGGGTTTACCGGAATGACAATTTAGATGTGAATAATATTACATCAAATACCTTCATTTGTAGAAAGCATTTTGTCGGAAAATTTACGAAGAACTCCAATCCGATTCCTCTTCCAGCTACTGCTAGGGTTTCAAATCGTAATAACTGAACATGAAATACATAGAAATGTGCCAGATAATACTGAATGAGATCCAGCAAGCTCAGAACATACAATTGAAAAAGGCACTCAAATACTATTTATACGTAAAAACAACTTTTCTTTCGAAATTCTCTGGAAGTATGAAACCCAGTTTCATAGGTCTCACGATGTAACAGTGTGGGACCATTTATAATTTTTTAGACCCTCAAGTAATGGATAATTTGAAATATAATGGAGAAAATGGTGGTACATTGAATAAGTTCTCAGTGAAAAAAATCATTATCTAATATAGATCGTTTGTGCGTGATGGTAGTGAGATTTGGACGAGGATGAATTATCTAGAATGTATTAGGAGGTAGAGATTTGAAAGAAGTCTCTTTGTTTCGAAAACTTTGAAGTAAACAATGTTACACTTGTAATTGATGGTATAGAATTGCCTCTCAAACTCTTTTGAACTCAATCCATTTCTTACTTATTAATAAAATCACAAATTTGCAAGAGTTTTTTAAATAAATCCACAGAACCTAATATGTGATCAACTCTAGAATAAACGAGGAAAATTTACAAACGTAACAATAACAGAAAAGAACAAGAATCTCGAAGGCTGTGTGTGTCACCAAATAATTGTCACTGGGACAACCATGGCCCACAAAGCCAGTATTAAGGATATTTCGGAGTCTCAAGTAATGAAATTTGGGGAAAGGGTAGATTACTCGTAACTTTGTCTAAGCTCTTAGCAGACCAAGTTCGACGTTTTTACCATTACCATTTTAAACAATGCCATTACCATAGAACAATTTCATCATTCTATAAGGACAATGATTATATATTTAATTTGTGGCACCTTTATGCCGTTCACCAAGAAGCATGAAGTGTTAATTATATTCATTAATCTTTGGTGTTTACAAATGAGAAATAAGTTAGGTTAGTGTATTTGTTGTACAGAAAAGTGGAAGGGATGAATTTCCATTCCATTGATGAAAACATAAGAATACAAAAATGCATAGCTTCCTATCTACACCTTCGTGACATCTGGGATTTTCAGGATATACTCAAAAAGTTTGAAGATTTCAGGTAAACTTTGAATCATTGCTTAAAAAAGGGAAGTGATTTTGAGGTATTTTTAAACAGTTGGCCAGCATGAAGGCACTCCCCTATTGGGAAAGACTGGTATTATAAAATCTTCTAATTTTGAGCCTTAAATGGTCTTAACGATTAGGTTGGAGCACAGATTGATAAAAAAAATCCAGGCATAGTCTCGATAGCAAAGTGTAGCGAGTGCCATCTCTCAACTTTTACATAAGTCACAGGCGCTCTACTTCATCCCTTGTGTGTCAACTTATAGGTGCCACTAGCGCCTACACTGTACCTAGTAGATCTTGTCAAGATCTTTTTACTCTAGTCATTTCCGATGTTTCGGCGCACTCCTTTGTGAAACGCACAAAGGGTAACCACTCACAAAGGCATGAAACGGCTTAGTTCAGCGCATGCCCTGACGAGTTCCCCCCAACCAAGACAGGACGAAACGTGACACTCCCAAAGAGGTTGAAACTACCTTTCAAACCTTCAATAAGCTTCACCAGCAAAGATGGTGACTTAACCCAGCAACAAACCACAGTTTGTTTATTTCTCAACCAAAACATAACCCAAGGAGAGTTTGCTGTCAACCTAGCAATGTTGCCGAAAATAAATCAAAAAATAATTCCGAGCATACTGTTTCGTCAGTTAAAAAATACATTATATCTTGAACCTCTAGAGGATTATTTTGGACATTAGTATATTCATCTGCAATTTTGATTCGCCGAGTTTGGGGCTTAATTACAAAGGTAGAATTTAAGAATAGGCAAAATCCAATCAATGATTTCGTAGACACAACCGATTCCAAATTTCATATTTCCAATATTTCTAGAAATACTGCTAATAGAACTAATATTTGGTTGAAAAATTCTAGAAGACCATTTAAAACAAATGCGAAAATTTTAGACATTTAGGCAAAACGATAGCACACTGTTCCCTACTCGGTTCCCTACAACATGCGAGAAGAAATGACGGCTTGATGGTTCAGCCAAAATTTGAGGATGTGATAAGAAGATCGCGAAATCGTTTTGTCTTGGAGTAAAGCTGAGACGGCGGAACGAACACCTGGATGGGCTAGCACACTCGATATTCATTTAAGTAAGCGCGTTAAATCTGCCTACTTCAAGTTGGCGCCTTTCTAAAAAGTCTCGGATCAGGAAATTTTCATTCAATTTAGTTCTGATTTTGAAATTTATTGTCACCTATTATTTTAACTTTGGGTTTTTCGAAATTGAATTTTCAATGTAATAATTTGCAGGTGTTTTCCTTAACTCGTAGATTCTTTCATCAACTGGTCAGAGCTAGGATGTATGAAACTGCATTTCTTTTGGCTGTCGATATGACGCAACATGATTTGTTCATGGACCTTCATTATATCGCTTCCAAAATTGGGGAAACAGAGATGGCAGCAGCTGCAAGAGCTCAAGCATCCGCTTTAGTTAGTAGATGTTCCAGTGAAGGTAAATATGAATATTAAAGTAAAGATATTTTGACCTTATATCTTGGTTTCATCAATTCAGATTTTAGTTTTTAATTTTTAATAAAGTATAACTATAAATATTTTTATCTATAGTTAAGGTGTTGGTTGTTATTTATTGTAGAACAAACAGGAGAAAATTCCAATAGTCTGTTACAAAATGTCTCAATGGGTCATTGAAATACATAGCAGCTCTTATTCTTGAAATGCCCTTCTATTCTTGGATATTTTGTTTCAGCTTCGAATTGTTCACGTTCTTCATGCTCGGAATGTTCATCTCCTTGCAACAACACGAAGGAAAAACCGTTTCCGAACGAGCTCTTGAACATCAGCTCCAATAAATCATCAGATTTACTGAGCGATAATTTGTTGAGCACAAATTTCAATCAACCCGATATCAAAAACTTCACATCGCAAAGTAGTGCTCACGATACTTCAAAAATGGTATCTTCGATAGGAAATTACGTGAAGCCTCCACAGGTTCCCACGAACTTCAATAAACCGACGTTGTCCTATGTGCCACCGTTACCCATGGGTAATACAGTACCTAAAATTATTAACAATGTAGTAAGGATGCCACATATCGGCGTGCAAATCAATCAGAAGAATAGTCAATTTGGATGGGAGGAAAAACCAAATTTGGCTGTCAATGCGTTTTTGAGAGTTTCTTCTAGTTCCAACAGTTTGGGGACTCTGCATCCAGAACTCAGAGAGAGCAAACCGTCTTTTAAAGTGAATTCTCCGCACTTAATCGAATCAAATCCAGATAAATTTAGATTTCGAGAAAAGATTCAGTTACCACCTTACCGAGAACCCTCACTTAGAACGAACTATCCGGATTGTTTGATCGATACGCAAGAATTGTCACTTCCATCTAATACAATAAGGAGGAACCCGCAAAAGTTACATATAGAAGAAAACGGCTCTACTTTACCGAGACAGAATTTGAACCAGTTAATAGGGTTTCACGGATTCAACAAGGCTAATTTTGGAGAGAATAAAAGTTCATTTGTACCCACTAAACCTATTTTGACTCCACCACTGCCGGTAACGAATATTCCTCACTTTTCACCTCATAGTTCTATCCATACGGAAGCGATGGCTTCTAAAGGTTATAATGTACCAAGTTTATACTCTTCTATCACTTCGTCGAACACTTTGAAGAAGCCGCAACCGAAAGTGAAGTTTTCCGATACTGTAACTGCTTTTATAGTACCGGAAGTTAAAAGACCTGTGAGGCCGCCTCCTCCACCACACATGACAGATCCACAAAAGGAATTGGCAGATAGTTTGCCTCTATGTCATCCTAACGAAGATTATTTGAAGGATTTTGCGCCGGTTAAACCAAATGAAGATAATGATGAGAACAGAGATCCTCCTAAAATCAAAGTTGTTCACTTTGGGGTTGTTTAAGAACGATGAGGAATTTACTCATTTTATACCAATAAATCTGATATCCCTGCCATGCTAATCCTACAATAATTCTCTTGCTACATACACAAAACATCATATTTATATATTTCTCCCAATTTAATTCGATACAAAATCATAGTGTATGCACACTCTTACAATTCGCGAATTTTGAATAATTCGGTATTGAAAATGGTGAAATTGAGACTAAAGTTCAATTGTATGAAACGCTGTACACTCATGCTACGTCACCAATCACCTCTCCGCATTGGCTTGCTAGAGAGAAAGGTGCACAAGAAGGGAGACCTGATAAGTCACTGAAAGCCGCGAAGTTTCCACCATTTAAGCAGCCAAAATGTTGGGATCATTTCCTTTTCAGTATTCTAATGGATAGAATATTCGATTCCAATAATGAAAAAATACATGCAAGAGACCTATTGATCGATTAGAAGTTTTGGAAATTGGTTTGAATACAAGCGTGGTCCCAGGAACACTCGACTCTACAAAGAAATCAGGAAAAATATTTCGATTCTCGCACAGAAAATTTCATTGCTAAGGTTTTGTTTTCACCTACCACAATATATGTTTGAGTATCCAAAAAAAGGTAAACCCGCAACATTTCCCGTCGCCGAGATATTGAAAAGATATTTACATCATTGTACGCAGTGTGATTTTCTGAATAAAAAATGTGAAATCGAACATAGGCGGTCTCCCTTAATTTGGAAGATATGGACCCCCAAAGTTCCAAAATGAGTCGTTTTCAGGTCCCTTTTTCTACCATAAAAACGATCTCTCACTCCATCTGTATAGTTCACAAACCACCTTTGAACCTTCAACCAACAATAAGCAACACTTTTTTTCAAGAATAATCAATATTTAATGAAATTACTTGGCAACCACTTAACCTCTATTCCTTCTGATTTCGACTCAGACTAAAAGTGAAGTTTGGCAATGACGCCAATTTCATCGGTCGGAATCGTGCCATCGTGCGTATTCGTGAATGACAGATTATTGCTGGCGAGAAAAATGAAATATGTTCTTAGTTCTTACTGTTTACTGCGATACTCTAAATCTTCCAATAGGAGAATTTGTTTCTAATGAAATCTGCAAGGTTGAAACACATAGTAATGGAATGAGAATACACCCTGATATATATTTCAACGTACATATCTTTTCAGATGTGATAGATCGCGTCCTTCCCAGTTTTCCAATGAAATCGATGTTATTATTTGTATAACGCATTTCATTGCAATTTCCTGAATCTCATTCTAAACTGGGACCTTCTGGAAGATACAACGAAAAACCGAAGTAGATAACAACCTCCTTATTTTGAAGGGGATAGAAAGAAAGTTCAAACGAAAATATTGAGAGTGAAACCTCAAACAAATTTTCTCAATGATTTTGTTTTGATGTTAGAATAACCACCTCTTCTTCAGTCACAGAAGCATTTTCCTCACAATCATATCCTTCAACTGTCAATCATTTCATATTTCCCGCCAGCAACTACTCTTCGGTTATAATACGTTGGCCAGCGATGAAAAGACGCTGTTGCCAAGCTCCGCTTTAACATTGAGAAGTATTTCGTAGAAATATAGGTTAAGATGTTGTCTAATATTTTCACTTTTCTTCCTTTGAATAATGAATATTCTTGAAAGAAAGTGTCGCTATTCGTTGGTTGAAGGTTCAAAGATGATTTGTGAACTAGATTTGAGAAGTGAGAGATCATTTTTATGGCAGAAAAAATGATCTGAAAATGCAACAATTTGGAACTTTGGGGGCCCATATCTTCCAAACAAAGAGAGACCGCCTATGTTGGCCTTCATATTTTTTGTTCAGGAACTCACACTGATGTGAATATCTTACTTGTAGCTTCTCGACAGGAAATCTTGCGGGTTTACCCAAAAAAATAATTTTTTCAACAATCTCATCAAGAGTGAAGATTCTCTTTGCACGTCTTTATAATAAACAATATTGGTCCACTTTTTGAGAATCATTAGAAATTTAATAATGCTCTTTTAGGCTTAGTCTTTTGTTGTAAAAAAATAAAGCCATGAATATCTCTATAACACATAATGCAAAAGTAACAGTACCTTATTGCCCAAATGCATAAGACCCTTTGATCTTTTTGAGCAACCATGATATGTTTGTCAACTACCTAATTGTTAGTTTAAAATTGAATTTTAACATTCATAGCATTATATATTATCCGTCCATTTTTGATACCCAGTGATAATATTCTAAATAAACTACACATGAGTTTTTTCATGTGCTAATGAAGAGTACTAGATATATAAGTATTTATCATTTTATTAACTATATACACATTTTATGATCAATTTTATTGAGTGGAAAGACATTATTTATATAAGATATATTTTATTATACTTTTTAATAAACAAAATATAAACTGCTGTCTTCAACTAAATTCGAGTATGCCCCTTCATTTCTTCTTCACTGGTCCACCCATGTCATCCAATTCTTGTTTGAGTTGTTTCAATTCAGTATCTGGAATATACCTTATTTCTTCATGATATGGCTCATGAGGTATAATATTTACAGTGACCCCCATTGGTAACGAAGCTTCAATAGCTCTTATTAATATTGGCAGCTAAAAATCAATCATCTCAAAAATGATCAGAACAATTCCCAAAGAACACACTTGAATTCATGCAATGGAAGTTGAATGATTTATTTAATTATAATGGCGACTTTGAACATTTCTTTGATGCATAAATACCTGAAGTGAAGAGCACTCTTTTATTTTAATCATTCTCTCATATACATTCAATTTGTACTGGCTATTAACTACTTCACTTTGTGGTTTGTATGTGGAAATTTGTAAAGTTTGAGCAGGGATACCCCAGGAATCATCAACGTCAATATTCATGTTATCAGCCAATTTGTGAACAAGTTTCTGGTAATTTTCAAGAATCGGATAATCATATCCCTTCAACTGTATATTGAGTGTATCATATATAGGAAACTTTGGTTCTAATTCCTAAAAAACTATATTTAACTCAAGAAGTATAAACAAAGTAGTGAAATCACCTTTAAATAATCAGGTTCATAAAGATCTTTGCTATATTTTCTCGTACTTGTAATACTTCTTATTCCTCCTATATTATTCAATATCGATAAAATTCTCATATTCCTGATCATTTTGAAATTTCGATATCCTAAAAGTTTCTTTTAATCGGAGGTTATATTAATGAATGACAGCTATTTATAATCTATTCGATGTGTTTGATCTAATTTGAAATTGGTTCATAAAACCTAAAATTTTCTGGTGCACACGAACTAAAAGTTCAAATATTTTCATGACAGGAAATATAGATACATATTTTAAATGAGTTGAAAACTTTTTAAATTAAAAATCATTTCAAATTCATCAGAAAAGTTGTAGTTTTATCCACAAAAATAACAATTTTGGAATGAAAAGATCCGAGCTCCACCAATAGGAAGACATATCGTTGCTCAATTTTGATTGGTGCTTTTCCACCGGTATCTTTTCTCCTCCTCCAAACCCTAAAAAAATCTGGAACCTCGAATTTGTCGCGTATTGGATCGCACTGACGTGGATATTCATTATTTTTGATTGATCCTTAGAAAACTTATGCAGGCTGATAATTAATGATTAAATTATTAATATAAGTAAGTACCTCTAATTTGAGATATGTCAAAAAACACGCATAAATTATTCTACTGCATTCAAAATTCAGCTTCGAGATGAAAAATAAAAATTCTGAATCAAATAGTTATGAAAACTGGACGACTAGCTGATCTGTGTGCTTTATATATTCAGTAAATTAATAATTTTTTCTTTCAGTTAAAAAAATGAAGATCCTAAGAAGCCTTACTATTCTAACAATATGTTTCACACTGGTACATTATGTGAACAGTTTGGCTGTTATGTCTGTCGATCTAGGTTCAGAATGGATGAAAGTAGGAGTTGTGTCACCAGGAGTTCCAATGGAAATAGCTTTAAATAAAGAATCTAAAAGAAAAACACCAGCTGTAATAAGTTTCAAAGATAATGATCGACTCTTCGGAGAAGATGCTCAAACATTGGGAATTCGATTTCCAAAAAATGCTTACCTGTATTTGCTTGATTTATTGGGAAAAGATATAAATCACCCAATGGTTAAGTTATATCAGAAGCGTTTTCCATACTACGAAATTCTGGAAGATCCTCAGAGGAAAACTGTTATGTTTAAACATGATGAAGACAATTCATATTCTGTGGAGGAATTGCTGGCTCAATTATTAGTGAAAGCAAGAGAATTTGCCGAGCAAGCAGCTCACCAACCAATTAAAGAATGTGTGATTACGGTTCCTGGTTACTTTAACCAAGTAGAAAGAGAAGCCCTCATTCAGGCAACAAAACTTGCTAATTTGAAATTACTTCAACTAATAAATGATTATACAGCTGTTGCATTGAATTATGGTATATTCAGAAGCAAAGATTTCAATGAAACTTCACAATACATTATGTTTTATGATATGGGAGCTTCATCTACCACTGCCACAATCGTGAGCTTTCAGAATACAAAAACTAAAGAAAGGGGATACCTAGAGACTCATCCAGAATTAAGTATAATTGGAGTAGGCTATGATCGTACTTTAGGAGGTTTAGAAATGCAACTTAGACTCAGAGACTACCTCGGAACTAAGTTCAACGAAGTTAAGAAAACTAAAAACAACGTTTTTGAGAACAAACGAAGTATGGCCAAACTCTTCAAAGAAGCTGGTAGACTAAAAAATGTCTTATCAGCCAATGCCCAACATATTGCACAAATCGAAGGTTTATTAGATGAAGAAGATTTCAAATTGCTGGTTACAAGACAGGAATTTGAAGATTTGATATCAGACCTGCTAGAGAGGGTGGGTAGTCCAGTTGAACAAGCTCTAAAAAGTGCTCAATTGAGCAAAGATGTTCTCAGCCAAGTTGTTCTCTTTGGAGCGGGTACTAGGGTCCCCAAAGTTCAAGAAATACTCAGGGAAATTGTTGGACAAGATTTAGCTAAAAATTTGAATACTGATGAAGCAGCAGCTATGGGTGCAGTTTATAAGGCTGCTGATTTAAGTACTGGATTCCAGGTAAAGAAATTCATAACTAAAGATGCAGTGTTATTCCCTATCCAAGTAGTATTTGAAAGAGAGACTGAATCACATGTGAAGCAAGTGAAACGAACATTATTTGGTTTGATGAATCCATACCCACAAAAAAAAATTATCACATTTAATAAACACACAGATGATTTCACTTTCAATGTAAATTATGCAGATCTTGAATATTTGAATTCTGACGAGACGAAAAATATTGGCATCTACAATCTTTCTGAAGTATTTTTAACAGGAGTGAGGGCAGCCATTGAAAAGCACCCTCTATCTGAGAATGTTGAATCCAAGGGCATTAAAGCTCACTTTTTGATGGACGAATCTGGTATTCTGAATTTAATCAACGTTGAATTAGTTGTTGAAAAAAAAGTAACTGAAACAGAAGACGAAGGAACATTCTCGAAATTAGGTAGCACCATCAGTAAGTTATTCGGAGGAGAAGAGAAAAATGCTGAAAAAACTGAAGATGATAAACCAGTAGAAGAAAAAGATACAGCAAATGGGACTCAACAGGAAGAACCCAAGAAAGAAACAGTTGAAGAAAAACCCGCTACAAATTCGTCCAACTCTAAAAATACTACTGCTAAAGCGAAACCTCCAAAGCCAAAGATTGTAACTGTGAAGGAACCTAT
Source organism: Myrrha octodecimguttata (assembly GCA_958510865.1). NCBI lineage: Eukaryota > Metazoa > Arthropoda > Insecta > Coleoptera > Coccinellidae > Myrrha > Myrrha octodecimguttata. Next base: position 62,139,046 of record OY294058.1, read on the forward strand.
AACGGCGAATATTAAATCATTGAACATTCCATCCCTAGATAAAGAACAGTTTTTGAAATCTCAAAAGAAACTAGAAACTCTTGACAGTCTAGAGAAAGAATTTTTAAGAAGATCAACTGCTCTCAATAACCTAGAAACTTTTGTTGTCGATGTACAGAATAAGCTTACCGAGGATGAGTTCTCAGAGGCTATTACAGAAGAAGACAAAGAAAAGATTTTAACATTATTTGCTTCTGTTTCGGATTGGTTGTATGAAGATGGTGCTGATGTAGATGCTGCGACATATGAGAGTAAACTGGAAGAATTGAAGACTGAAGCTGACCCATTGTTTGCCAGAGTATGGGAACATCGTGAAAGACCAGAAGCTCTCAGTGCACTTAGCACCATGTTGAACCATTCCACTCATTTCCTTGCATCTGCAAAAAATCTCACTGAAACTGTTAATCCCATCAAAAATGTTTTCACCGATAAAGAAGTTGAATCTCTGGAAAAAATAATAACAGATACTCAAGAATGGATACTTAAAAATGTAGCAGCCCAGGAAAAATTGAAGAAACACGATAATGTCATTTTAACAGTGAAATCTATCACAGAAAAGATGGGTTTGCTGGATAGAGAAGTCAAATATTTAGTCAATAAATTGAGGTTATGGAAGCCAAGAAAAGAAGAAAAATCAGAGAAGAAGGAAAAGCTTGATAAAGAAGAAGTGAAAAAAGAAGAAAGTACACAAAATACAACTGATGAAGAAAGTGAGAGTAATGAAACAGTAACTATTGAAGATGAGAAACAAGCAAGTGATAATATTGAAATAAATAAAGAAAAAAGTGAACCACCGCATAATGAACTATAAGATAAAATAGCAAAGAATTTTTTTATATTTCTGTTATATTTATATATATTAGGGAATTTATTTTGATTAATTTATTGAACAATTTGATGTGTGAGATTTACAAGATTCCTCAGTTACATTAAACAAATAGTATGAAAGCAATTTTTATATCCTGGTCCTGTGTACACAGTACTTTCTGATAAATATTCTGAGATTAGTTTGTATGAATTAAATCGATAAATCCAGTTGTTTCAGTTCATTATCGTAGAAATTTCATTTCAGGGAAGTATAAGTATACTAGTTTACGTCAGGAAAATGCAATATGCGGACACTTCGTGTATTTTTTTCTCTTCGATGGAAATTTTTTTCGTGAATATACAAAATTCCAATTAGCCGAAGTTTATAAAAATTTTCACTTTGCTTCAGGCTAAGATCTTTCTCCTAGAGAACGAAATGAAAAAGCAAAGATTAATCTTTTTGAGAAGGTATGTTGTATACGATGTTAGTTTATTATTATCTCAAATAATAAATCTTTGGATACTTTGTAAAAAAAATTCCAAGTCAGTCGGTTTCGTGACAAGTGCAGGCGACGCTTCAGGAATTTTGACGAATCTAATGGGGTATTACCACGTAAGAAATAAAAAAGAAACTTTGACATTTGTAGTTCAAAAGTTGAGTTCATGAAATAACAGATTGCAGATCTTCATCTGTGATTGTTATGTTATTGATCTGTCAAAATGTTCGCATAAAAAAGGTCAAAATAGTAGAGTAATTATTATTGTAGGACACATTGAAAAATTTGTATTTAGAGAAATTAGGGCAAAATGGTGCTTTGCAAGTTTTGTTCTGAAGAAATACCCTCAGAAAAAGGAGTTGATTTGAACGATCCCGAAGTAGTTATAATGATGAATTTCATCAAAATAGAGTACAGGACTTTGGTAACAATAATATCTCTTCTGTAATATGTTTGCATATTGTCGTTCTTGTTTTAGGTAACTGAACGACACAATAGTGTTGCTTGTTCTAGATGCATGAATTCCATGAAGATAAACTATAACTTCATCATGTTATGTACCAAAACAGAAATAAAATTGAGACATTTTTTGACGCAAAACAGATGTTCAAAAGATACATTTCTTGACTTGAAGGAACTAAAAGAATGTAACAATGGAATAAATATTCCTCAGAATATACATATGTGTAGAATTTGTCTTGGAGAGATAACAGAATTTTTTTTTAACACCAAAGAGTGTTGTCATGGCATGCAAAATTCATTAGGCGAAATGTTGAAAATTTGTGTTTCCTCTTTTGTGAGTAAAAATTTTACAATGGTATCAATATTATCAGTTTTTATGTAGCCTACTTCCATAATATTATTTATAACTTTCTCATCAGGTGTCATTGTTATTTTAGGATTTATCCATCACTAAGGAACCGATAATCTGTGAAAGTTGTGTGGAGTCTTTAATCACATCATATGCTTTTTATGATCAATGTAAATCATTATTCAGACTATCAGCTAATGTAGATCGAAATATGTGTTCACAACAAAATGGTAATGCGGATCTGAATATTGAGAGTACTGTCAAAGAAGAACTATCTGAAAATGATGTCGAAAATTCTCACGTTGTTATGTTACCAGATGTGATATATGTCAAAGAAGAACCTTCTTCTTTGGATATAAATGAGGAAGTTAAAATCGAGGATACTCCAGAACCATTTCCTCATATGTTAAGTGCAGATGGAAGGTAAATCATGCATATTATAAAATAATTTATGTGCTACTATTTTTGCAATTTTCCAGCAAACCCTACAAGCCAGTTACAAAACACTACTTTTGTCATACTTGTTCATATACAACAAAACGAAAAGCATGTTTAATTAAACACAAAGTAGTACATTTTCCTGATTACAAAAAACCAATATTTAAATGCAAAGACTGCGGTTACACAGTGAAAAGTCAAAAATATTTAGATCGTCACATGCTGGCACATGCTAATGGTATCGACTTCAAAAAATTCAAATGTGAATTATGTTCATTTAGTACAAAAAAACGAAGTAAATTGGATAGGCACTTGACAGTGCATAAAGATGAAAGGGAGACAGTTATGTACAAATGTTCCAAATGTATGTTCATAACCAAATGGAAAAGCTATTTAGCACAACATGAACTGACACACAATGAGTCAGAGGAGAAGAAATTCAAGTGCAAGGATTGTGATTTCAGTACCAATTGGAGGGGTAAGTGTATTCTATGGTTTGGGGTCCAAAAGCACTGTTTCAGTTCCTCCGTTTGCAAAATTCACCTATCTGTTTCGGAATTATGCCCATCCAGAATTTTCTTTCCTGAATAATGCGAACAGTACCAATTTGATCCAATTGACACTTGATGGGTAGTTGTAGATGCTAGAAATCTAGAGAAATTCAATAATAACATTTCAGAATCTGAGTTGTGATTTTGTAATCTCCAAGTGAAGTGTTTCTGATCTAAAATTTTTGAGCATAATTACATTTATTTAATTTTGTCTGTTCCACAAATGTATTTGGAAACTCTTATTTAAGGGAGCCTTCTTCAACATAAGGTGGTCCACATGTCAGGAGATGATGCCTTCAAATTCAGTTGCGAACATTGTTCTTTCAAAACTAAGAGAAAAGATAACCTGTCGAAACACATGATAAGGCACATGAAGGATGAAGACGTGAGGATATTTTATTGTTCAGAATGTCCTTTCACCAGTAAATTCAGCAGTAAACTTTCCAGACACATGCATGTTCATAAACAAGGAGATGAATTAACGACATATAAGTAAGTTCTTCCACAAATAATTTATTATTTTTATAAGGTGGTAGTGATGAAGTGCTTATGCTGAACAGATCAAGTTCATTCAAAAATAAAATCAAAGGAGTAAGCGTGCAAAAGTGCTACTGGCTTCACATCAGTGCTTTAGTAGCATTTTTTTTTTTAATTTTACAAATGATCTAATAATAGGTGTTTCTACTTTTTCAAAATTTTATTCCTTTATTTCCGATTTTTTTGTTACTTTGTGTATAACTCATGAGCTTTTATACTTGCTTTTGTATAATTTATTTAGGTATTTAGGGTCAAGTGGTGTAAAAACGAGACACTTTTCAAATCTTTCCATTTTTTTAATAAAAGGAGTAGTCCAAACGGTTCAAAAGTTTTTGTGATATATAATCATACATGTACAAATTGAAGCAGTTGGTAATTTTTGCAAATTGTTGGAAAATCTGTGACAAAAATTGAAATTGCTTGTCTCGTTTTTAGCCTGCGTTTTGGATGAAAACGAGACAACGTAGGCAAAAAACGAGACGTGCTTTTTTAACGTGCATTGAATCTACTAAGAAGGTTGGGTTAAATTCAAGACATAGGAGGTTAAATGAATAAGTAATTGTAAATATTTTCATTTCTGTATTCTGAAAAATAAACAAAATTTTGGCCCCTTTTAGATAAGAGTAACATAACACAAAGTTGATTCTAATTTACAGAACTATAAAAACTAAAATAAGAATTTTTTTAGCATGAAAGTATACATAAATGATTCATCAACTTCATTCAATCATTTAACATTATATTTTTCCAAATTTATGTTGAATTAGAACTGTTTAGCAGGACGTTGTGTTCCTCCTTGAACAGTTGGAGCAGAAAGTTGGCATTCTGTGTCTGTCATGGGTACAGAATATTTTTTTGCAATCTCTGGCTCTGAAAATTTGTTACCGTTGCGTCGAAGATATCTAACATCAACTTTTCCTCCTCCAAGCTGTTCAATTTGTGCCACATAAAAAACAAAGTCTTGTACTTCATTGCAAATCTCACCAAGATGTAGTCACCTTCATTCATTTCTTTGATATCTTTGAAGTCCCTTGTGTATATGTCACTCTAATCGTTTAATTTAAGGCTTTCTAAGTCCTCGTCATCTTCACTCTCAGTCACACTTGATTTTTTTTTTGCTATGCTTATTTTCTGGAACATTTTTCTTGTTCTTTTGTTCAATTTAACTTAAAACTAGAATCCGATGTTTCATTTCCTACTAAGTTCATCATTAAATTGGATTTTCACAGGATGAAGGAAAGTGGTTTTTTGAAAAAACTCTATTCAACTGATGCCGACGCTTCGCGGATATATTTCCACTTCTTCAGGGCTATAACAGAGAAAATCGAAAATAAACTTAACTACTTATGATGGTACAATTGAAAATTACAATAATTTTTTTTTTTTTCCTTGAAGAATAACAAACTAAAATAATCTATATCGATAATACTCGATATAGATGGACATTATTTTAGTTTGTTATTCTTCAAGGAAAAAAAAAAAAAATTATTGTAATTTTCGATTGTACCATCATAAGTAGTTAAGTTTATTTTCGATTTTCTCTGTTATAGCCCTGAAGAAGTGGAAATATATCCACGAAACGTCGGCATCAGTTGAATAGAGTTTTTCAAAAAACCACTTTCCTTCATCCTGTGAAAATCCAATTTAACTTAAAACTTCCGTAGATGTTAACACTGTGCCCTCTATCTTTTTGCTGGCCGCCCAATATGTTAACTCGCCTTTCTCAATCAACTACAAAGCTTTTTTGATATCTTCTTCAGTGTATGGTCGTACTTTCTTAACATAGGCCTTTGGCATTTTTACTTCTCACTGTCTCCTTTTTTACCCACTGTTGTCTCGTTTTTCGACCCCCACTTGTCTCCATTTTTGCCTTTAATACTCATACACCTGGCACATAAACGCGACAAAATTTGGCAGTGTTCTAAATTCGCCTTTAATACTAGACTATATAATGCTGGGATTCCACTAACGCCGACCGTACCCGACTTCGAGTGTTCGCGCTGTGAGTAAAGTTTGCAGTCGCCGCTGAAAATTTTCAAGGTCACTTTTTGCAGAGTTCATTGGTGCAATTTTTATCACATTGGTTTTAGTTTTTTTCACAACTTTCCAAATGGAAAATATAACGGAAATATTAAACTTCGTTCATGAGATTTTTTCATTTTGATTGAATGTATTTTATTATGATTTGTACCATTGTCTCGTTTTTACCCAATGTTTTGCCAGTCTCGTTTTTACACCACGTTACCCTAATATCTAGCTCATGCTACATTGCAACTCCTTCCAAAAAAGTATATACAGGATGACGGAACCTTAGGAAATTTTATTTTATAGTTGTTCTGCATGACTTTCTTTTGGAGAATTTAACGCTGTATAATCGAATTGAACCTGAAAAAATCTCAGTTAAGTTCCCGCAGTACATGGAAAAAATTTTGTTTAAAAAATGAAGATTTACAATCATTTCATGAAATTTTTATGGGTCTACAACAAAAACAAACTAACCTCAACACTCATTTCTTGTCCTTTTACTCCAAACAGTGAAAAACGTTATTATAAAGAAACAAAGAAAGTTAAAAAAATAGAAATCAATTTCAGTTAGATCTTTCGCAAAATTTTCTGACTGAATCCCATATACCACTTGAAAATTACACTGCACCTGTATCATTATGAGTATTCCTTGTGATATATTTTTCTGATTCAGCTGCACTGAATGTAATTTTCAAACGAGGTGGAAAAACAACTTACAACAACACATGAGAGTACATCAAGACGCTTCCGAAATCAGCGTGTTCAAATGTAAAGACTGTCCATTTACCACAAAGTGGAAAACATGTCTAACAGAACATGAAGTGATGCATAAGACTGGAGATGATTCAAAGGAATACAAATGTCCCGAATGTAATTTCATGACAAAGTGGAAAAAAAGTTTGAACATGCATTTATTGACTCATACCACGGATGATAGTGTCAAGAAATTCAAGTGTGCCATGTGTGAATATAAAACTTATAGATCCCATCATCTTAAGAGACATATGCAAGTGCATTATAAATAGTAGATTTGGTGATCTGGAATATTTCGCTTAATTGCAGTTGAAAAGTGAGTCACAATTAGATACCTGATGATTTTTTTTTATGTTTGCCCATAATTTATGAGATATTTAAAGGAAGCCATTTTGTCGTGAATAGATTTATGTTGTAAATATTTACATTTTTTTTCAGAAATATAATTTAAGTTTTCTATGTGGAAAGATGTGAAGTGATTAAAGTTTAATGTGTTGATTTCAATATCGTGTCATTGAAGTGCCTCTTTCATTGCCTTTGCATATTTTGAATTTTGATTCATACATTTCCTATGAATATTTGGGAAAGTAATTTGAACATGCCATGCGTTTTTGTGAGATAGTTCTGGGAAACAAGAGTATTATTATTTCTCCAAAACACTTAGGGACTTGAAATTGTCAGATTAGGTTTGTAGCCCAAATGCGCTTGTTGTTCGTCAATGGGCAAAATCCGTACAGAGGTTTCGAAGAAATTGAAACTTGATGAGCAAAATTTCTTGAGAACCATGTAAGAAGGAGAAGGAAAGAATTCGGGGACCTTACATTTGCAATGTAATTTTGGGCTGGATTTTGATGGCCGAGTGCATGAATGGGTGCAATCCACCGGATAATTCTGTAGATACACCCATTCGAAATTTTATTTTGTCAATATTTTCGAAAATACAGATCCAATCGAATAGAAATATGGTTCTTGGTTGAGAAAAGAAGGTATGAAAGTCTATGCAAAGTTATATAAGGATTATGCTTTTCAAAACACGCGAAATAGTTTTTAACGGGAAGTCAAGCTGCCTTGGGCGGGATCAATATTTGTATGGGTGACCGTTCTGGCTACGTATTGGGACAAGCGTATGAAAACTTCTGAGTTCACTTCAATGTTTTTCTCAAATTTTTAATTTCAGACATCTTGCTTATACAGGGTATTCCTAAATGAGTGTATCAACGGTGAACTGTAGACTTCTCATGAAAAAATAACATTTTTTTTCTCTTCCATTTTTTACTCCTGGTCTTTGTTCCAGAGATACAGGTTGACAAAAATGTATATTTTTTTCAGTTTGTTGCTAATATCTCAGGAACGAGAGAACGAGAACGAATAACGAAATTGAGGTTTTCTACACACATTGTCACTAATAATAGCTGGTTTCTTGCACTTTACTTGGTTTCATCGAACGTGCCAGTGGCAGAGATATTGAAATTGCACATAGGTTTTGCCCCCCAACTTTCACACCACTGGACAAATTTGCATTTGCACAGCTAATTCTGATGCGCCAATGTGCTTACATAAAAAAGGTACTCCTGGTTCATTGCTCTAAAGTGTACCGTTTTCGAGAAAACTGGCATTTTATGATTAAAAATGATTTGCTAACGCATTGTAAATTTCTTGTAATTGGAAAAATTAGTAGTGATAATTAACGAGTTTATTAATTTCAACAAAATTTGACAACAAGGGGTTTAATTTGAAATTGCGAAGTTATTTTTCATTATTTTTAGCGACCATACTTAACAAGATTACAAGAATTACTCGAAATTAAACCCGTTGGCTTGAATGCACGTATTACAATAACGTCTAGATCATGGCCCTATGAACGTTGTTCATATATCTGAGGGGTATTTTTAATTTGCTCTGCTGTGGCTTCAACTCCAGCTGTCAACACTTCTACGGTGTTAACAGGAGTTTCATAGACAATGGTCTTCATGAGCCCCATAAAAAATAAACAATGGTAACTGTGGTAATTGCCATACTGCTCTATTTCAATTTTTGATCATAAAATGTCAGTTTTCTCGAAAACGGTTCGCTTTAGAGCTATGAACTAGGAGTATCTTTTTTATGTGAAACATATTGGCGCATCAGCAGTTGTTGTAAAAATGCAGATTTGTCCAGTAGTGTAAAAGTTGGGGGAAAAAACCTTTGTGCAAATTCAGTATCTCCGCCACTGGCACGTCTAATAAAACCGACTAAAGTGCAAGGAAGTAGCTATTTCTAGTGACAATATGTGTACGAGAACTCCATTCTGTAATTCGAACGGTTTGTGAGATATTAGCTAAAAACTGAAAAAAATATAAATTTTTGACACGCTGTATCTCTGAAACGAAGACCTGGAGGAAAAAATGGAAAAGAAAAAAAAGTTATTTTTCCATGGAAAATCTACAGTTGACCGTTGATACACTTATTTAGGAACACTTGTATACTATATAAGTCAGTCGGTGAACCTTGCAATAGGTCCATCATGTTTTTGTAACCAACACTGAGCCAGGTTGGCACTGATGGAATGTTGTCAAGGTAAAAAATTTCAAAAAGCACTGCCGTGAAGGCAGCAACTTTTGCGCGCATGTTCAATGTAGATGGCCGCTTCAGCAACGAATTTGAACATGCACGCAAAAGCTGCTGCCTTCACGGCAGTGCTTTTTGAAATTTTCTACTGATAAATTACTGGATTTCAATTCGATCAAATCTGTATTTTTGGAAATATTGGAAAGATAAAATTTTGAATGGGTATATCTACGGAATCATTGGGCGGATTTTATCCATTCACGAATTCGACCTTCGTAATTAAGCCCCAAACCTACTCTACAAATATCGATATTTGTAGAGAAGGTTTGGACCTTAAATACGAAGGCCGAATTCGTGAATGGGTAAAATCCACCTAACGATTCCGTAGATATACCCAATCAAAATTTTATTTTTCCAATATTTCCAAAAATACAGATCAGAACAAATTGATATCCAGTACTTCATCGAAAAATAACAGTTCGAAGTTTCATACAGAATTGAATGAGGATGATATGATAAGAAAATCATAGAAATTTTTTTTTCAAATTGTTCTAATGACACGATTATCACGAAATTTCGCATAAAGTTGTCTTTCAGCATCTCAAAACTAGCTGTGAAGTTTTATCAGAACTGAATCAGCATTTCTTTAGTTATACCGAAAAAATCAACGATATCGAGAAGAAAACCTCGAAATTTGACATATTTTTTCCCGATATCCCCAAAACTTACGATCGTATCGAACTGAAATTTGGTACACTGCTGTGAAATATGAAGCTCTAAATGCGGGTGGAATTTTTTTTTTGTATATGATGAATGGTTTCCGAAAAAAAAACTTTTTTTTAAATTTACTGACAGTATGATCCTGACAAAATTTTGCTCAAAGTTGCGCGTCGTTATACTCCACCCAACTGCGAAGTTTGAATCCAATCGCTCAAGTAGTTTCCGAAATAAAAAATGAATAACTTCAAAATTTCAAGTGCTTATAACTCCGAAACTATTCGACCGATTTGGCCCATTAACGAACTTAACCGCGGCATTCTGATGCGCAACCTATCCTGAAAGTTTCAAGTTGCTAGCTCGCTTCTGTCGACAGTTAGCGTGTCTACGGCCGGCCGGACAGAATCGATTTTGACACCGGATTCGTCATCAGTGAGTCCAACCTAGTCGATTGAGACCATTTTCGGCTCAATCATCCAAAATTACAGACATTTGGACAAAACGATAGCACGCTGTTCCCCTAGAACATGCGCGCAAAAATTAGGGACGTTGTTAAGTCTTACATATATTTATTAATGACTATGGTTTAGTTACTATAACCATGATATAAGCAAAACATGGTGTGCTCATCAGTGATTGTATTTACCAATAATGACGTCACTTTTTTCATTCAAATTCAAAGCACAGAATATATAGGGCGCATTTTTTAATTCACCAAACTGGTGTGGTTGTGGTGGAGTATGGTGGACATAGGACATAAATGGTGGATGTTGGACTAGATAATTTGACATTCACGCAGCGTGACCAATTTTGGTAGAAATCTACTTTTTTGGTAGATTTTCGTTATAATTTCATCATTGTTAGTAGACAGACAGACCAAAAAAGTAGATTTCTACCAAAATTGGTCACGCTGACTAGTGCTTTAATATAATATAATACGAGTTGTGCTATTTTTTCACATAATTCATGCGATTATAGTTAGGCTAGGTAGGGTGTGCCACTTCTTAACTCAGACAGAAGCGTTCTACTGCTTCAACATGTATTATGTCATCCTGACATAATACATGTCACAAGTTTTTCACTTTATTCCCGATATTTGATTAGATTTCTAGTTCGAAATGAACAATTGTGGATCTATGGGAGATGATTCCCCAATAAAGGGGCCTGTAGCGTTCTTCGTTTATCTGAGGATATGAAAATCATCGCTTGGAGGACTGAACCTGGTCGAAAGACCCTCTCGGTCATGAGCAAATGTAGGTGATATTATTTACTGCTTCCTTCTGGTTTTCTGTCCCTCTTTCTGTTTCAGATATTATGTCAAGATATTTTGTCGAAATGAATTCAAGATGACGAAAAAATTATTCTCCAATGAAAAAGATGCCATCCATCTTCTATAAACAAATAACTACACTTATACGGGGAGACAGAATTTTTCCTGAGGTTTTTATCTGTGCTCTTGTATCATACGCAAAAATGTATGGTACCCCGTTTACATTTCCTCTGCAAACACTGTGATATATCAAAAAATGTAATGCTCAATCTCAAAAGAATATATATATATAACAGTTGAAAGTAGAATTCTACTAAGATATATCTTAGTAGAATTCTACTTTCAACTGTTGAAGCAGTAGAACGTTTCTGTCTGAGTTGAGAAGTGGCACAACCTAACCTAGTCTAACTATAATCGCATGAATTATGTGAAAAAATAGCACAACTCGTATAGATGGCCCTTACATTGGGGTATTTCTCTAATCTGGTCACACTCAATAAGTATATCGTATTTCCCATCATAAGTGCGTGTGTGCGCTACATTTTCCCGCATTTTCATCAGTTTCCATCCAAAACGGAAGAGCCTTTCATTTAGGTCAATATATAAAAATATCTGCGGAATCATTGGGTGGATTTTACCCATTCACGAATTTGGTCTTCGTAATTAAGATCCAAATCTTCTCTATAAATGTCGAATTTCTAAGTTGTTTCTTTCGGAAGTTATTATGTTTAAGGTCGGCCGTTATCTTCTGGAGAAACGACCTAAAAATGCGATATTTGTATGGAAGATTTAGGGCTTTATTACGAGGGTCGAATTCGTGAATGGGTAAAATCCGCCCAACGATTCCGTAGATATACCTATTCAGAATTTTATTTTCTCAATATTTTCAAATAGACAGATTAGATCGAATTGAAATCCAGTAATTCATCGGAAAAAAACCTAGAAAAGCACCGCCGTGAATTAAGGCAGCAGCTCTTGCGCGCATGTTCAAATTCGTTGCCAAAGCGGTCATCTCTATTGAACATGCGCGCAAAAGCTGCTGCCTTCACGGCAGTGCTTCTCTTGCTTTTTTTGCTGAGCGAATGTTAATTACTGCGATATTTTTTTAAATTACAAGAAACACTAAAGTTTTCTACTTTCCTTCCAACATAAAGTGCTTAAGACTTAAGATTTTCAGTAGATTTCTGTAATTGACTGTGGTAGAAAAAAGTAGATTTCTACATAAGGTTTGGTAGATTCTGAAAAAAATAATTGCTCACGCTGCATTCAGGTTACTCAAACAACAATAACGATTTGGTGGATCCATCACTCTTCCACCACACCATTTTGGTGAATTAAAAAACTCGGCCATATGTATTTCCAACTAGCTGACGTCACTTTTTTTCAGATGGGCAAACCTTTTTTTACATCATGACTTTAACCTACCATATTTTAATTGAACACAGTGGAATGTGTCAAACATTTATTGCCTACCGACTGACTTGATAGAATTGAATGGAGTTTATTTTATGGAACTACGAGAAATTTCGTAGTTCTACATAACTCTTTTGATATTAACAGCTGTATGAATAAATGAAACAAAGGAAAAGGAAATAGTTTTAATTTTAATACTTGTTTCGAAAACAAACAGTACATACTATTAACTAAAGCTTTACATTGTTCTAAACTTATGGAATAATATGAATGGCAGTATATTCTAGTGTGGACGTTTTTAGTATGATTAGTAAAAATTACATTTAAGCTGCTTAGATTAGAATCTTTAGTAAGTATATTAATGAGTATTGCTCTGGAATCAATGTATTGTTTGTTGAATATTATTCGAACATCAAATATATCGTTGAGATGAATCAATAATAAACAAATATTTTAACAATTTCAGATATGAACCAATAATGTACCTGAAGTACACAATTTGTTACAAAACAAATAATCAATATTATTGACCAATAACGAGACGCCCTACATATTAATTGAAAGAATTATTGAATTAAAAATATTTCGAATTTTACAGTCAATCGATATCTGAAAATATATATTTCATCAAAACATTTTAGAATGTAATACTCAAAAGATTCTAATTAAATTTTGAATAAAAATACTTTCAACCAAATATGAGTAGTAACTTTTGGTCCATAACAAAATCACTTACAATATAATTTTGATAATATCTCTTCACTAAATGACTAGAAAATAACCTTAAATTAAATTTTCAACACTTCAATGAAAGCTCTCCGATTCCGTCATTATAATGAATTCTGTAACATAAAACTGTTTGAATTTTCGAGCTGCCGAATATTATACAATGACGGACATACTCTGTTTCAACCAGTGTTATGTCTAACAACAACTATATATGAAATTCAAAATGGAATAATAGTTAAACAAGCTTATCAAAAACAAAAAATACAGTTACAACGATTGGCTGAAAGAATTTCTTTCTGAAGATCTTCCTTTATAGTCGATTATTATCTCATCACCTGAGTAGATATTGTAGCTGTACAGCTGTTTGTGAGGGTATTTCATTTCTTCAGGACCCTGAAAATGGAACAGATGGCGTTAACACAACCTCAATACCTAACTTGAGGTTAAAAACATTCTACATTGTTGCTTGAATTAATTTCATATTTGAATTGAATGTTAAATCACTTCCTCATAACTCATAGTGAATTTATGCACGGGCAGTTTCTGCCTGATGCTGCTGAACCATCAATTATTTCTATGGAAATAATAGATGTCGCGCGAAGCTGAGAGACTAGGGAAACAGGACCAGAATACGTTCATTCAATGAAACGGTACGATTAGATGTCGTCAAGTCGCTTGAGAATAGACCGGGTATCAGCTCCTACGAAATACCAAAGACACTGTAAATACCTTTTCAACTCCCCTGTACAACCTGCGCCAAAAAACTATGTACGGGGGATAGTTTTAGGCTCAGTTGGGTCTCAGGAGTAAATTTTGTCTATAGTCAGGAGTAGTGTTTATTTCGTTTTTCAGAACATTTCGAGTTTTACAAAAATGAATGTTAGTGACGAGAATAACGTCATTAAAGTTGAAAAAATTTCACGAGTATTCTTTTAGTGAAAAAGTTAACTTTGCATAGAAAGAACCCCAAAGAATTGAACTAATGTATCAAAAATGTTTGTTGATTTTGTTTTCCTCAGATGCGGAACAGTAGCAAATGAATAATCAGATATTTTCTTTTTTTCTGTTTTGATATAATTCTTCATATAATGAATGGAATTTCGGATACTTTCACATGAAAAGGTATTCTAATCTATTGAAACTCGATAAAATGGACTAATCTCGAATTGTTCAAGTTGAAAATGACCGCACAGAGCTGATATTTCTGTATTGGTGCAATGAATCTGCTCTGCAGAGAAGTAATGTTCAAATTTGAATATCTCGAAAAATGTTCAATTTTTCTCTAGTTGCTATAAGGGCACCTTCTGTATGTCTGGTTTTTTCTTTAGTCGCTTCCTATTTTTGCGCGCATGTTCTGTGGAACAGTGTACTATCGTTTTGCCCAAATGTCCGTAATTTTTTCCTGAAAATGGATTCAAACGACCAGGTTGGACTCACTGATTACGAATCCGGTATCAAAATCGATTCTGTCCGGCCGGCCGTCCGCCCGTATCCAGGGTAGGTTGCATTTCAAAATGCGACGCTTAAGTTCGTTAATGGACTGAATGGTTTCGGAATTAATATAGCCATTTGAAATTTCAGGGTTGTTTCCCTGATATTGAGAAACTACTGAAGCGATTGGATTGGAACTTGGCAGTTAGTTAGAGCATAACGAAGCGTAACTTTAAGAACAATGTCGTTGATATCGTACTGTCAGTACACTCGAAAAAAAAAATCTTTTCAACATTTTTTTCATAAATTCATTTTTTGGAAACTTTGCTCGAGCAGTGTACCAAATTTCATATTGATACCATTATAATTTCCGGAGATATTGGAAAAAATATGTAAAATTACGAGGTTTTTCCTTTCGTATCGTTGTTTTTGCGCGCATTTTTTAGGAGAACTAATCGGTGGAATCGGTTGGATAGTTTCGGAGTTAGGCCCATTTGAAATTTTGAGGTTAATTCCTCGATATCTCATAAAGTATTGACTCGATAACATGTAAACTTCTTGGACAGTTTTGGAATACCAACGCACAACTTACAGCAAAATTTCGTGTGGATCCAGTTGTTAGAAAATTTGAAAAAATGTATTCGAAAATTGTTAAAATTTTTGATGAAAATTTTTTTTCCTCTGAAAGTATTGATTAGATTTCAATGGAATTCGGCACAAACCTTAGAGTCAGTATTGAAAAACAATATTCCAAATTTCATTTCGATTTTTTATTTACTTTCGGAGATATAAGGAAAAAACATGTGCTAAGTTTCGTTCTTATTTGAAATTTTAAAGTTATTTCGGCAATATCTCAAGGAGTTCAAATGCAGTCAGATTGAAACCATGTAATCAGGTTGAGTTTACCAACACGCAACTAGGTGCAAATTTTCGTGTTGATCTAATAGTTAGAATTTGAATAAGCTCGTAAAAGCTCCTGACCTCACGTCAGTGCTTTTCTAGATTTTTTATAAAACAATTCTATCATTTTTGAAAGTTTTGCTGGCAATTTAGCAAAACGGACTGAATAAGTGACAGCCAACTCGGCAGATGTAGCTTCAATAATTTGGCCGATATAAACTGTCAAAGTCAAAGAACCTTCAAAAATACCTACCCGTTTACCTATGGTGAACTGTCTCAAATGATTAATATCACAATTCCGATCAATACTGATCGAAAGTGTCGCATTATTTTTTCGTACATACCTGAATATCTCTCAAATCTTGATCCACGTAATACAGTCTCATTTTAGATGCGGAAAACCCGGCGAATGCCTCCAATTTCTGCTTGAGATCGCTGACGGTGCGGTAGACGTCCACGGAACGAATTTCGCTGTTGTTACCACAAGTGAAAAGCACTTTCACTCGCTTCTCAGGCCTCAAGTCAATGTTTACCAGGGGATCTAGTTTACCGTGAATGGAAACTAATTCGAAATATCTGAAATTAAAGTCTTAAGGGTTAAATTTTGTACCTGATCACCATGCGCTTAAAAACAATCAACGATTTGAAGTGAAGACGATTGCAGCAAACTGATTTTTTATTTAAGTCTCAACCAAAGCAAAACACCAAGAGAGTTCGTAGCGGTGTTGCAAAACCTAAAATAATCTATAGCTATTGCTACAACAACTTTCAGGGTGCCTTCTTTTTCGTCCATTAAAAACGACAATATCTTAGCCGGCCACATACGTTACGGTCATACGGTCTACCGGGGAGGTTGACCTGCGCAGGTCTACCTGCACAGTTCAACCGGTGCGTGTATTGGAACAGACCTGCGCTAGTATCCAACCTGCACAGGCGACCGGAGAAGAAGAGAAGTTCGATTCTTTCTCGAAGCACCCCACGGTGAACTTGAACATGTGTGCGGGATATTCGACCATCATGTAACAGCGTCAGGCCTGAAACCTGCACATGTCAACCTCTCAGTGCGTATATGGCAGGCATTAGACCTAGAAAATTACTTGCCGCCTTTTTGGAAATAATTGAGACTAATAATCAGAACGATGAATCTAAGTAAAAAAAAATTATCTCGAGTTGACTGATACATATTTTCCAAAATCGTTAATTTTTTTTCGACTTCCTATGTTACAGATAAACATACCTTTCGGGTCTTTCACATTCAGGTTTCTCCATGTAATATCTAATAAAGGCTCTTTCTGCATCTTCTCTCTCATCATGACCTATTTTGCCTCCTCCGTTCAGAGTTTCAACATTTGGCAGTCGTGCTATGAAGAGCTGCCTCCTCTCGTGTTCTGTGTACTCATTGCTTTCCCATAGGGGGCAACCCTGTAGTAATATGATTGAAAATAAGCATTGGCGAGTAACCTTAACCTTTATAAATAGAATGACAAACTATCTGGACACTTCCACATTCTGAAGGAGTGCAAAGTGCCTTTCGACGAGCACACAGATACTATGATGAAAAAATCTAGAAAAACACTGCCGTGAAGGCAGCAGCTTTTGCGCGCATGTTCAATGTACGGCCTAACGGCCGGGACGTAAACACAATAACTTCGAAAAGAAACAACTCAGAAACTCGATTTTGGTTTTTTTTTGGTCGGTTTGGACCTTAAATACGAAGGCCGAATTCGTGAATGGGTAAAATCCACCCAATGATTCCGTAGATATGCCTATTCAAAATTTCATTTTCCCAATATTTCCAAAAATACAGATAAGATCGAATTCAAATCTAAGTGACAGTTTGAAGGTTCATATAGAATTTAATGAGGATAATATTATGAGATCACAGAATATTAAATATTTGAAATTTGTTTTCAAATTGTTTTAATGACACGATCATCACGAAATTTTGCACATTGTTATCCCTCAACATCTTCGAACTAGCTGCGAAGTGTCATCACGATTGAATCAGTATTTTTTGAGTTATATCGAAAAAATAACGATATCGAGAAGAAAACCACAAAATTCTACATATTTTTCCCAATATCTGCGAAACTAATGACCGTATCGAATTGAAATTTGGTATACTGCTGTGAAATATGAAGTTCAAGGTATATCTGAAATTTTTCTTGAATATGAGCAATAGTTTCAGAAAAAAATTTTTTTTCGAAATTGAGTAATCATACGAGTTCAACGAAATTTTGCTCAAAGTTGCGCGTCGTTGTGTACCGCCGAGCTACCAAGTTTCAATCCAATCGCTTCAGTAGTTTCTAAAATATGATTTTAATTAGGGTTTGGGATTTGTCAGGCATGCACGAAGTGACAACGGTGTTTAGTAGAATAGCTTTTTCTGCTATAGAATAATGAAATATTTATTCTTATTCTGTGGTACACACGTGTTTTTTGTCAATATAACCAAACAATTTCCGTTTGCGATTTGTCAGTAGCATGACAGTCTATGCTTTTCTTTTTCTATTCCTTGGCCGTTGTCTTATACTCTTACCAGATCGAAGTATAGCTATCTCTGTTTTCCTAAGCAAAGTAACACATTTGACGTCCTTTTCTTTCCGAGAAAGCTGAATTCGACGTTGCCACATCGTGCACTCGTGACAAATCCATTAAATGCAAATCCCCATTTTTATTTTTCAGTTTTAGGTGATCAATCATTTTTTTAAAAATATAATATTGAAATTGTATGTTTGAAATGCGATGTTCTAGAGGTTTTCCATGAAAATTACTGCATTTTCGTTTAAAGGAAAAAACCCCATTGCTTGTTGCACTCTTTCAACGTCCTCAGGTGTTCCAATTGTTCGTTGAGCTCCTGGTGATCTTTTCCTAATCAATTCACCTCGTGTGCGAACTGTTTCAACCCAACAAAGAATAGTGTTTCGAGAGGGAACAGCCCAATTTTGGCGGATATTGAAATGGCGACCAAACTCACGCTGAACTGCAGTGACGGACTCGTTATTACGGATGTAACTTTCGTAGACAAAAACGCGATGATCTACCGTCCACAGGTCCATGATTTCAACTGTTAAAAAAATGCTAAGACCTACCGAATCCAGCGGCCCCTTTCCCGCATCTATCGACCCAATAGAGGTTTCAAAAACGTCCGGTCCCTCTGCCGGACCCTGTATAACACAAACGGTTCCAACATGGAGAATTGCAACACGAGATCCGAAATCTAGTTATCTATTAACCGCTGAAAACTGTACTTACCTGTACCCTCAAACAATTCAGCACCGGAAACTTAGCCAGCGTCTCCACATCTTCCCACCTCGCCAAATTCGTAGAATTCAGATTCAAAACTTTGAGCTTCTTGAAACTATCCTGTGCGCTGATTTTCTCAACGTCATCTCCAACCGATCCGCACCTCTTATCACAAGAACATTCCGTCTCTACCCTCAGAGAACCTATGGGACAACTGGCAAGAACCAAGGATTCAAGGTTAGGAAACGCGTAACCAAGTTTGCACACCTCCGACCAACCTCTGACAGGATTTCCCGTGAAGTGCAATTTTCTCAATTTGGAATGGGAGTTTTTTCCTCTATAGTCGAACTTGGGACATGTACATTTGGACGCGTCTTCCGACTTGGAGTTTTCCGACTGGCATGCGCAATCTTGTTCTTCTTGACAGAGATGTACGTGTTTGTAGTCATTAAGGCTGAGGTGAAGTTCTTCGAGTTGAGGAAGATGCTGGAGTATCTCCTGGACGCTGCTCCATTGGATGAAGGTGGAATTAAGGACGAGGTTTCGGAGCTGCTCCCAATATAGATCTATCTTATTTATGGGCGTGGATAGTTCGTTAAAGCTCAGATTAACGAACTTCAGCCGTGGCATCTGTTGAAGGATGCAGAACACCTGGAAATCAAAAGTATTTGGTGATTATGAGGGTTTTATGAGCCAACAGTAACGCGTCATCAAGTAAAATCGAGTGAAGGTGTTTTGTTAGAAGACAGCTACATTGAAGGTTGATAAAGCCTCATAAATAACGCTCAAGGTCATGCTTTCGCCTTCAGTTCGCATGCTGCAACGATGCCAATAACAGCTAGAAATAGTCGCATGCGTTTAATTTTATGAATCTTGACGTCAGTAGGAGAAAATAGGGTGTCGAATTTTTTTTTTTGGATGTACTCAATTCATTTGTGAGGAATGCGCAATATTATGCGTTTTCTGTTTTTTCACTCCTTTTCAGTTTATTTTCTTTCAAACATTCTTGAAAATAAAAAATTGGCAACATTGCGCATTTTTATCATTTTTTTTTAGCCATTTGCACCCAAAAAATTTTTCGAAAAAAACGTACTATTGCCTCATAATGTTTCCCCGTTATATACGAGGTACTGTATGCTCTTAAGTTTTTTTTTAACGGTTTATCACAACAAACTTGACTAACGAAATAAATTGATCTTCGCTACATCCAAGTTACAATGCATTTGTTGAATGTCGGTGTTGTTTGCCTTTTCCATATTTTTGATAGTTAACTGTTTAAGGTTAAATACTGAGGTTTTGCCTTGGATGAATCACAGAATTATATAATCAATTTCCGGTTATTGTTTGAAAGTATGCTCATTCCCTTGGATGATTTTGTGTACCATTTTATGTCTGTTTCATTGGAGTTATCTGCAGCATATCATTTTTCAACGATACATTATCACGATAAAACTTGTATTTGGTCCGAGATGACTCCACGGCCATATTGAAATCAATTTCCGGTCATTTTTAAATGTTATTCGTGAACTAATGATGGTTCCCTTCCCTCTGGTATCTCATTTATATTGGATAACAGGAATTAGGAATTCAGTGGTATGGATCAACAAACCATAGCTATTGTTATTCGTGAGCGTTTTATTGAACATCTATTGGTTTATTATTTGATAAAATCAAATAATAAACCTTAGTGATCGACCAACCAAAAAAAAATTTTAACCCCCCCCCTGAAAATTTCACAGTTTACGTTTTGGAGTATGTAGATTTCAATAAACGAATAAAAAAAATCCGTCCGTCCGCCGTCCGTTGTCCGGGGCTATTCTCTGGAAGTACTGAACGGAAATCCTTGAAACTTGGTGGAAAAATCGTGTGTCACTCGGGGTAGATCCTCCTAACTTTCCAGCAGGAACCCTAAGGGCTCTAAATGGGGAGTCAAGGGGGAAAAAAAATATTTCTCAAGAATTTATCACCCAATTTTCATGAAACTTCAAACGTTTATTACTGTTGCATAACTGAACCTAAAAAATTTTACCTGGATGATTTCGGACAAGTGGTTCCTGAGTTATAAAGAAAAACGCTGCAAATTTCCAATAATGTCGAAAATGAATCATAGCATTCGGTTCTAAGTTGTTTAAGTTATCAATGGTATATTGGGTTATTTAACTAAGAAAATAATAAACCTTTGTGTGAAATTTGCAGTGTTTTTTTATTGAGGGTTTCTTCTTCGATATAGAGTGTATGATTTAGGCACAGTTTCGATAAGTTTCTTTATTCTCATAAGACTACCACGTGTAGTGGACTATGATAACTATGAACAATACAATCATGCAGTAACAACTTCCTGTGTGCGTCTACCACTGTTACCGCCAAATCGAAACCACAGAATATAGACATGATATTCTTGACAAACTGACACGTAGATGCTCAGTTGCCGTAGTTCACAAATACTATATTATACATAGAGCATTATAATTTGATCCAAAAGTATAAAATAAAACGTTTGTTCGTTGTACCTGCATGAACTACACTGTACACTGACTCCTTTGACCTCCAATTCTTCGTGCATCTGCATGTAGTCACAGATAACAGAATTTAGTCCGTGTAGATCAATCTGTTCTATGATTTTCACAGAATACAAATATATGATAGATGATTTTACGCATTTCCAAGATGACAGAATTCTATGCTCATATCCATCCAATCAAATCAGATTATTCTTTAAGATTAAGTTCCATTTTGAATTAATGGCCACACATACAAAAACAGCCTATTAGATATCTTTTCGGAATACCTCGTGTTAAAAATAAGCCGCTTTATCGACAATGAACTTCGGAACTTCGGAAAAGAATTTCATAGAATCTCGATATTCCATTCACTAGAGGCATGATTACGGAGGTATAATTCACGAATAGTTCAAATCCGCCAGCTGATTATACAGATATGATCGACCTAACGGCTTATATTAAACACAATTAAAGACTTCCAAGAGAAACGACGAAGTGTTTTTGTGAGTGTGATCCCAATAATTTCTACATCAAATCGAAATAATCGAACTCGTAAATCCGGGGATCAAATGCGTAATAGCATAATTATTATAACATTTCGGAACGTAATAGTTCTATCGTAAAAATAAGGAATGGTGACCTAGAACTAAAAATAAATATACATGTCGGTATTCGAAATTGGCCAACATGTTTCGCCAGTTAATTTTCTACACCAGGCTGTACTAACAAATCATTTGGGTAAACGAAATTCAGCCAATGATCATTCAACATAAACTTTTAATATCCAGATATCCAAATGTTGCGACTTTCACGTCGTTCACTATATAAAATGTGGCTTTGGCGGGTTCGAGTGGTTGAGAGATTTTTTCGATTTTTTTCCTAATTAATTGAATTAGCCATTAATTATGCTTCTACAAAACGGCCGTATACATCTGCTTGCTTTTTTTCGAAACCCCCCTGTATACAGCCAGGAGCTGGTACCTACTAAAAGTACCATGAACTCGAAATAATTATCGTTCGAATAAGATTCCACTTCTGTGTTATGTATCCACTCATTAAAATGGCCCATTTCCTTTCATAAATAAATAAAAATAATAAGACTGCTCACCTCTGGCCAATCGTGCAACTTATTTTTTGCGAGATCCAATTCTTCAACGCACGAACATTTGTTTTCTAATGCTTCGCTGTCTCCGGCAGTAGTAATATCACAGTCATTCAATACCAACAACGATGGTACTAGAGCTCGGGGCGATCTACAAGGCACAAATATCGAAATGGCTATATCTTCGTATTTAGAATCGTCCAGATCCTCAAAGGACATTTCCCTCTCTCCATATTTGTGTTCCAGAGCCTCCAGCAGGGAAGTCATGATCTGAAATCGGAAAATTTAGTTCTATTCGTGAACGAAAGCTTTCCCTGTTTATTTCATTCGTCGGAAACAGTGGTTTAATTAAGAAGACCATAGACATGATAAACTTTCTATAGTTTGTCTATGAATAAGACCGAGTGTTTGTTAGATCATAGAGTCTCTATTGTCTATGACTATAGAAGATGTTTATGAGAGTGCATAGATATTATAAATTTATACTCTATGGTTGCATTTATACAAGGGGCGGGCAGTTTTTGAAATATCGGAATGAGGAAATTTTTAATGGATACATTATCTCAGGAATCATCAGGCGGATTTCGACTAGCACAAACTTGATATGACCTTTAAATCCTTCCCTTAATATCCATATAGTCTGTTGAGTCAGTTTGAGCGCGCAAAATAATTCAGATTTCTGGAAACTGATGTTTCCATCCGCATTCATTATGGTTAACTTTCGTTTTCAACAGATACTACACCATAGATAAATAACAAAATAAGTAATCATGTTTCTTCACTACCGTAATTAAAATTCACGCTCTACTTGAGCTTCTGAAATGATAGACGCGGTGATTTATTACGTAAAGAGACCTCCAAAAATGTTTTTTGATGATTGGTTTTTTTACATTTTTAATTAACTCAAATACAATGGATGAATATTCAACATAGAATCGAATCGATACACACAGGCTGCAAATAATCTATAGAGAAACAAAATACAGCAATGTATTTCGAAATAAAAATGAAAGTCAACTCATGTTCGATGATTCATCCATGTTTTGAGGCAGTTTGACTTTGGGAAAATCTATGTAATGGTAAATTTGTCACGCTTATTGAGACATCACTAGCTACAAATGAGCGAAATGACAACAACTAAAATTATTCTGCACATTATACAAATGAGAAGTTGTAGTTGATCACCTTGAAATATAGGAAACAATCTAGGTATACTGGACAATGTGTTAAATTTGTGTTGCGATTTTAAACAGTGTGGGTTACGAATATTACAGAAGCCTGTAGCTTTTAAGCGCTAGTTCAACTTCGTAGCCAGATCGGTCACCCATTCAAGTATTGATCCCACAGAACTTTTTTTTTTTTTTTTTTTTTTTTTTCTATCTTTTACTGTGCTTGGCCATTTCGAACCATCGACACATCCCACAGAACTTCGTGATAAAACGATTCAGAGAATATTTTCAGAATTATTTTCAAAGCGAAACACAAAATTATTGAAAGAAAATAAATCCGCAAATTTTCTCGTAATGGGGGTTTTTCCTGAATTTGGGTTATTACTGCAAATGCAAATTTGAACATAATTATTATGGGTTTGATTCATCATTTTCCCAAATTACCTTCAGAAAGTATTCAAAATCAGGTTTCAAAATTGGGGTTTGGGATTTGTCATGCATGCACGAAGTGACAACGGTGTTTAGTAGAATAGCTTTTTCTGCTATAGAATAACGAAATATTTATTCCTATTCTGTGGTACACACGTGTTCTTTGTCAATATAACCAAACAATTTCCGTTTGCGATTTGTCGGTAATATGACAGTATGACAGTCTGTGCTCTTCTTTTTCTACGATCGAAGTATAGCTATCTCTGTTTTCCTAAGCAAAGTAACACATTTGACGTCCTTTTCTTTCCGAGAAAGCTGAATTCGACGTTGCCATATCGTGCACTCATGACAAATCCCTTTAAATGCAAATCTCCTTTTTTATTTTGCAGTTTTTAGGTGATCAAACATTTTTTTAAAAATATAATATGGAAATTATATGTTTGAAATGTGATGTTCTGAAGGTTTTTCATGAAAATAACTGCATTTTCGTCTAAAGGAAAAACCCCCATTGTCTGATGAAGGAGTCAGATATAGATTCTGGAACGTTCATTTCGTTGATCCGCAAGGGTGTTTTTTATAAATCACAATGAGTGTTTTATTTGATTCTTGATAGTTCTTTTTCAGATATTCGTGATGAAAATATAGAAAATACCTGGAAAATAATGCAGAATTCTCCGAATATATATTTTAATCGATATTTAAAAGTTTTATGAACTGAAGAATTAGTTGAGATCAAACTTTGGAAAGAATGTGTTAATTTCAACTGGATTTTCCGAAACCTTATTAAAATTACAGTTCAGACAAATACACGATTACGACCAATAATTAAAGTTAACACAAGGAACTCTTATACTGTTATTTGCGCTCAAATACAAATTATATTCTTCAGTAAAAGAAGCTGTACAAATAACTCACTTTCATAATCCGGTAAATCGAGATAATAATATGGTCGTTACTTAGGTAAGTACTTACAATTGCTTTCTAGAATGATGCAATAGGAAAAAATTGCGAAATATACCAGAATTCTCCTAATTTTTCCCGATTCCCTTTTATCAACATTTCTTTATGAACCAGTGATCGTATAACAACACGGTGAACGCAAAAAATGCATAGAATATATCTAATTTTTTAATGCATCTATGGTAAACGTAAACGGCATATTTGAGCTATCTTCGACTCTGTTGTCAGAACGATGATTGGTTGAATGATTATCTACGAATTATTGGAACATTGTTGCCAAACTACTAGGTCAGTGACAATTATCAATAAAAAACCAATAATCTATGGGCTAGTCACCCATGTCATTTCACTGGAAAGCTCAAACATTAGTACACTTCCGATGAGCCAACCAAATTATCTGTTGACCTTGAATGTAGACCATCGACATTCATAAATTACTCGATTTCTATAGAGATAATTAAATAGGTGCCTTCTCGAATAGACGAATAGAACCAGGTTGTGCCTCTAAACACAAATATAACAATTTCGAAAGAATCTGACATTAAACTTCGAGCGAAAACATTGTAGACCTACATTGGAATGATATTTTAAGCTGACATGAATTCTCCGTAAAATAATTGGGGCATTTAACTTTTTTGGTCTCTTATTGGAGCACAGGGAATTCTATGTTCGGCCGTTCGTCAATTCTAAGTAGTTTTCGGTGTTATAACTAATAATTAATATAATTTAACTACTAATATACAGAGTAAAATTTGAATAGACCTGACCAGAAATTAGATTTTATGACATAAAATGCTTCGATCTCTTTTGGATACAATGAAAATTGTTTCAAAAAAGTAGTAGTTGCGCATTCGAATAATTTCCCTGTTTACACGCTTCTTCTATAAATTTTTTTTCTGAAAATGGTTGCAGTCACTAATGAAACCTATGTCGAATTCAATGATGTCCTATCGTCAGTTGACACGCTTACTCCCGAACGGAAAGGTCTAGCGACTTGAAACTTTCGGGGTAGGTGGCTTATCTGGATTTGACGGTCAAGTTGATCAATGAACAAAATCGGCCGAATGGTTCCGGAGTGTTAGCCATTTGAAATTTCAAGTTTATTACCTCAATATCTCGAGGAATACCGATGCGATAAGATTGACATTCTGTGATTACCTGGGGAATACCGTCACGCAACTTCATGCAAAATTTCGTGAAGATCGTGTCATTAGAGAATTAAAAAAAATGTTTTCCGAAGTTCTAGATTTCTATGAAAATTGCCACGTTGAATTCAATATATAACCGTATGTCAAATGTGGTTTTTCTCGAAATAATTGAGAATTTGGTGATGATCGTGTTATCAGAATAAGTTGAATAAAATCAATTTTTTTGTTGAATATTTTATATTTTGCGATCTTCTAATCATTTAATCGTACCAATATTCTGCACGCATCTTCACGCTATCATTTTTAATCAAGTACTGTATTCAAATTCGATCCAATCTGTATTTTTGATAAAATTTCAAATGATTAAATTTGCGGAATCTTTGGGCGGATTGTACCCATTCACGAAGTCGGTTTTTTTTCAACCAAAAACTAGAATTAGATTCCATTGATTTGTTTTTAATATTAGGAGAATGGGATGTCTGAACATACGGAATCTTCTAGTGGCTTTCGCCAATTCATGAATTCGACTTTCGTCAATACAATAACTCCATATCCCTCGGTTTTAAAATAATATAATGGTTAAAGTAGAAAAAATTCGGTTTTAGAAACTAAAAATGAAACACTTGGATTTCTAGAGCATCGTTTCGGCGATTATATTTCGCTTTCCTCAGACTAAAACGAAATAAAACAGTAGTATGTGAGATTAGTTAGTATGAACAAAACTCATTTACATTAACAAACATAAAAAACTTATAAGTAACAAAAGATCACCTATAATACGAATGACACAAAATTACATTAACTTTTTACTTTTTTTTATCAATGTTCTGATTGGAGATTCAAAAAAAAAACTACAAAGTTAATGTAATTTTGTGTCATTCGAATTTATAGGTGATCTTTTGTTACTTATAAGTTTTTTATGTTTGTTAATGGGAATGAGTTTTGTTCATACTACCTAATCTCACATACTACTGTTTCATTTTGTTTAAACCTGAGGAAGGCGAAATATAATCGTTGCTCTAGAAATCCAAGTGTTTCATTTAGTTCCTAAAACCGAAATTTTTTCTCCTGAATTCTAGAAGGAACGAGAATAATCCATCAATAATTGTTAAAGTTTCATGCGAAATTTCTTCAGAATCACACTTGAAAGATAGAGAAATTGGTCAGTCAAGCTGCGTTCGGCATGGTGAATGCTTGCATAGACGACCACTCTGGCTAAGAATTTGAACAATCCCGAAAAGCTACAGACTTCTCGTTCTTGCAATTTTTGAATATTTGTGACTTAATTATCTTAATTCAGAGAATGAGAACTAAAAATTTGAAGAAAGAATTTATGTCTCTACACGATCAGTCTGATCAAAACACCTTTCGAAATTGAATCAAACCTTGCCACATCACAATGAATTCGAAATTGCGCACTTATCCCAAACACGTCACATTTACGACGTTATCCAGAATGCTCTATTTTCCCAATTTTCCAGTTCTTCAATCCAAATTGAAAAACCACTGATATCTTCAAATGAAACAGTAATAATTGATATCAATCCAGAAATGCAAGTTCCATGTTTACATAACAAAGAAACTTATGCATGCGCGCACCTACTCTAGAGAGCATGGGAACAAAGAACAATCAAATCAATATTACGTCTATACTCACGTACTTTATTTGTAAATATCCAGAGGAAAATCAAAACAACAGTCTTGCTGTCAACACCATAAGGTCCCCTAAACAGATCCCAACCCTTTGGAACAGTCGTCAGGTGCTGTCAAAAAGACCTGTTCCCTATCTAATCGAAAAAAATTAACTCGTTCCGTAAATCGGATCGCAGAGTTTGAACTCACGCTATGGAGTTCCCGCTCCCACTGACTCGATAGGCGATTGTTTTGTTATTGCGATCAGCTGATCGGGGGTATTGCAACAGCTGACCCGTCTGACTACTCTGTACTACGTTTTTTTTTCCGGTCGGTTCGTGCAAAACGCAGCTCGGTTGAACCTACGGCCAGTGCTGTGGGACGGGATTGGTGGATTTTCGAATCCGGCTCGAATGGACCAAAAATTTTAAGTTGGGGACTAATGTTTGGGTTTGATTTGTTTTTGCCAGGAGTCGATAATTTGAATTAGAATTTAATAACGAGGTCATTATTGAGTGGATTTTACCTCAAATGAATTTACTTTCTTTCTCTTAGGATTTTGCCAATTCTTACACCGATTAAAACCAAAAGCCGTATATAACGACAAGATTATCGAGAATTGTTTGAAATTCTAAGTAATTCAACATCAAACCATTTGGTTGTAACGATCCGATAATAACGACGAAGTCGCTGATAGCGATGACAATAATTGTTTAAGCTTTTTCTATTTCTTCCGTTTATAACGACGTACCAATAAGAATTTGCTGCTGCAAGCACTGTTGACGTGTTCTTTGGCAAATAACCTTAACGATGTAGGGGAATCCCAGTTTTATGTTACTATGTGATGACGTAAGCAGGTCTTAAGTCTTTAGTTCATACACGAAATGAGTGAGTACATGGCTTCAACATCTAATTTAAAAGAAAATTTTTTATGTTGAAAGGAATAGAACTATAGTAACTCGAATAGAAAATGGAAAGATAAATACCCAGTTGGCTTTGATTTGCAGCGTTGCACATTATACAATTTAAATCAAAGAAACCCCATGAAAACGTTGACAAGTGCCTATTGGAGTGTTTCAACTTACCTAACCAACGCACCAAAAATTTCTCCATTTGATCTGTCAGTGTTTAAGGCAAAAGGGATCCGAAAAGTGATTAAATAGATGAATCCTATATTTCCGGATATAACGCCCTAATATAAACGGTCCCCTCAATGTCGTTAGAACCGGATTTTACTATATATAAATATCCAATCTCTAAGAAGTGTCTAGAAGATAAGTTAACTTAACAGTCGGCCTAATGGTCAATCGTAATTATTAACTAACCTAACCACAAGGACGAATATCTGTCGATAAATCAACAAACATTCCACCTTAAACAGAAATAATCAACCAAAACATCAACACCGAAAAATCGGCGTTCAAGAAGAATGGTTACAGCTGTTTCACAGTTTTTACTGATCGTCAGACCATCTTACCTTGGATAAACTGTAGAATAGGAATCTCGATACTTATAACCTGTCAGATGGAATACTGCAGTATAACAACGTACAGCGCGCATCTTGCGAATCCCACCTTCGAGTGCAGAATACTTTGGTCGATGTGCATGACGTTCATCCTTTGCTTACTGAATGTTTTCTGTGAAGATATTTTATTGAAACGATGCATTATGACTGAAAGTAGCATACTTTTTGTGTTACTATAAAAAATCCAGATCCAACCTCTTTCAGGGGTAGTTTATTCTCGGAAATCCTAGCTGATCGATATTTTACCGTGAAGATATTTGCTTATGATTACACGTCGCCTACCTCTGTGCCCCCATACAAAGATTACTAGAATAAACTACCCTTAAAATAGTTGGACCAGGAATATTTTAGTAAGGTGGCACAACGTACAGGTATGCTATGTTCAATCAGAATGCTTTGGTTCAATGAAATATCTCCACGGGAAAAGAACGTTCAGGGATTTCCACAAAATTACGAGAATAAACTATCCTTAAAAGGGGCCTATCTGATTTGGTTCATCGTTTGGTAAAATCATATAATAAACCT
Organism: Myrrha octodecimguttata; assembly: GCA_958510865.1. Classification (NCBI taxonomy): domain Eukaryota; kingdom Metazoa; phylum Arthropoda; class Insecta; order Coleoptera; family Coccinellidae; genus Myrrha; species Myrrha octodecimguttata. The sequence goes on from OY294058.1 coordinate 62,168,748, forward strand.
TAGTGATCGACCAAAAATAAACAATTATATGGTGGCACCAATATGAACAACTCAGTTTTAGAGTGTAGTTTGAATATATATGTTATTTATGGTTGTGATCCACAGGATTATATTTTGCTCAGCAAATCATCCACACCCCTTTTATGTTATGTTTTATAACATCGGCTTGGAGGCTCAGTGGGAAGATCAGCATGATCTGACGGATATTTGCCAGAAAAAAAATTGCGTCAAAACCCTAGAACAAATTTCAAAGTTTGAATTTGATCGGATCAGTAATTTTCAAATTATTTGGCAATAACAAAAAAAATTATCGTTATAAATGCGAATTCAGCAACAGTTTTTGAGCACCATTCAATTTATGGTGAAAATTCGAAAATTATGTTAGGTCGGGCAAAATAATTACGCCCCTGCTCCTTTGAACGAACGCGTCAAAATTCTGAATGGCGAATAAGATGAAAATGCAATTAATCCCTTCACGTTTCATAAAATATAAAATATTTCATCTTGTCCCCTTTTCATCCGCCCTTGGAATCTTGCTGAGGCGAGGCAGAAAAAATAAATAATTATAGTTCATCGGATGTCATCAAACGCCCGAGTAGAAAGGGAACATATAAATGAATCATCACCTACTTGATATCTGCGTACGCCAATGATACGTGTAATTGGTTTTCGCAGACACTTGCCAAGCCTGTTCCCTAAGTAAAAATCATTCAAGGTTGCATTTGATCATTCTTATCGTTTGTTTATTTCGAAATAAAAGTAGTTTTCATATACATGTCGTTCTTCCCAAACGACGTACCCGGAAATAGACACAAAATCGACTACGACTTCGCGCTTAAGGTCACATCGCAGTCATGATAAGTTTCTTAAACATTCTTTATTATGATATGGATCTTATATAATATTATACGACACATTTTATTTATCTTCGTTCCATGAATATTTAAGGATTATCAATCGCAACAAAATGAGAGTATTTTTCAGAATTACTTGCTCTGAATGAAGATACATAGAATATATCTGAAAGGTGTATAGAAGTGTATAGAAGATATTGTTCTATGCACCTTAGGTGCACTGATTTATAATACGAATTGTGTTTACCGTAAACACAATAACTTCCGGAACAAACGACTAGGAAACTCGATATTTGTAGAGAAGGCTTGGACCTTGATTACAAAGGCCGAATTCGTGAATGGGTAAAATCCACCCAATGATTCCGCAGATATACCCATTCAAAATTTTATTTTCCCAACATTTCCAAAAATACAGATTATATCGAATTGAAATACAGTACTTCATCGAAAAATGACAGTTCGAAGGTTCATACAGAATAGACGACTTCGGCCCAAGTTGCCAACCCACAGTTTTCTTCACTGATTTACTATCACTGGGAGACGGGAATTTCAGGACAAATTTGACATGATAAGGTTCGCGTTATTTATGAATATTCGTAAAAGATGCCTCGGCTCCTCAAACAACATAATTTCTTCCAAATATAGGGTTTTGTTAGATCATCTCTGATTGGCTGAAATTTAAGTTGGGATTCCTGATTTCATGTTAATAGTGCCAAATTTATATAGGATATGTTCCGCAAATCAACTTTGTTATTTCGGTTGCCGGTTTGCCATTCCGTAAACATGAAATATTCGGTTGGTTCCTGAAAAAAAAGGTTAATTACTGAATTTGATTGATGAAAAAATGTTCTTTCTGTCACCAGAACGACAGTCAATGTTCTATGGTAACATATCCATAGCTTAGAACAATCTGTATTTACTTCATGATCCATAGAACATAGAAGAGACAACAATCAACAAGACTACCTCGGTAGACTAGAGGGTGGAAACATGTTCTAGGATGCTGAAGGTACCGGGTTCGAATCCCGGCGAGGTCATGGATGTTGTAAAGTGAATAGGTGGTGGTGATTTAGTAAGAATCTAAAAAAAGTAAATACTTGAGAATGTGTAGATGGACATAGTATCCCGGCACATATAAAGGAAAAAAAAAACAATCAACAATTGAAAAATTACGAGGTATGGTCTATGGATCATAAGGTTAATAAGGATTGTTCTAGACTACCTCGGTAGACTAGAGGGTCGAAACATGTTCTAGGATGCTGAAGGTACCCGGGTTCGAATCCCGGCGAGGTCATGGATGTTGTAAAGTGTCTAGGTGGTGGTGATTTGAAAGAATCTTAAACCAATGATATGTTCGATGTGTCGATGGTTTGAAATGGCCAAGCACAGTAAAAAGAGAAAAGATTGTTCTATGCTATGGATATGTTACCATAAAACATTGATTGTCGTTTTGGTGCAAAGACTTAATATGTCTATGCTTTGGTGACAGAAAGATTGCCTTTTCATCAATCAAATTCCTTAATTAACCTTTTTTTCCGGAACCAATCGAATATTTCATATTTACAGAACGGAAAACCGAAATAACCAAGTTGATTTGCGGAACATATCCTTTATAAACTTGACACTATTAACATGAAATCAGGAATCCCAACTTAAATTTCCGCCTAACAAAAACCTATATTTGGAAGGAATTATCTTGTTTGAAGAGCCGAGGCATCTTTTACGGATATTTATAAATAACGCGAACCTTATCATGTCGAATTTGTCCTGAAATTCCCGTTCCTCAGTGATAGTAATTTTGTGAAGAAAATTGTGGGTTGGCAACTTGGGCCGAAGTCGTCTTTTAAATGAGAACAACATGATCGATCACAGAATAATGACACGATCGTCACGGAAATTTTCCAAAGTTTTCTTCCGGCATCTTCAAACTAGCTGCAAAGTTTCATCATGATTGAATGAGTATTTCTTGAGTTATACCGAAAAAAACAACGATATCGAGAAGAAAACCACGAAATTTTACATATTTTTTCCCAATATCTCCAAAACTTACGATCGTATCGAATTGAAATTTGGTACCTTGCTGGAAAAACTGGAGCTCGAAGTATGCGCTGAGTTTTTTCAAATGTGATAAACAGATCACGAAAAAAAAAATGTTTTCAAAATTTGCTGAAATGATCTCAACAAAATTTCGGGAAAAGTTGCGCGTGGCTATACTCCATCTAACTGCCAAGTTTCGATCCAATCGTTTTAGTAGTCCCCGAATTATCGCCAAAATAACGTCAAACATTTAAAAGGCTCCGAAACCGTTCGGCCGATTTTGCCCAATAACCAACTTAACCGTCGCTTTCTGAAATTCAACCTACCCTGAAAGTTTCAGGTCGATAGGATTCTCCGTACGACCATAATCGTGTCTACGGACGGCCGGTAGGTCAGACAGAATCGTCATTAGTGAGTACAACCTAGTTGTTTGAGACCATTTTCGGCTTAAAATTCGAAAATTACAGACATTTGGACCAAACGATAGCACGCTTTTCAATATACAGTGCGCGTCAAAATTATGGAACAAATTCATTTTCCCAGAAGAAAAATATTTGGCAACAAAATCCTGAAACAGGTCAATTTTTGTTTCACTTTTACCAAATTTATATGCATTTATGAAGGATTTTTGTCGCACCCTGTGCCATCTCTTCTAACCCTCTAAATTTTTTGAATAGGGAAAGTAGGTCATGTGGTACTTTTCGGCAAGGTCTTTGCATTTTCTTTACAGGCGTGCAGAAATTTTCAAGAAAATATTTTTTTTTTAAAAGGACCTTGCCAAATAGTACCACACATGACCCACTTTTCCTATTCAAAAAATTTAAAGGGTTGATGAGGATGGCACACGGTGCAACAAAATCCTTCAAAAATGCATAAAAATTTGGTAAAAGTGAAACAAAAATTGACATGTTTCTAGATTTTGTTGCCAAATATTTTTCTTCTGAGAAAATGAATTTGTTGCATAATTTTGATGCGCACTGTATATATACGTCGTCATTCGTACGTACAATCACAGTTGAGCAGATGAGCACACCATGTTTCACTTACATCATGGGTGAATCTATCGCTGAGAAGATTTGTTGGCCTATAGTTCTATACTTTCGTGAATTGGGAGTTTCAGCTAAATGAGGGAACTAGCAAAGAGACTAAAAATAGAAGAACTTTCGAAAAATTGACAAGGTAATAGATTGAACCCCCCCCCCCTTTCCTGCGCCATTTTGCAACTTAGAATATCGTATCATCTTTCACAGGATCGGATCGATTGATCTCTATAAATTTCCAATTTCTTTTGGCTCATTCCGTTTTTTCTAATATTTTCCTTGTTCGTTTCGCTCAGCTTATGGTATACTTATGTCGAAATTATTTGAGACTCACTGTCGAGATTATAGCTTTTTATCCTGAATTCTTATGAACTTTGAAATGAATGAAATATATAGATTAATGAAAAGGCGAATTGATTACAAGATTTGATGAACCTCACCAGTTTTATACATACTTATTGAATGAGTTGGACAAGGGTTAAAATCTCAAAAATAAGAAGATCGATATCATACTAATTGAATAAGGTGTGAATCCTGACGAACTCGAAATAGAAGAATTCTGAAGACATCTCGACTTCTTTAGGAAAGAGTCGCGTGATGAACCTGCTAGCAAGTGAAGTAATCGAAGTGACATTTCCATGATACCGAGAATTATTAAAAAATGCTCAAAATCGACATAGTAAAGCGATATATCCCGACTCCTGCGCCATTTTGCGTTTCTAGAAAAAAGCTTAGTTGCCAATGTCCTTACATGTTTTTTTACAACACCTCAATTTATCGGTCCTAAATTTTATAGGTATGTCACTAGGATTGATTTCCATCATTAGTTCTACCTGCTAATTGGATAAGTTTATAATCACTTAGTTGAGGAGATAGTATGAATTTTTCAGGAGATTTAATTTTTTCCTAGATAATGGCGATTATACTGAGATCTAGGAAGTTATTGAAGGTTCAGTTTTCAGTTAGAAAGCCGAACAGATACTTATTGTCCGCTCATTCGATAATAGTTTGTTTGAAACCGACGCTTTAGCCATTTTGCAAACCCATTATTGAATAATCTGATAATTTCACGATGGACACGTACCTTTTGAACACATATGTAGAGCCTGTAATTCACGGATAATAAATTTTTCTCGAATGGAGAAATGTTCCAGAATCAGCTCAGCATTTTCTATTCTTAATAACTGTTAGTTCGTAACAGGATACGTATTTAAATATATTTATTTAGGGTGGAAACGGGCACAGCAGTGCAGATATTTAACTTTCAGCATCATAAGATTGTTAGAAATAAATAATGTGATTTCGCTGGTTAATCATGTTTCCAAAAAGTTTATGCTGATGCCAATATTAGCTTTTGCATCCTTTTGGACATTAGTCAGTGATTTTTCAGAATTCTATGGTGCCTAACCAAAATATTTTCTGTTGTCATTCAATAACAACATTTAGAATGAATGAATTGTTATTTTATTTGTAAATCAAATTGATATTAGTTTAAATGAAACTTACAACATAGTTGTGAAACAAGAATGACTACAAACCAATATTTGCAAGGTGACGTAGCCAATTTTATTCAATGTAAAGATGTTTCATCCAGCTCTAATCTTTCCCAAACCCGATTCACCTCAAAATTCAAGGTAAAAGGCAGAAAATCCTACAGAATTTTCCATCCCAGATCGAATACTGATATTTTCCATGTCCATTCCGAAGCTATTCCTAATTTCATTTCCCATAATGGTATGACAAATAAATATCTCATGACCAATATAAACTAATTGAAGTTTCTTGTAATTCTCAGCATCCAAGAGCTCTACTGAAACAATATCTACAAGGAAAGCCCTTATATCAGTATTATGCATATTCCTAGGATCCCTTTTTTTATTACTTTTAGTATACAGCACTTTCCCCAATGTTACAGAGTAAGGTTAAAGTTCAATTAACATTATTTTTACATAATCTCGGATGATTTTCAGAGAAGAAAAAGTACATATAAAAGTTCCTTTTAATATAGAAGATGCTAAGAATTTGGGATTGGTTTTGAATAGATACAAAGTGGAGCATTATTATCAAGTAATGCTTGGAGTCTGCATGGTTTACATATTGTATCCTTTTAATAATAAGAGTTGCATTTTTTTTGAATTTGTATAAATCAGGAAATAGCCCTGTAAAATACATCATTTTGCTCATTTCCAAAACTTGAAATGATTGATTAGGGTGTGGTATCTCATAACAGCATCCTTCTCTCAATTTGATGAAATGTCATTCACACTGTTACTAGATTGAATGAAGAAGCCATCTGATGTGTAGCAATTGGAAGCTCTTAAATTTTTTGTTTGAAAGACGCTTATAATGAAAAAAATTGGATAGATCTTTTGTTTCCGTTATAAGATTTGATTTTATAATTTGCAAGGATGAATTTCTTAACAATTCCATAGCCTCCAGACATTTGCCATTCCTGGATCATTGTTTCTGTCCATACTGTCTGGATTTTTATTTCCATTCCACGAAGCTTTAATCTTGATATGTACATGCTCAGCATTAGGAGCATCTCTTTGCTTTCTTCTATCACAGTTGGTCGGCAGGAAGCTTATAACAAAGCTTTGTCCAGAGAAAGCCGAGGAATGGGCTGTACAAGTCGAGCAGCATAAGGATAATTTGTTGAATTACATAATTTTCCTTAGGTAAGACAATCCATATTTTTGAGTATTTAAGCATATTGTTTCTGGGGCTCATTTATTTGAATGATATTTGATGGAAATATGATTTGATTAATTATGTTTGTGATCCACAAGATGCAAGAGACTTTGATTCTGTTTTTATATTTCAGAATGACACCCCTCTTACCAAATTGGTTTATAAACCTAACAGCACCTCTGTTAGGAGTACCCTTGGTACCTTTTGCATTAGGAACTCTAATTGGAGTGGCACCTCCATCATTTTTCGCGATTCAGGGTGGAAGAACTTTGCAAGACTTGACATCAACCCATAATCCATTAAGTTTGAATTCAGTAGGTTTACTTTTCCTTTTTGGTTTAATTTCTCTCATTCCTGTATTTTTGAAAAAAAGAATTAAGGAGAAGACAAATTAATTGTTGATTTTTTGTTTTATGATTTATTGTTTTTTTTAGTTTGAAATTGTAGATTTGTAGTTTCGATATTGGTGAAATTTTCGAAATCAAAATAAAATTCTTATCAGGACATTTTTCATTGTTTTTCTATAAATTCAAACTGAAAAAGATTGTGAACGAGTTTGAGTGACTATCTCCCTCTCTTAAAGAGAAGAAAAAGTAGATGCGGCATAGAATTGGACGCCAAACAGGATGATAATTCCTTCTATCATATCTTATTTGGCGGAAGACTTGAATTCTAAATTGTAAATTAATTTTCATTAGCCTAGCTCAGACTAGAATACTAATGACAAGAAAAATTGACATCTAGTTCTATGTAAGTTTTACTTTGTTTTGAATTCTGTGTTTGTTGTGTATACATTTCTGTGTCATGACAATGACCAAATTTGCAAATTTTAATTTCTCCTAATTACATGGGAAACTCAATACAAATAAGGAAAATGTGAAATTATAAATACTCAAGATGTCAAAGGAACAATTACTACTACATCAATACAAAAAAGATGTAATGAATCTAGTTAAAAGTGCCAAAGAAATAAATTTAACAAATAATCAAGAAGAACTATTTTCAGAATGTTTTTATCTATTGAGAACTAATGGAAAGATATATCCTCCTGGGATCCATGATATTACCAAAAAAAGTACCCTTTCGAGTAAAGTATTCAAAATATTTTTATTAGTATTCGTTCTTGCCATAGTTTTGTATATTTTACTGAATGTTCATCAGCCGACATATAGCTTTGTTCTTAGAAATGTACAAGGTTTTATATATCCAGGACTGAAATTTTTGAGATTTCTATCTGTACCTGTTATCAAGAAGTTCCCAGTCTTAACTGGTAGGTATTCGGTCCTTATTAAATAGGTAACGAAGATTACCTAAAAAATACTGAAATTCAATCTTTTTCTGCTGGAAATGGACAACTAAGGAATTTGATGATATTAATACTTTCAGGTTTATATGATGAAAGTTGTCTCTATGAGAACCCATTTTTTTATGTTCATGACATGGAATGTTGGCCATGTCTTAATGTTTATTCTTTAATTGAGATAACGGGAAAGCAAAATCAAAGTATTTATATGTCTGGAATACCTCATATAACAAAAGTAAGAAACATAAGAATTTTTGTAATGCAAAATCTGTTTGAAACTTTATTTTAACACCCTGCATTTAAAATCTTAGCTTTACCATGCATCTTACATTGTTCATGTTATGATTTTTTTGAAGTAATGCATTGGTTCTTGTTATGCTTGATAACATAAGCACTTTTATAAAAACCCTTTTAGTTATTTAATCATATCTTATTATGTAAGTTTGAACTATTCCAGACTAGTCATCCACCTGTACCTTATGAACACCTGAAAAATCTTTATGATCAAAATAAATATTTATTTCACAAAGAATCAAGCAGTATTAGGTCTACTTCCAATGAAATCAATAATCTTGAGCAATTATTTAATCAAAACCTCGAAAAGATGAGGTCCTCTGATATACATGTTTCATGGAGGATTAACAGAATGTCCCTTGCTCGAACGGTTCGAAGTTTATTTCCGAGACCTGAATCCCTACCGGAAAGGTCAGGACAGAGTGTTGAAAGGTAAACAGTATTTCTTGCAGCATGAATGGTTATGTTTTCAAGCCAATAGGAGGTTGGATAGTTGAAATATCTATGTTTTTCAGGTACATGATGATTGACGGTGCCAAAGCTCTTCCATATACGCTTCCTGGTATGGAATGCAGTTATATTTCTGTCAGACAAGCCATAGGTCAGAGGACCATAGTCCTCAAGCCATCACCAGAGTGTAGTAGAGAATGCCGTACAGTTTCGATGGTTCTCAACTCTTCTATTATATGTGAGTTAATAATAATAATTTTATTGATATTGACAATAATACATAATAAGATATAAATTACATGTTAATACAATACGGCATATGAAATTCGCAAATACAGAAGAATTATGAGACGCAAATAAGCTCTCAGGTGCTTGTCTTTGAATCATTTCACATCATAATAAAAAGACATTTCATGTAGTTAGTGAAGCAAAACTATCACCGGATTTAAAAAACACACTTTAAAATTTCAAACACAAAAAAAATTTTCAAACAAGAAAAGAAGAAACATCACAGTTTTAATAGTCCGACTCAGGAACAGACACAATGAAATGAAAAATAAAAAACAGTTATATACAGTGCGCGTCAAAATTATGGAACAAATTCATTTTCTCAGAAGAAAAATATTTGGCAACAAAATTCTGAAACAGGTCAATTTTTGTTTCACTTTTACCAAATTTTATGCATTTTTGAAGGATTTTTGTTGCACCCTGTGGCATCCCCATCAACCCTCTAAATTTAATGAATAGGGAAAGTGGGTCATGTGGTACTTTTTTGGCAAGGTCTTTGTTTCTTCTTTACAGGCGTGCAGAAATTTTCAAGAAAAAAATTTAGAGATTTAGTTACTTCAAAGAGGATTTCAGTATGTGCACTTTGTAATGGCTCATTTATTTTGAGACGATGGTGCCTGACAAAATTTGTCACCAAATGAAAGTCGATCATTACAGTTTTTTAATTAGTTAGTTCAAAGAGGTTTTCAGTATGTGCATTTCGTCATGGCTCATTTACTTTGAGACGATGGTACCTGATAAAATTTGTCACCGAATAAAAGTCGACCATTACAGTTTTGTTCATGCCACAACTTTCAACCCCTACGAACCCTTTAATGGAGAAAAAAATGGAGTGACATTGGAAATTTATTTCGGTATTGAAGTACCACCCGGAGAATCATTGTGCATTACAAGATAAGTTAAATTAAATGTTCAAAATGACCACCATCATTCTGGATGCAATAATCAAAGCGCTTGACACATTCATAACATTGCGTTGTCAGAAATCTTTCTTTGAATTGAAACATTTTATCGAAAAGTTTCAACTTCAGTAGAAACTTACTAATAACATACCTACTTAAGATCACAACTGAAGCGCAGTGTTTCACACATTCTAATTTTTCACGTGAGGGGGTTGAAAGGAGTTGCAAGTTGTGCATGAACAAAACTGTAATGGTCGACTTTCATTCGGTGACAAATTTCATCAGGTACCATCGTCTCAAAGTAAATGAGCTATGACAAAGTGCACATACAGAAAACCTCTTTGAACTAACTAATTTTTCAAAAAAAAAATTTTTCTTGAAAATTTCTGCTCGCCTGTAAAGAAGATACAAAGACCTTGCCAAAAAAGTACCACATGACCTACTTTCTCTATTCAAAAAATTTAGAGGGTTGATGGGGATGGCACAGGGTGCAACTAAAATCCTTCAAAAATGCATATAAATTTGGTAAAAGTGAAACAAAAATTGACCTATTTCAGGATTATGTTGCTAAATATTTTTCTTCTGAGAAAATGAATTTGTTCCATAATTTTAACACGCACTGTATAAAGATACTACATGATGAATAGTAATGTGGGGTCGTCTGTTCTGTGGAATCAAACACACAATAAAGAAAACAGATTAGCCTGTTTATTTTTCTCTCGAGTGTTATAACAAAAGTGAATTCGAAAGGCAATAAAATTCTCTTTGTTGAAAAGGCAGGCTAACAACTCTTCGGCGTAAATCTTCTCGAGGGCCGTCAGGTAGCTGGCGCCGGCTTGTGGTCAGTAAGGTCGAGAACTAGGGATGTGTAGGCGCCTGTCGGTACTGGAGAGCTTCCGTCTTCGAGGGGGGTAAAAACCAGATGCTGAATTTCTTCGTCTCGATACGGATAAAGATGGAATGCAGATGTCGGTCAGGAATGCGGCGTCGAGATCGAATATCTTCTTAGCGGTGATATGCAGATGGATTGGAGAGAGTCGAATCGAGTCAAGTGAAGTTGTGAGCGGAGCGAAATATATTTATTCGATTTTTCGGAGATTTGAATTTCGAGTTTCGACTCCGCCCTTTTTTCCGTTTTTGTTGAAGCGGATGAATTCGCTACAGTAATATCAAGAAGTGAGTTTTCTGCATTCAAATCAGAAGGTACCGAATTGGTATAAAAGAGGAAATTTGCTGTAAGCAAACAAAAAACTGAATAATTACAACTCCTGACCATGGACAAGATAAATGTACTGCTCTTGACAAAACTCTAAAGGGTGTAGAGGAGATTGGAGATGGTATTTCCAGAGTATGTAGTATTTTGTAGGAGCTGCTAGATTCTCGAACAAGTTGGCGATAACCAAGTGATCCGCTAGATTGAATAACGTATTAGTTTACTGGATTAGGTTTCCTAGTCTCTCAGCTTTGAGTGACATCTACTAATTATGAAATGAATATACAGCTAAAGTTATCTACCAACTGAAGGGATTTATAGTCGATTTTGAAAATATTTCCACAATATTGACCTAGTTAAATTTTTACTGTTAATAATGATAATTGTTGGTTCTGAAGCACAAGGAAGAAACCATCCCTAGTCCATGCAAACATACATATATATCCTACATTCAAAACTCATCTTCAATTTTTGAGCATTTTGATGAAACAGTTAATGTTGTTATTCTTTGTATATTGGTGATGATTGATATATCTTTTTTTCAGTATGGTATAATTGGTGGTATTGGCGGCCAATAAGTCTTCCAACTGGAAATGCCTCAAATTTATCGATGTCTTACATCAGCTCATATTGCTAAAACTTGCCAGTGATTATCAGCTCAATTAATTCTTTTATATATACTTTATTATCTTTTTTATACCTTGATACAAAATTCTTTTAAGGAAAGAAGAGAAAATGTTTAACTTCATTATTGTGCAATTTACTAGTTACCTTATATAATTGTAGTGAACCATCGTTTTATATTTTAAAATATAAATTTATACAGATATTTAAAGATCTTGATTGTTATTCTTTACCTCATCCAGAAATTGTTTATGACCCCTTCAGACATTGAAGAGCTCTTTATCGCCCGTGTTGAAGAGTAAGAAATATCAAACAAGATATTACTAGAATAAATTACAAAATTTAAACGATCAGAGCTCTGTTACGTCATTGGAAGTATGTTTTGTACAATGCTATGTTGGATGGTGCAAAATGTATAATGCAATAGCAGTGTTGCCATTTCGTTGTCGGCCCACTCAAAGTATTGGTTTCGTGCGTCGTTTGACATTTGTCATACGTTGGAGGTAAAACAACCTCACTAACCCGCTTTGTTTATGTTAAGAAGTACAGCATTTGCTACAATTTCAGGATAAATTCACAAGTTAAAATGATTTATATTAATAGAATTGGTGAATAACTAGGCCTAGTTATTGTTTCGTTGTGAAATACAACATAAATACACCGAGAGACGAAGGAATCCGATTTTTCAGATATATTGTAGTGTAGACTTCATATTTCAATATTTGCATTTTTGACCCATTCCCTTAAGTTTTATTCCATACATTTGTTGGATTTCATTCTGCTGTTTAGTTTCAGGAATTAATGAGCCAAACATTTTACTGTTTCATTTTCAATAGTTATACCTATAATAAATGCTATCTCTGATGTGGATACTCTAGGCTTTAGAAGACAAGGATAAATACTGCAATTTTCATTTATATCGTTTTGAACGATTATCATCTGAGATTGAATATCAGTTAATCAAATCCATAGTCACAAAATTTCACTTGTAAAATGAATAAAATCACTAAAATCTCCAAATAATCGCTCTTCGCCAATGTAAACAAAGCGAATGTATTCCTTGGTCTTTCGGTGTATTTATGTTGCATTTCACAACGACACAATAACTTGGCCTCACAGGTCTAGTAATTCACCAATTCTATGAATATAAATCATTTTAACTTGTGAATTTATCCTGAAATTGTTGAAAATGCTGTATTTCATAACACAAACAAAGCGGGAAAGTGAGTTTGTTTTACCTCCAACGTATGACAAATGTCAAACAACGCACGAAACCAATGATAAAGAATCTATACAAATAGAGGTTAGAAGGTTGTTGAAATAAATAGCCACTTATCGTTTTGTTTATATTTGTATTCTGTGGTTTTGTTTAGGTTGAATGACAATTTGTGAACTTGCATGCTGCAACAATGCCAATAGCAGCGAGGAATATTAGAATGCATTTCATTTTGTTGACATTGACGATAATAAACTGAGTGATTGAAATGTTTTTTTCTTGGTGATGTTCTTATTTATTTTGTGAAAATACGCCATTTTTCGATTAAATTTTTATTTTATCAAAAAAATATTGAAAATAGACAACTGACATGCATTTCATTTTTATAACCATTAGAACCCAAAAAATTCGAAAAAAAAACAACCACACTAATTTTTCCTTTGTGAACTGCAAGTAACTTCATTCTGGTCCACAAAAACATTTATTGTGTAATCACGTGTCTGATAGACTCAGATATTCCGAGGGATATTAAAAGTCATTGCTGGATTTTCTACATTTTTATTCGATGGTACTATCACAAAAATGATGTTTGTACGAAAAAATTCAAATTGAAATGAATGTTGTGCTATTGTCGAAAACTTTTGTGTAACGAAAGTTAATTGAACAACGACGACTTTGAACAGATGAAATAAAAATTAACATCTAAATACCATCAATTGAAATTACTGACACAAACGTATTCTTATTGAAGTTCGTCATTTCATTTGCAAGAAACATTTATACTAGTCTAAGTGTATAGGAATTTTCGACTATTCTTGAATTCTTTTAACAAATACTCGATAAATCAAAATACACATATTCTACCAAGTTGGAACACATTTTATGAAGATGATATCTATGAATATAAATCAACATAAAACAGTAATGGATGAGCAGGAACAACGAGTTTCACTACTAATACTTACGAAAACGATGTTAAACATTTGAATATAATGAGATAAATGAAAATAATTTTATATACAGAGTGTAACAGCCAAATGGAATAAATTCGATAACGAATAAATGAGGGGGTGTTAGGAAAAACGCTCGGACACGTCGATTTGTAATTTTAAATGCGCGTAGTTTTCAAGAAAATAAAATTATATAGGGTGTTCCATGCGACCGTGGCCGATACCAACTTTCTTATTTCAAATGTAACCCACTGTATATTATTTATTTTTTGGATTTTTCAGAAAATTCTAGACATAATTCATATTCAATGTCTTATACCTATCTTCAACTCTTTCGGAAATATTAAGTGTTTTCAGAAATGTTGAGTAACGTTAGAAGACAATTCTACACAGGATTAGCATGTTGCCAAGACCTTGCGGGGAGTATTTTGAACATTTCTTACATTAATGTTTTTTTTGTTTTTTTTTTTAATTATTAAGAAATAATCTGTATTACTTATTAGGTTTTAAGTGTAATGTACCGAATTTGTGAAATAAAATAATTTTTATTTAAAACGTTGATTTTTGCACTAAATCTGAAAACACTTAATATTTCCGAAATAGTTAAAGATAGGTATAAGACATTGTGCATGAATTGTGTCTAGAATTCTCTGAAGAAACCAAAAAATAAATAATATACAGGGGGTTGCATTTGAAATAAGAAAGTTGGTATTGGCCACGGTCACATGGAACACCCTATATAATATTATTTTCTTGAAAAATATGCGCATTTAAAATTACAAATCGACGTGTCCGAGCGTTTTTCCTAACACGCCCTCATTTATTAGTTATCGAATTTATTCCATTTGGCTGTTACACTCTGTATACTTCAAAAGATATGAACCAATTATCGAAACAGATGAAATAACTGGACCAATAAGAATTAAATGAAATTGAAAAAATTCACTACTGTATATAATAACAAGATGTCAAATATTATAGGAAGAATAAATAATTTGAGATAATCGCTTGCGAGCATTTTAAATTTAATAATTCTGACATTCACCTCCGCTTAGTGTAAACATAAAATATCCATTGGAAAAGAACATGATACATTTTATGAATTCGTGCATCATTATCGAAATTATGCATCTGGAAATCAACCTGAGTCATGCTAAACACTGCGAAGAGAAGAATCAACCCTCTCCTCCAGAAAATAGCTTGAATTAAAAATGTTGATCATATTATTTCAGAACACCTGTAAGAAATACATTGTTTATAGTTATGAACTTATTGATTTCAAAATCACTTTACTATTTATAGACTTCATATATATGTATGTATAAGTATATATATATGTGTGTATATATATAAAATCATTCACACATAACGGCAACTTGAACTAAGAATTTCCAGACAACACCAAAACAATGAAAAACAGGACCGTCAGTGTCCTTGGCATTTATATTAAATAACTTAAAATACATCATTTCCCTAAGGTTCAAATTGCTTCTTTCTTCTAATCATCACCTTCCTCTTCTTCGGATTCAGCTTCTTGCAACCACGTTAGCCAATGGTTGACCTGCAATGAAAATAATCAAACTTTCCATAAAACTCACTTGGGTTATGTATGGTGGCAGGAGAGAAAAATGCGAAGGTATAATTAACAAAGAACTGCTCAAAATCTACTAGCCAAGAAAAGGCCACTGATGAGAATTTGCAAAAATGGGCGTTAGCTGCATGAGAAGTTATGATGCTTGTTTTCTATGGTTGATAGGTAGTTGAGAATGTCAAACTATGTTGACATTTCTGTTCAGTAAGGTTGGACATAGATGCATAGAATACAAGGTGCGGACACTCATCGACATATTTTGGGTCTGAAATGAGGTCCAAATATATACAGGGTGATTCCGGAGGAGATCGTCAGATTTTGGGATAAGTTTACAGTTCTCAAGACAGTCTCGGAACATTGTTTGGTTTATGGTTGGGTGTCTCTGTTGAGAATATACAGGGTGATTTGTCCGATTGGACTTTTATTGATAACTTTGGTATGACTTACTCGATTTCAATGAAATTTTCAGCGTAGTACAAATATTGATGAGAAGATTCATTGATTTCAGAATTTTTCTTTAAAATAAGCGGTTGTTATTATGATAAATCCAGATCAATTGTGCAGGGAGACAAAACACCCTGTACATCGCGTTTCCTAAACTACGCTATCTGTTTACGATTCTACTGTAATAAGTCATTACTTGAGAGTTTCTAATTTTTTTGGCACACTCCTAGTTTTCCGAGAAAATTTTTTCAAAAAAGATAATGTCGAAATTTCGTTCCAATCGATTCTACTTTTATTTAATAACTTTGGTATGGCTCATCCAATTTTGATGAAATTTGCAGTTTAGAACAATCTGAATGTGTTCATTCAATAATCGCAACGATCTCTTAAAATACAGAGTTGTGATTGTGATAATTTCATATTAATTGTGCAGTTGAAAAAGAAACACCCTGTACATTGCTGTTCCAATACTTTCTTATTCGTCTCAGATTCTACAATAATACGTCATTGTTCAGAGGTTTTTAATTTCTTTGGCACACCTCCGGTTTGCCTAGAAAACATTTTTTAAGAAGAACATGATCGAAATTTGGCTCACAAGCAGTGAGAGTATTCCGCACTAGATAGGAAAGCTGTATCGTCCAAGGATGCAAAGTTGTTCGTCACTTCTAGAATATTCTTTTCAAATTCGAAATAAATTCTGAATTGAATGATTGCATACAGAATATTAGCAATTAAATATGAATTTGGAATGAATATATTAGAACTTAAGAACTGCTTCGCATCCTTGGATAATACAGCTTTTCTACCTAGTGCGGAATACATTCACTGCTCGTGAGTCAAATTTCGATCATGCTCTTCTACAAAAACGTTTTCTAGGAAAACCGGATGTGTGCCAAAGAAATTAAAAACCTCGGAATGATGGCATATTATTGAAGAATCTGAAACGAATAAGAAACTTTTGGAGAAGCAATGTACAGGGTGTTTTTTCAACTGCACAATTAATCTGAAATTGTCACAATTACAACCCAGTATTTTTAGAGACTGTTACGATTATCTACGATATTATGTACTCATTCAGATTGTTCTACACTGCAAATTTCATCAAAATTGGATGAGCCATACCAAAGCTATTAATAAAAGTAGAATCGATTGGAGCGAAATTTCGACATTGTCTTTTTTGATAAAATTTTCTCAGAAAACTAGAAGTGTGCCAAAAAAATTAGAAACTCTCAAATAATGACTTGTTATAGTAGAATCGTAAACAGATAGCGTAGATTTGGAAACGCAATGTACAGGGTGTTTTTTTCAACCTGCACAATTAACCTGGCATTATCACAATAACAACTGCTTATTTTGAAAAAAACTTTGGAATTAATGAATATGCTCAACAATATTGTACTTTGCTGAAAATTACAAATCACCCTGTATATTCTTAATAGAGACCCCCCAACCATAAACCAAACATTGTTTCAAGACTGTCTTGACTAGTGTAAACTTATCCTATAATCTGACGGTCTCCTCCAGAATCACCCTGTATATAATCTTCGATTACCCAAATACCCGAATCTCCCTCGCACAAAAGAATGAATTTTTTTCATTGGAATCAAATATTCTATCCATAAGACTTCTGCAAAAACTTTAACCGCAGTATAGCAAGCCAATAGACAGCGTTGGTTGAATCAATAGGAGAATCTTGCAATTAACGAGTGTTGTAGAAGGCGGTATGACGCGTTTTACCCACTTCGACCTTGCGTTTCGATTTGACCATTTTCAATACCGAATTATTCAAAATTCGCGAATTGTTGAAGGCTGTGATGGTATAATTATGATTTTGTATCGATATAGAATGAGAAAAACATGAAAATATGATAGTTCGTGTTACTTGCATCATGAATCGTTAAACGCCAGAACAACGTTTTCAAGTTCGTAGAGCACTTCATACATTTTACACTAAACATAATCGACCTAGTGAGAAAGCAGTTCATGCAGTTATTGATCGTTTTCGCAGTTATTTTACTCTTCTCTATTCAAAACTATCAACCAGACAAACAACAAATATACGAAAAATATGACTTCTGTAGCGCTTAGTATTGAAGAAGACGCCGAAATATCGATATATCGCCGTTCTGAAATTGTTGGCCAGATTTTTGCCTTTGTCTTTGTTAATCAATTAACATCGACGACATTTGGTTCACACAAGACGGCGCAACTTGCCATACAGCGCGCTTAACCATCAATCTATTGCAAAATTACTACTTTATTTCCACAACTTCTCCAGTTAATTGGCCCCTTCGTTTGTACGACTTGACGCCCCTCGATTACTTTTAATGGGGCTATGTTAGGTCATTGGTTTATGCCAGCAACTCTTGAAATATTGGAAGCCAATATTCAAGACACCATTGATGCCTAAAGGCCAGATTTATTGGAACAATTGGACTGACCGAACGGACTATGTAACTCGTAGCTGAAGCGGACGTATGCCGAAACAAATTTTTAAAATGAAAAGAATGAATTTATCTTCAAGATTATAATAATTAAACTTTCATTCCAACAATATTTCTGTCATGAATTATTATTCAAAGTGTTTGGTTTAAATGCACAATGATTACGGAGGGTTAAGACATGAAGAACAATCTGTTACTCGCATTGTGTTATTTAGTATTTTGAATCCAGGATTCTCACTAGTTCGTTTGTTTTTTTTTTTGAGTTATAAGTATTTTAATTGTTGGATAATTCTTTATGGTTTGATGATCAAATCATAAACAAAGACGGTAGTTCGCAAAAGTAAAGCTTCTTTATTAGAAAACAACTTGTACACAACTCACTTGGAAGAGTGCCTGTCCTTTACCCGGATAGGCATCCGTAACGTCCTCCTTCCAGTTGAAGTACGCCTCTTCATCGATGATCTCCAGATCGTACATGACCATGAACCATCTCAATAACTGTCCCCTTGGAAAGGACAGTCCAGCAAAGTGCGTTTGTAGGGAATAAAGTGCTGCCAACTGCAGAGAAGGTTTGTCCCTGAGGAATGCCTGTAGAACGGGAGTGTATTTGACGAGGAGGGCCTTTTCCTTTTCGGCGATGATCTTCTCGTCTGTCTCGTTCTCGGACGCTTCCAATGTGATGTGCTTCAGGAGGGCCGTCACCAGTGCGCTGACAAAACCCGGCTCTGCCAGACTTGCCGGATCGAGATGATCCCTGATCCATCGATAGAAGGCTTGCGGATTTGGTTCGGATTGGAGCTGACGGCTGAGCTCCGCTTGGATCCGAAGTAGAGGATAAAGGAATGCTAGATCTTTTTCTTCGAGAACCTGAGGAAAATATCAACGTGGGAACTTCTTTACATTCAATAAGTTCGATGTTGTGTTGCCATTTCAATTCGTTCATTTCAACAAAGACAAAAAAAATTTATTTATACAGGGTGAGTCTTTGACCTTGCAGAATATTTTAACAGAAGATTCTTGAAGCTGAAAGAAACACATTTGTCCTCTACCATTTTTTCCGATTCGGCCTAGATAAAAAGATATAGGCATTATAAATTTTCATAATAGGCTAGCCGCCCCTGGAAACCTGAACACTATGAAGTTTTTCCAAGCCTAAGATATACCATTCAAATCTTCGAAATAAGCAACTCTGTTATGAAAACAAGCGTCAACTTACTTTTTACATTCCAGTTGGTGAAAAAAGTTGTATTTATAGTACAATAAACAAGTTAGGTATTCCAAATTTCGTGGGCGATAAAAGTTGAATATTCTTCTTTTAGTTTCATTTTCGATAATGAGGAATTCATCTAGCTATCACTCATATTAGCTTTGAGATTCATCTTCAATTTGTAATTATTAATTTTCTTTGTTTATTTCATTTTCTCCAAGAATTATCAGATTCAGACATAACCCATTCAAACTATCATTTTCATAAATAAATAAAACAGATGTACCTAATTTATCTATGAACGTACAAACGTTGCCAAATTGACGAACATAAAAAAAGAACTCTTCGAAATCAAACAACACATAATATGCTAATTCTATGTATACACTCGTATAGTCTATGATTCTGAACTGAACCATAAATCTATGATTCCATTCTCAACTTTTAGACGTGGCAACGCGGAAAAATTGAATTCTGTGAATTTTTTGAACAGAGTTGCAATCAGCCAAAGTACCCAATTCTCGGAATTTCACAGATATTTTTCCTTTTTGAATTTCATATTACTCGAAAACGGCGCATCATACGAAAAAAAATAAGGAATACTTTTACTTTCCAAAATGGTCAAAAATTCGTTGAATAGCATTCAAATTATTTGTAAAAGTTGGATTCTTTGAATTTCTGGTATTTTTATGAAATGTTATGGTCACATTAAAGAAACTGGAGGATGTGGATGAAATTTTGTAATCCAGGAACATTCATCGTATCAATAAAAAAATATATTCCAAAAATCATCTCATTCGGTGAAATCGTTCGCGAGATATATTCGAAAATTAATTTTTTTTATGGATTTTCAACAGTCTGTATCTTACGAACCAAGCCAAATCGGAAAAAATGGTAAGGGAAAAAAGTGTTTCTTTTGGCATCAGGAATCTTCTGTTAAAATATTCTGCAAGGTCAAAGACTCACCCTGTATGTGGAAAGAGGAAAAAATTTATGAAGACCCACGTTGGGCGCCAATTATTTTATAATTTTTTCATTTATATTAATTCTTTTTTTGAGTAAAGTAATCGCCATTCAATTGTACACACAACCGGCAGCTCCCATTAAATTTGTGATTAGGATCGAATAAAATAAGTTACTTACCTCAGAGAGCCTTTCTTTCGACCTCTCGTTTTCAGGTAGTTGGCCGAGTAGATTAGCCTTGCTCCTCCCGAAAAGATCTGTTATTTCAGTTCTGCCACGTCTGCGATGAATATGCTGCAGTATCAAAAGGAATAACGGATATAGATTTCCGCCCTCTGTGATTGAAGCTATATCTGCCAATGAGACCAGCTGTTCGGTGACCGCAGAACCTAACAGAACAGCAGCTGCATTCAATTTGCTGTTCTCCTTCTCTTCTAGGGTGTGACACAAGGCTTTCAAGGCTTCAGATGCGACGTTGCCGTTGAGATATCCTGCTTCTCTAATCGATCCGATGAGTTTGATTACTTTTTCTTGTTCCACATCTATTAAAAGAAATGATGATTTTAACATAAAATAAATGATAAGTAATAAAAATTCAACGGAAACAAATTTACTTGTACTTGCCTGTTTTATCAAGAGCTTGAGTATAAGCAACTAATATTATATCTTTTCCGTACTTCTCTGGAACTTTGTGTTCTTTGTATACGTTAAGGGTTTGCTTGAGGTCTAGATCTCCCCTGAAGAATTCGTCTAATAGTGTTCTGAATTTTTGCAGAACTTCTTCTTTGTTTGGGCCCTGTTAAGACATAATGATCCTTGAGCGAGTATTGGAACAAATTGGTGAAAACAAATGAGAACAATAACATGCCCAGTATGCACAGTGTTAGTAAAAAATAAATTTAAATGATTTTGAGGTAGAACATTCATAAAAATATGGTTCAGCAAAAGCTTTGGACAGTTCTTATCTGGAGGCATGTAACAGAAAGAACAGTGTGTTATCATTACCACGAGAATACTGAAATATCAAATCACCGCCACAAATTTCAATGGGGGTTTTTCCTGAATTTGGGTTATTACTGCAAATGCAAATTTGAACATAATTATTATGGGTTTGATTCATCATTTTCCCAAATTACCCTCAGAAAGTATTCAAAATCAGGTTTCAAAATTGGGGTTTGGGATTTGTCATGCATGCACGAAGTGACAACGGTGTTCAGTAGAATTGCTTTTTCTGCTATAGAATAACGAAATAGTTATTCCTATTCTGTGGTACACACGTGTTCTTTGTCAATATAACCAAACAATTTCCGTTTGCGAATTGTCAGTATGACAGTATGTGCTCTTCTTCTTCTATTCCTTGCTTGTTGTCTTCTACTTCAACCAGATCGAAGTATAGCTATCTCTGTTTTTCTAAGCAAAGTAACACATTTGACGTCCTTTTCTTTCCGAGAAAGCTGAATTCGACGTTGCCATATCGTGCACTCATGACAAATCCCTTTAAATGCAAATCCCCATTTTTATTTTTAAGTTTTAGGTGATGAAACATTTTTTTAAAAATATAATATTGAAATTATGTTTGAAATGTGATGTTCTGAAGGTTTTTCATGAAAATAACTGCATTTTCGTTTAAAGGAAAAACCCCCATTATCAAAGAGGAAACGATCTTTTAAATTTGGTTTCACATACTGGCGGTTTAGTTTTACTTCTAGTGATAAAATCTTCCGTTGCTGTAGACTAAAGAGAAAGATCAAATCATACTTTAGAATCTTGTTCAAGTCGTGTTGTTTTCTTTTGCCTCAAAGAATGTCTTTTATGAACTACCTCAGTGAAACTTTGTTCTCTATCATCGCCATATCTCATTTTTTAAACTATTTTGTTTCTCTTCTGAAAATTTATTTACTTCTTCAGATGAGGATATTTTGTGTAGTTTACTTCAAAATTTTCTTCTTCATCGATATTATGAGCACAAAGATCCTATTAAATAGCATGAAATAATCGTAAATGTATTCAAATACCTTGTCTTTTTTAGATTGTTTTGTTCTTTCTTGGGATGCTTGCTTGATTGGAAGTGGTTCTTTAACAAGCGGAGTTGCAACTTTGAGTGGCGCTTGATTACCTGCTGCTTCCGAAGCACTGAGTGGTGTAGTTCTCATATTCACCATGTTGTTGGTTTTAACTGAAAATCACAAAATATTCGAGATGTTCCAAACAAATGAATAAAAACTATAAATAGGCCTGATCTTAAATATACGCGCAATGTTTTGAAGCGAGAATAAATGTAGGAAACTACGTTCATGTTAACAATTTCAATAACCAAAACAAAATAAAGGCAGTCGATATGAACAGTGTTGTCAAGTATAAGATTATTTATTGTAACTAATTACAATTTCCGGATTGCCTATTATTTCATCAGTTGAAAACTAAATTATATGGAGGATGTTTTGACACCCACTTGGGAGTATGTAAATAGTTTTTTGTAATTAAAAAACAAAAAATTACCAACAGATACTAATTTTTTCTGCTGAAAATCATTGCTATAGACCACAACCAGTGATCTGGAATTAAAGTTTCTCACCTGATGCTTTGTTGAACAAGTTGGTGTTGGGTCTTAGCTGAAGCCCATTGATATCGTCAGGCTGCATGATCAACCCTTTCTTGAACCTCGGTGCCAGATCGTTTTTCGAGGAATCTCTGTTATTATTCTGATTATGCTTGTATTGACCCTTCTGATTTCCGGTTCCATATCCAAACTGTCTCTGATTTCCATTGTTGTGTCTTTGTCCGAAGCCGTTTGGACCGAAAGGTCCTGCTGGTACCAGTTTTGTAGTTGGAGCTGGCGCCAGTGACAGTCCTGGAAAATAATGAATATGTTTCAATTTTCATTTTGTTGAGTATTTAAGTTATCATATAGTCGATATTGACCAGAGTTTCGTTTGGTAAACCCGCAATCGTGAAGATATTGATAAGATATTTGCATCAATGTATGCAGTGTGATCTCCCGAACAAAAATTCTGCAGTCGAAACTAGACGACTTTCTCATGGTTTGAAGCAAGGCCCCCGAAGTTCTGAAAAGACTTTGTCACATTTTCCATCTAAAAAAATCACTAATGCTCTTATATAGTTTACATTATATAGTCTTTTAACCTTGACGATACGATTAGTGGCGATTTATTTTATAAATACAAGATAACGCCTTATCATTGCTGGCGAACGTATGTGGCTGATAAGTATTTCACGGTAAGCTGTCATCGAGGAATACACAGAATTCTGACCGATTAGAGATGTGACGGTATTTAAATACCGCGATTTTGGAGCGGTATTTCTCTGGAACCGTCTGTCGCGCTCCAAAACAGAGAAGTAACGCGTTCCAAAGTAACCGACGTTCCAAAATACCGTGTAACTCTCTAATCGTTCCACGCTCCAGTCGCGATCGACCTCGCTCCACGTTCCAAAGTAACCGACGGTTACTCTGGAAACGACGTTCCAAAATACCGTGTAAACCTCCACTCGTTCCTCGCTCTAGTCGAGATCGATACCTATCTCGCTCCACGTTCCTCGGTTCCAGAATACCGCGAACAGAATACCCATCGTAATGCGATTACGTATGTTACAGGAGTTACAGCTCTAGTGCGCAGTGCGCCTCATTAGAAACTGTGGATGTTTCTACTTCGTTATCAGCTGTTACATTTCCGATACGGTGTTACACGGTTTACTTTCAGAAGGTGATATTGTGACAAGTAGTTCACAACACACAATCTGATGGAATATAATATTCCATCAGATTGTGTGTTATGCAAGTTATGCTTTCTTTTCGATAATTGCCATATTCATCAATACTTTATGCATATCCGTAGATATTATTTCAATCTGCTGGTGGAAGATATTGAAGGATAATAAGAATTGAAAATTTATTATGCAAAACATGTATTCATGTAAAACAAGATATTCAAATAATATTGATACAGTTTGCGTCCTTTATAATGATAATGTCTATTGTAAATATGTAATTTTAAATAATAATCTTCTAGTGTTCCCCACTAGAGGGCGCAATCTATCACTTGTAAAATATAATCTTATTTTTGACGAAATATTCTCCAGCTAACAGTGGTAAAGAATAATAACTACGAACTTGAAAATATTTTTAATCATTTTCTAGGGGCCGAATTTGTCATTAGGTTTTTTTTCCGGAAGTCATAGGATAAACGGTTTCCGAGATACGGCCGGTGGCCACCCTTAATGAATCACCCTGTATATGTAAATGATGAAGGTACAATTCAGCTAATTTTGATGTTCAGCCAAAATCGTGGTTATGGAATTTTGAATAAGTTTGAAGATGGAACATTTTCTGAACTTTGGAGGCCCATAACCTATAAGAGCGCAGAGTTAATAAACCTGAATAAAAATTGTAATATCACAAATACATGTCACTTTTATATTCGTTCAACATAAATGTTTTATCATCCATTGTGAAGTACAGACTAACACATCTTAGTTGGAGTTTTTTCGACTGTTCACCCTCATTTATTGGTTATTTATTCAATAATCAAAATCTTTTTCCAATATTTCGTGTATTCTCGAACAATTATTTGCACTATAGACACTTACATAGAAAGTGCATGTTTTAATAATAAGGGATACCCAGTATGAAAGTAGGATAATGAATTAATAGACGACTTCGACCCAAGTTGCCAACCCACAATTTACTTAGCAAGTTTACTTTCACTGGGGAACGGGAATTTCAGGACTAATTCGACATGATAAGGTTCGCATTATTTATAAATAACCGTAAAACATGCCTCGGCTCTACAAACCAGATAATTCCTTCCAAATATAGGTTTTTGTTAAGATCGTCCCCGATTGGCTGAAATTCAAGTTGGGATTCCCGATTTCATGCAAACAGTGTCAATTTTCATAGGATACGTTCCGAAAATCAACTCTGTTGTTTCGGTTGCCGATTTTCCGCTCCGTAAATATGAGATATTCGGATGGTTCCTGGAACAAGCGCGTGAAAAAGGTTATTTACGGAATCTGGTTGATGAAAATGCGGTCGATTTACTGTCACCAGAACGATTTTCTATGGTAAATATCCATAGCATAGAACAATCTATGTTTACTTTAGGTTTGTTTTGGTTCCGAGTTCAGATATTCAGATCTGTTCGGGACGGTTCTAGCAAAGACCATAGATCTGTGCTAGAACCACCCCGTACAGTTCTGAACTGGGAATCAAAACAAACCAAAAGTAAACATAGATTGTTCTATGCTATGGATATTTACCATAGAAAATCGTTCTAGTGACAGTAAATCGACCGCATTTTCATCAACCAGATTCCGTAAATAACCTTTTTCACGCGCTTGTTCCAAGAACCATCCGAATATTTCATATTTACGGAGCGGAAAATCGGCAACCGAAACAACAGAGTTGATTTTCGGAACGTATCCTATGAAAATTGACACTGCTTGCATGAAATCAGGAATCCCAACTTAAATTTCAGCCAATCGGGGACGATCTTAACAAAAACCTATATTTGGAAGGAATTATCTGGTTTGAAGAGCCGAGACATGTTTTACGGTTATTTATAAATAATGCAAACCTTATCATGTCGAATTTGTCCTGAAATTCCCGTTCCCCAGTGAAAGTAAATTTGTGAAGAAAATTGTGGGTTGGCAACTTGGGCCGAAGTCGTCTATTGGCTTTATGAATGCGTCAACTTACCTCTCAGCATGTCATCTAGTCCACCTCTATTCGAAAACGGTCTGAATAAGTCTATTTGGGGACCGTGCGCGTCCCTGTCATTGTTCTTATCATGTCTTCTAAAGGACATACGATCATCCTCCGATGGTCTGATTTCGTTTATCGGCATCGGTCCCTCTACTACATTCGCAATTCGAGGAACCCAACCATCGGATCTCAAGTCGATAACATCTGAAAATATCTCATATTTAAATCGCTCAACAACCAGAGTGCAAGACTTCTTACCTTTCAGCATGAATCTGATACGTGGTTGTAGGTCTGCGTTATCAACCAGTACTTGCATTCTCTCAAAATATTGATTCATAAGGCATCTACCTTTGCTTGTATCGAGGATTCTTCCACAGGTCCTCATTATCTGACACAGACATTCTAAATCTTCGAAGGGATCTTCGCTCCGACGAGTTAAAAGTTGTTGAATGCATAGATGGAGTATACTTTCTTGCAGAATATTCAATTTACCCAGCTCTCCCTGTAACAACCATGGAATGACTACTGGAATTCTAGGCCAATAATCTATCTTTATACTGTACAGGGCGAGTCTTTGAATTGTACATCAATTTGAGAAATAAGCATGAAGTATGCAGATGAAGTTTATTCATATTATAATATCTTAATCATTCCTTTTAATTTCTCCTGAATTGTGATATTTTTGAGATTTTGAGTTTTTTTAAAATCTGAGATGAATTCGAGAATTTCCCTAATTTTTATCGATATTCCATTGAGCTGGTAAAGGCATGAACTGAGCTCCATCTATGTTTATACGGACCACAGAATACACTATTTAGTTACCAAACCATGGACATAGAGACTACGTCTCCACGGAACAGAATTTCCAGACAATTCATCGAGTGTTTACACTGATGGGGTGATTTCATATGACTGAGAAATTTGATGAAAGGTTAAATATGAAAATGGAATGATGAAATTCTGAAAAATCTTACGGTGAAAACAATGGGGGTTTTTCCTTTAAACGAAAATGCAGTAATTTTCATGAAAAACCTTTAGAACATCACATTTCAAACATATAATTTCAATATTATATTTTTAAAAAAATGTTTGATCACCTAAACCTAAAAATAAAAATGGGGATTTGCATTCAAAGGGATTTGTCTTGAGTGCACGATATGGCAACGTCGAATGTAGCTTTCTCGGAAAGAAAAGGACGTCAAATGTGTTACTTTGCTTAGGAAAACAGAGATAGCTATACTTCGATCTGGTTAGAGTAGAAGACAAAGACCAAGGAATAGAAAAAGAAGAGCACAGACTGTCATATTACTGACAAATCGCAAAGGAAAATTGTTTGGTTATATTGACAAAGAACACGTGTGTACCACAGAATAGGAATAAATGTTTCATTATTCTAAAGCAGAAAAAGCTATTATACTAAACATCGTTGTCACTTTGTGTATGCCTGGCAAATCCCACACCCCAATTTTGAATCTGAATTGACAAAGAACTTGTGTGTACCACAGAATAAGAATAAATATTTCATTATTCTATAGCAGAAAAAGCTATTCTACTAAACACCGTTGTCACTTCGTGCATGTCTGGCAAATCCCAAACCCCAATTTTGAAATCTGATGTTGAATACTTTCTGAAGGTAATTTGGGAAAATGATGAATCGAACCCATAATAATTATGTTCAAATTTGCATTTGCAGTAATAACCCAAATTCAGGAAAAACCCCCATAGGATATTGCATGAATATAAAGTGAAAGTTTCAAAACAGTAATGAAATATTCTTACAATAAAACTGCAATAGGCAATAAAACCTAGGAATTAAGTGAGTGAGTTGTCTCAATCCAGATTCTTAGAATTTCAAGCTTCAGGTTGGATATTAAACAATACAGATTACAGTGAGAGGAATAAGTTGAGTTTGTCAACAACCAGCAGAAGCGAGTCAGCACATTGAGAAAAATTTAAATCGAAAATTGGGAAATATTTAAATGAAAAAAAAAAAAGGTTTCGTATTTGATAAGAAGAATCTATGGTTGAAATTAATATACGACTCGAAGACTGGCAGATTCCCTTCTTCTTTAAGAAAATAACCTGAGCAACAGAGGACTTCCGTCCAAGTTTCCAACCCACAAATTCCGTCAAATTTACTAGCACTGGGAAAAGGGAATTACAGAACAAATTCGTACTCCGTTTTCTTCTACCAACGTTAAAATTAAAATTTCACGAGTGCGAATCTTTCTCGCTGCTATTGGCATCGTTGCAGCATTCCAACCATACGCAGTTGTCTGTTCTTTGAGCCTTAATTGAAACTTTGAATGGGGCTGTGTTGACGAAATTCACAAAGAAGCAATTTACCAACTCATTTCTGTAGAAACCCATACACTCAACCTAACTTGATGACTGGTTACTGTTTGCTAACTTGTCTTACTTATGGGTTGTTCAGTATAAAAGGCTGAAGCTTGGGTGGAAGTAAAGCTTATTAGAGAAGAAACTGTTGACAACATCGTATGTGAGAAATTTATTTCTTACAATAAATGTACCTCACAAATTCCTCACATGCAACAGGATGTTGTAAACAGTCTCTTCAGTTATAAGCTCGAAGTAGACCCTCACTGTAACTTTTTTATACTGAAGGCATCGAAGGATTTCCGGACAAGAGAAGATTGCTTTTGTATTACCATATCCATACACTTTTCAATGGGGGTTTTTCCTTCAAACGAAAATGCAGTTATTTTCATGAAAAACCTTTAGAACATCACATTTCAAACATATAATTTCAATATTATATTTTCAAAAAAATTTTTGATCACCTAAAACTGAAAAATAAAAATAGGGATTTGCATTTAAAGGGATTTGTCATGAGTGCACGATATGGCAACGTCGAATTCAGCTTTCTCGGAAAGAAAAGGACGTCAAATGTGTTACTTTGCTTGGAAAAACATAGATAGCTATACTTCGATCTGGTTAGAGTAGAAGACAACAACCAAGGAATAGAAAAAGCAGAGCACAGACTGTCTGTCATACTGTCATATTACTGACAAATCGCAAACGGAAATTGTTTGGTTATATTGACGAAGAACACGTGTGTACCACAGAATAGGAATAAATATTTCGTTATTCTATAGCAGAAAAAGCAACTCTACTGAACAACGTTGTCACTTCGTGTACGCATGACAAATCCCAAATCCCAATTTTGAAATCTGATTTTGAATAGTCTCTGAAGGTAATTTAGGAAAATGATGAATCAAACCCATAATAATTATGTTCAAATTTGCATTTGCAGTAATAACCCAAATTCAGGAAAAACCCCCATTGTTTGCAAAATTTCAATCCACCAACCAACAAAATGAACTCACCATAAACTTGATGTTACCCAGCATTTTGCTTTTTGCGAGGGACCGCCTGTCATCGTCTCCCTCGGTTCCTCCGACATATTTCTCGAATGCAGCATTACGGTTCTCGAATTCTAACTTGCACTTGTTCAAGAGCAGAAGACGAAAGGTACTAGGTTTGCCTGGTTGTTCGTAGTTGGGGGCTTCTTGATCTAGTCGTTTACATAACTGAGCATACATAGACGAGTACTTGGGTTCATCCAGAGCCTTCTCGAATATGAGATAGATCACGCCCTTTAGAATTACACTCGATTGTAGCTCGACTCGTAGTAGATCATCGCTCAGTTTTTGAAACTTCTCAGGTGTGAGTTTATTAAGTATACCACGCACTTTTCGAAACACCTGCAATCAAGGAAGAGAACATTTTTGAAAAGTCAATGGTCAGAGATAATCTTGATATAACATAATGATTATGGTGACACAAATGTTCAGAAATTCTTGAAATTTTGCAGGAGTGCATGCGTATTTTAGAAAATAGATCACTAGTGAAAAATACGTAGCTTTTGATAAAGAAAAAGCTATGTTTATTTTGTGATCGAAAGGATCGTTCTGCATATGAGATTGATAGGAACGTAGTTGAATCATTACAGTACGTATGGACCAAAAACACTTGAGCATATAGAAAAATGTTAGGAATAAAAGTGGTCACAGGCTAAAAAACAGATTGATAATAGATATTGAGATAATAAGAGCTATAAAAACCGAGATAATGGCGAAACGCGCTGGATTAATTATATTTGGAATGCTATACAGCCGATTATTATTGCCAAAGAGTCCCATTTCAGGTAGGCCTACACCTACAGAACTTCTGGATGTGAGTTTAATGTAAGAAATAAGACAACATTCATTAACGTCTCAATCTGATCCATCTAAAATTCACCAACAATAAACCACGATCTTCAACAAATATTCCGTTCACAAACCATACATTCCACTTGCCGTCGGATAGCTCCTCTTTACGAGCGTATAGACGCGGCAGATCCAAACTGATCGGGATACGATTGCGCCGCTGAAATTCTCTCGAAAACGCCCGTATTAACCCGCTGTCAGTCGAGCAGGGTACCTAGAATTCCATTCATTTGGATCTGTCGCGCAAGTTCGTTCATTTACGCTCCTATCGCGCCTCTCGAAATAGCGTGCAGTGGACGACCAGCCTGAACAATCCAGGATACTTATGTGACACTATTGCTGCTTTCTTTTTGACGATTTGGGTAGCTCGGAGCTCCTCACGCGCATGAAATTTGTTAACAAATTTTATGCGCGGGGGCAGCTCCGAGCTACCCAAATCGTCAAAAAGAAAGCAGCATATGTAGATTACCTGAGTCGCCAGACGATGGCGCTACCGAACGACGCACGCTGGCTACTTCGTTTCAACCTAGCATAAGATCGTCAATTGCGGTCGCTCTCACTACTAGTGTTGGGTATGACATGACTTCAAAATGACTTTGTAAGAGTAGCTCAATTTTCGAACTGAGCCGGTACAGTGAGCCGGTTCAAATGAGCCGGACAAATTTTAACCCGATAGTTCAATGAAGCGACACCTACATTTCAGTTGTTCTCTTACAAACTATTCAGAAGATGCAGTCTTTGTCTTATTGTCTTACTAATTCGTGTGGTTGACTCGGATCTTAGGTGACATGACAATAATACATTACAGGATTTGAATATTGAAAGATTATTGATGATTTTTTTATTTTATGATAATTAATATTGAATAATTATCAAGGGGAAAACACATTCTCTTAAAATTTCGGAATCGGAAGTATTAATTCATAGTCATTCCAATAATTAGTCTAATTGTCCTAAATGGTCATATTGAATTCGTAAGAGTGTTCGATATAGATTGAATTAAAGGGTAGAATGACCCGATAACTTTGGGAGAAACCCAATTGCTTAAATCTCTGTATACCTTTATATTCCCTGCCAAGATTTAGAATTTTTTCAATTCATTCTTAGAGATCCTGGAATACAACATAAACTTTAACATAATATAACCTCACATTGTTGAACTCTTTCATCATACGTAAATATCAACACAGAATTCTGTAATATCGACTAGATGACTCGATCAAAAGAGTAGGCAAATGACATGGCAATCAAATCAAAGAAATAATCTTTCATGACAATGTGACCACAGAGCAACCAATCTATAATATGACATTTGGATTGAAGTCTTACATTTATAAACGGTGAGGCGATCTGACATTTCTGTGTTTTTTTTTACGGGACAAATGAGCCGGCGCTTGTACGTCATACTCAACACTACTCACTACGCCGCTTCTGCGATTGTCATAGGCAGGTGCCAGATGTTTCAGCCTGTCTGATGAGTCCACGTCTGACACCGGGACGAAACAACTTTCCCCAAGAGCGAGTCTCCAAGTTAATTCTTTCGGAGGTTGTTTTCAAGATCGATCCTGAATAAATCTACTTGGCGACTCGGTACTCTCAGAGCAGGTTTGTGGATTAATTACGAAAGTCGCATTCGTGAATGGGTAAAATCCGCCCAAACATTTTCCTAATATTTCCCTGTGATTACCTGATCGTTTCTCGACTCTTGAGATTGAGCATCCTGTTGTCTTAGTGATGATGGAGGGACCCAGCGTCGCTTGGCGGGTTGGACGTCGTCCTGGCCCGAAACACGAGCTTGTGGCCCCGTTTGCCTGGGGCTCTCCGTGTTGAAAGTTGAGTATCTCACGACAGTGACTGCGCCGCGCTCGATACTTTGCGATTCCGAAATTTTTGCTAAAGACTTCTCCCTGTAAACTGAAATAAAAAAGAAAAGTAATTACTTCAAGTGGCTCTGTAGATCAGTGGTTAGAATCGGACTCTTGATTCACGAGTCCAAAGCTTAGGAAGAAGGTTAAGAAGTTTTAAGTTCCATTTGTGGAAGTATATAAATCTACCAGAAATGATGATTGCTTCAGTATCCCAAAAAATGCACAAAGAATAACAAAGATAAAATCGATCGTGAGATTTTTTTTTAAATTTTGTTCGCACAGCAAAGTTTTCGAGAAACATTTAGAATAGAACGAAACAATCCGGTATACAGAACTTTTAGAAGCTGATGGATCTATAAAGCTACCTTTTGTGCTAGGGAGATTCGGGTATTTGGGTAATCGGAGATTCTTTCCTATTGGCCGACAACGATCACGTGATCGTCGTCAGCCAATAGGGTGAATCTCTCGACCAATAGGATGAATCCCCGATTACCCAAATACCCGAATCTCCCTCGCACAAAAGGCCCCTTAAAACCTTCATAATACGATTCCAAATTCACAATCATATCTGTCGAAAGCAGCACGTAGATCACAAGTTGAGTTTGAAGTTTTGAAACCCATGAATTTATGAGATTTGATCTGATTGTTTTGAGGATTTTTTTACGGTTTCTGGATGACAATATTAACCGTTACTTACTTTCGCAGTAAAAAAATTATTGGGTGGCCAAACAGTTCGTAGGCTGACACATAGATGGCACTTATAGTATTGAATACATATGATTTTTAGTTAGCCCTAAGCTTCGCAGGACGTGTAAAAATTTGACAGCTTGACATTTTTAGTGAAGCAATTTTGGTTTCCCACTGATATTGTTTCGAAATTTGTTTTTACCAAGGCTCTGAATAAAGTCCCCTGGACATGAACCTCTAGTCAAACCTTGGCGGTCTACCTTATTTTTTGAAATATGGGCCCACATAAGTTTCAAAAATGTCCATTTTCGGATCACTTTTTCCACTATAAAAACAATCACAGACCACCGTTTGTTAGTCCATATATCATCTATGAACCTCCGCAGAACTATTCACTACGATTTTATAAGAATAATATCAATTATTAATGAATTAATAACCATTTAACCTTAAATTCTACTTACTTTCGCTGATTCAAGAACTGAAGTTTGGCAATAGCGCCAAGCCAATATCCATCGGTCATTCGTGGTAGTCGGATGCGATTGTAACGAAGAGCAGTAATCGAATTCGTAATATGACAGATGATTACGAAACTCAAATGATTTTTTTATTCACTAAAGAATGCGATATCAGCTCTTAATTGATTATTTGTAGAGGAAAGGAGGAATGACTTATCTCCATTTTTAAATCCATAAAAGAATCTTCCGAATTGAAAGGAAAGAATAGCAGGACTGATTAAAAGGATGACTTCAGAACGACGAGTAACGATGATACTCGAATACGTAATAATAAGGGTTGATATTCGCGCCTTTGCCAAACTTCAGTTGGTGCATGAGCGAAAGTCATTATGATTTAAGGTTGAATAGCTGTCCACTAATTTAATTTTCTTCCCTTTGAATACTGAATATTTTCGGGAAAATCGTAGTTAATAGTAAAGGAGAAGGTTCATAGATAATTTTTGGACAAACTAAAAGGGGTTTGTGATTGTTTTTACAATGTAAAAGAGATCTGAAAATGGACGAGGTAGACCGCCGAGGTTTGACTGCAGATTCATGTTCAGGGGACCAAACTTAGTAAATAAAAACAATTTCCGAATCAATAAAAGCGGGGAGCCAAAACTTTCATATTTGCTAAAAACGCTATTGAAGCCAAGCCTTGATAAATATTATTAGGGCTTTTCACTAAAAAAATCAACCATAGAGAAGTGGTTTGCTAAATTTAAACGTGGCGAAATGAGCACCGAATACGCTGCACGCAGTGGACGCCCCAAAGAGGTTATTACCACAGATCAACCACTCGCGTCATTTACTTAGGAAATCTATATCAACGCAGATATGACCCTGAATCGAGCTAATCAGAATTTTAGAAGGCGTTTGGGGTGCCAATCAGATTGCAGGAATAGGATTACGTCACTCTCGCCGCTTTCGGACTCGCTTGAAGAGGTTATAAACATGTAAACAAACTGAAATGAATTTTTCATCCTATTAATTGATGAATAATTTCGTATCTGTTCCATTTTGGAATATAATCCAAACAGTTTTTTACAACGAAATCAATTGTTTAGTCATCTTTGAGGTTCTATTTTACGATGACAGTCCTCATTATATGTTTTAATTATACAACAAGAATTGAAATCGAACTTAGGTGGACTCATTCATAATGTTCATTTTATATAATATAAAGGAATCGCAACTGAAGTAAAATCATTACAACCTCCATTATTCAATTAAAACGATGGGATGTCTAATAAAATTGTATATGATTGCACAAACACTAGGATTGAAATCGAACAAAGTTGGTCTATTCATAGTTTGATTTTATATTGAAATGAATCTCATTTATTGTGAAACTACAAAGATGCTCTGATTAAGGTAAACGGGTTTATCATAACATTTTTCCAAAATTTTCATTTACTCCAACCGAGTTCTTCTACAGGAGTTTAAGATGTGACAAAACACTCGCTTTGGTATTGGAACAAATTTCAAATAGTTTCATCGAAAAATCTTAGTCTGATTTTGATTTTGTGATTCCTGAATGCCGACAAATCCGTTTTTACATTTCGATTTTAGATATTCCAAAATCAAGTATTCAATTTGACAGCTGTTTGGAGGAAGAAGAAAGTGTGGTTATGTCTGTTATATTTCTCAAGGTCGGAGAGACGCGATTCCCGCAAAGGATAAAGTGATTTGTCTTGTTGGTCTGTGGTTATTACCGACAAAAACATCCTCAAAATTTCTGATAACCGTAAAGTGAAATTGATCGAGATAGCTGGGACGCTAAATATATCAGAGGAACGTGTTGGATATATCGTGTATGAATATATGTATATACGAAAGCTCTGTTCAAAGTGGGTGCCGCGAGAGCTCACAATCGACCAAACGAACAAACGACAACGAATTGATGACTTCAAGTTGTGATTGGAACTGTTCAATCGCAATGACCCCGAATTTCATACCGGTGACCTATCGACAGTCAGCCGAGAGGACTGCACGTGATGAACCGACACCAAAGCGTGAAAAGACGCAAAAGTCGGCTGGCAAGGTTATGGCATCAATATTTCGGGAAACATAGGGTATTGTATTCACCGACCATCTTAAAAAGAAAAAGCATAAACAGCGATTATTATGCAGCGTTTTAAAGATGAAAATGACGGAGAACGTCCTGTCCTCATTTAGAGAAGACGAAAGTGCTGTTTCATCGAGAGAATGCACCGTGTCACGAATCAATCAAAAAAATCTATGCTAGCCTATGAACTCTTTAGCCTAACTGTTAGATTCAGCTCAGTTTAGCTTATACCGTTTTGGCAAGGATTGCCCTACACCTACACTTGGTTCTTCTGAACAATACATTGCATCACAAATTCAATGCCAGTAGTAAGTTTACATTATATCACTATTATTGTGCAGTAAGGAACGAGCTACGCGATTTATCGACTAAGGGCCGGTATTATAAAACTTAACTTTAACTTTAACTGACAGTTTTGACAGATATGTCCCAACATACCTGTCAAAATTTCAGTTAAAGTTAAAGATAACTTCCATTTAAGTTTTATAATACCGGCCCTAAGTAGGGAATAGTGAAGGTATTTTTTAGAATCAACTAAGTGAAGTTTCAGTGACCGGGCCCCGAGTGTCGTTTCATGCGGCGTTGTCAAACTGTGTTCCAGGCTACATCTATAGACAGCTGCGGTCATATCAAACCTAGCAAGTGTCATATGGTGGTTTCGGAAACTTGATCGGATTAACACGGGTAACTTACCCGGGTCACCCAAATGACAGATAGAGCGTTCAACATCTGTCATTTGAGTGATCCGGGTAAGTTACCCGTGTTAATCCGATCAAGTTTCCGAAACCGCCTATACTCAGAACCAAACTTATTTTGATGTATAGCGGTTTGATTTTTAGTTAAAGCTACACATTGGTCACTAAATAAATTGATATTGAGTCGTGGACCTTCTTTTCTATAAGATGTACCAGTCTCAAAGGCTGCTTGTAAACCCTAGACTTTGGGACTTTTGACTGAGTTTTTGAACCATCTGTTAACAAGATTGGACTGGTATCAAGAAGACTCCAATCCTCCCTACTAGTGATGAATATTTGTATATTCCTGTCATAGCTTCGGATTTCGGGATTAGATCTGGGGTCATAAGAAAGGTACCATGTGTTTGAAGATCGTCCGATATTCCTCAGTCCCTAATTTTCATTGCTTTTGTTAAGTTAGCTGTCTTTTGAAGTGTATATTTTGTCCATTCAACCTCTAGTTTCCGAAATAAGTGAAGATCCATGGTACATCAGGTATAACAAAAATTTAAATATCAAATTCTTATTTTAGCTGTCATTTGGAGTGTATTGTGCCTCTGGTTCCAAAAAAATTTAGATCATTGGTATTGAAGGTTTGACGGAAATTCAACTGTCAAATTTTTATATCAGCTGTCATTTGAGGTTTGACAAAAATTCTAATGTCAAATTTTTATGTCAGTTGTCATTGTCAAGAATACATTCCGTCAATTGCCCTTCTAGTTCCGAAAAATAAGGGAAGATTCGCTATTGCAGGTATAACAGAAATTCGACTGTCAAATTTTTATTTTTAGACCATACATTCTAAATATTTTTTGCAACACAAAGAGCAAATGGCCCTAAAAACAATCGTAACTACTGATTTCGAGAATCAACGACAATGAGCCTAGTCAATAAAAACAAAGGATATAACTAAACATGAAATAAGACCCATCAAATAAGGAGCTAAATGCAAATGACATCCTTGAAAAATTTGAATACCTTCCCTTGGTAATTCCAAAAACTCAATCTAAGGTAGAATCGAATATAGTATTTTGAAAAAATGAAAAATAGATATCGATGCTTTTGAGATTTCTGATAACATAAACCAAAAAATATACAATGATGGTTTCAACACTAAATATATCTTCTGGTCATAAATCTTCCTGCAAACATAATATTCGTACAGAAGTTACTTATGACTCCATAAATATACACCAGTTCAAGTTTACCTTCAATTATTTGATGAGGAAATTTCAACAAGTATCATTGCCATTCGCAACTGAATTAATAATTCAATGAAATAATTCATGCATAATTAGATTTTGTAATATTTTAATTATCTTATATATTAGAAATCATTTGAAGTAGAGTTCAAATAATGATAAAGCTATTTGTAACATCTACATTGGCATTGAGATAAACATTGAGTATAAAAAAATAAACATTCAAAAAGCCTGAAGAATGTGAAGCAAAATTCACGGAGCATAGCTGGTCTTTACCCATTTTACATCGAAAACTTGATTTCTTGAGAAAAAAAATGAATATGTTTTTGGCACGTATAAATATGTAACAATAAATTCATTTCGGTAGTGTTGAAAATACTAAAATATTATTTGTATATTAAAAATTTACTCAAAATCGGGATACTTTGTCAAATTCCTTCACGTAACACTCAATAAGTTTGTACCTGCACACACAAACGATTGACGTTCTTGCAGATCTCCGCCATGAAAAAGCACTTCATGCATCTCAGGGTCAATGCCCTTGATGTTAATAGCCTTAAAACTGCCATGAATCCTTCTGAATCACCACAAAGGA
This sequence comes from Myrrha octodecimguttata, assembly GCA_958510865.1. Lineage (NCBI taxonomy): Eukaryota > Metazoa > Arthropoda > Insecta > Coleoptera > Coccinellidae > Myrrha > Myrrha octodecimguttata. Next base: position 62,206,861 of record OY294058.1, read on the forward strand.
GCTAAATCAACTGATTGAACTTGAAAACACCTTATGCACAAATTCTTCCTACGAAATATCCCGTTACAAGATTCGAACAAGAATGAATTGGGAAACAAAACACGGAACTTTCATTGCCGATCGAAGATTTTATTTGACCAAAATATGTCTTCTAGAGAGAAACTAAACATTATAGCATGGATTGTCCCAGTATATTCCAACATGAAACTGAATAGCAAGAAAAAATTGCTGTAGATGACGCATTGCTAGCGTTGTGAAGCATGAAGATTAACGGTTCATTGGAGAATTTGTAGAGCTGTGTATTGAAATTGTGTGTAACTCACCTGGTTTATAAACTCACTGATGTATTTGTTTAGAAAAAACTGCTTATTGAGAACTGAATTTGATTGTTTTTTTGATCAAAAGTCTTTGTTCGGCCGTCGAGCTTCTTGTTTGGGCGAACAAGAATACGACAGAAACACGAACTTGTTGTATGGAAGCCGAAGATTCTCGATCCTTCTATAAAGCATAGACTAGATAATTTCTATTTTGAAATGGACCAAAACAGGCATGACACACATAGGTTAATAATGTTAATATTATAATTAGGTACCAGACTTATCAGCTTATATTGACTAGATTTCGAAAAAATAAATAAATTCCTGAAATTGAGAGTTTCACCGGACTCGATTATTTTTGTCACTTCCTCATAATCTATAGCTTTTTCTGTGGCTAATTGTCAAATTATTGATTAACGCAACTTCTCAATGGTCGGTGATTCGGAACCATAGAATATAGGAAGGGATTGTTTATTATTCAGATCCAAAATTAACTTATTTCAACAATAAAATGGATATAGACGACGTAAAAAGCATCATCAAACAAGATGATAATTCAAAAGTTGCTTTACAATCCTTTATAACTAAGGTACCAGAAATCTACGACATTTTATGCAAATATAATTCAGATTTATCATTTTTCTAGACTGAAAAGGTCTTTGCTTTTCCTAGTTTAAATGATGATAACTTGAGATTTGACTTGTGGAACAGCTTGTTTGCAATTGCAAATACAACTGCTGATGAAGAACTACAAGCCAATTGTTTTTCAGCCCTTCGTATTTTAAGGTATATATATTTTTGATCGAAGTATTGGGTACAGCTCTTTCATGAGAATATTTGTATATAAATTTGTAAGAGCGTTTAGAAATATCCTATGAAACGAGATACTCCTGTTATTATAAATGAATATTCCCTTAATTGATTATTGACAATGCAAAGCTCTAAATTTAGATTAATAGTACTTTTGCTGATCTTCCTAGGTTTCAGTGAAACCACTTACAAGCTCAGAAGCTTGTGCAAGTTAGAAGAACAGGTTTGTTCAGTGTACACTTTGTTCAGAACTACTTCTCCAGTATCATTGTCATCAACCATTGCATGCCCCCATAATATTTATAAATTAGTATTTCCTTTTTAGCCGAGAAAAGGTATCACTTGATAAACTGGTAACAGCTAGTGATTGGTTTAATCTAATAAAAAAATCTATTGGACTAGATGACATGAATAAGGAATTCACGGAGAAATCAAAAATAGTTGCCATTGAAGCAGAAAAATGTCTTTGTAATCTAGTATTCAACTGTAATAAAGCAGCTCAAGAATGTACGAGGAATGATATTCTATATAACATAAATGAGAGAATTAAATACTATAGGTAGGTGATAATATTCATCTTCCATCTACTGATGTATTTTGATTACTGTTTTTATAGTAGGCCCTCTTTTCCTGAAGAGATTAAGTTCTTTGACATGAAGTTATTATTCATCATCACTGCTGTACGCCCTGAAATTAGAAAACCATTGGGGGATGAAAAAAATGCTATTTCTAATTTGATTGAATTCCTTGAAACTATTGTTGTGGAGGAAGGATCACTGAAGGTAATGGTTTTCTGTGTTATTCATTCATTTTTAGTCTAATTTCTTTGTGAAATAAGTAATCATCTCATTGAAAATAATAATTTATGAATTTTGATATAAGTCAAAAAAAATCTTTCAGATTAGCATAAAAACATATTTTATTGTATAATTTAAAGAAAAATTACATGCAATATTAATATGCCTAAAATATTCAGATTAGTTCTATTTATTTTTGATATCCTGTGATTTTGCTCTTCTGTTGAATACTATTAAGAAAATTACAAATATGTGTTTTCAATACTTTTGTTTTGTGAAGTGCTGTGATACCCTTTGTGCAAATTTCCAACTTTGTTCCACAACTGCCGCCATTTTAGGATAAATCGGTGGAAGTAGCATGTCAAATTTTGAAAGCTCTGTTCAATTTAACGGTACATGCACGACCAAGCCAAGAACAGAAAGGAACATTCATAAAAATGGTGCAAATATTAAGGAAATATTTACTGATGTCTGTTGAATCAGAGGAAAATCGTTTAGCTCTACACAATGATGTTATTAATTTATTAACCAATATACCAAATGCATTTTATGAGGAATTGGTACCGTCTGTCAGTGCAGCTGAATTTGAAACTGGAATAGAAAAGTTGGAGTACTGCGGGCAAGATGTATCGGCCTTAAAAGAGATTTTGGAATTGTTAAAGACTAAAATAACAATGGATAAGGTTAGTATACATTATAGAACATAACAGTTAATCAATTAAGGATAAAGTATATCGAATTCCTGAATGGATTTTTTGCTTTATGATTACATGTTTTTTTTTTTATTTTCTCGATATTTCCAAAATTTTAGATCAGACATATGAAATTCAGCTTATATTTAAAAAATGAGATCTTGAAGGTTCTCGCAGAATTTCTTGTAAAATCATCCAAATCATTAGTGGACTTCTGTTAATCTCTTGTTCAAGCTCAACATTTCACATTCTCTAAGCCTCAGTATTATTTCACCGATTTTTGCAGCCAATTGGTAAACAGCTCGAAGTAATTTGTCCTACAGCGACAGTTTTATATAAGGGAGCATGTGCCAATAAAATTATTCGTAAATATCTACGTTCTGAAATATTACCGCCACTTAAAGACATCTACAATCGTCCAGAGGAAGGAACCACATTGAGAAATTGTTTGTGTAGACTTTTGACAACCCCAGTTACACAACTCAGGGATATAGTCGCCGAATTTCTGTTTGTTTTATGCAAAAAGAGCGGTGAGTCCATTTTGTGAATTTTGTTGGTGAAATTATCGAAATAATGTGTGTCTTAATTTTTCTGTTTTGTGTTAGTCAAAAGAATGATCAAATATACTGGATATGGCAATGCAGCGGGTCTGTTTGCTCAAAGAGGCTTACTAGGTGGTAAGGAAGATGAGGAAGCTGCAGAATTCAGTTCCGATAGCGAAGACAGTGAAACGGAAGAATACGCCGAAAATAAGCATAAAATTAATCATGTGTTGGGTTGTTATGAGCAGCCACACCCTAAACCCATGGCGGGAATGTCAGATGAACAGGTAATAGCTTAGATTTTAATTATTCACCCTCTGAAATCCTTCTAAAGGGTGTTTCATTTTATAGGTATAGAACTTTTAAATGGAATAAAACAAGGATGAATTTTTAAAATTGACATGAAATTGACTTTATTCAAAATATAATCTTTTGGCATTATAATTAAAATATAATTTCTGGCATATGACTGCCACGGCTGGCTCGAACGTAATCTAATCTGGAGGTCCAACTTTCAATCACTTTTTCCAACATTTATGGCCGTATATCGGCAAATGTTGTCCTCCAAGTGGTTGATCGTTTCGGGCTTATCGGCGTAGACTAGCGACTTCACATATCCCCACACAAAATAGTCTAGCGGCGTTAAATCGCACGATCTTGGAGGCCATTTCACGGACCCAGAACGTGAAATTACGCGGTTATCAAACATTTCCTTCAGTAAATCAATTGTGGCACGCGCTGTGTGACATGTTGCGCCATCTTGTTGAAACCACAGCTGCTGCACAACATGGTTGTTCAATTGAGATACGAAAAAGTCAGTATTCAAGGCTCCATAGCGGTCCTCATTGACTGTAACGTTATGGCCAGCATCGTCTTCTAAGAAGTACGGACCAATGATTCCACCAGCCCATAAAGCACACCAAACAGTCAGTTTTTCTGAATGTAACGGGGTCTCAACATACACTTGAGGATTATCTTCACAACAAATAGGGCAGTTTTGTTTATTGACGTTGCCATTCAATCGAAAGTGAGCTTTATCGCTAAACAACATTCTGTTATGGAAATCGGGATCAACGGCAATCTTGTTTTGGGCCCATTCACCGAATCTACGCCTTATTAGGTGAGCGTGTGGCTTCAATGCTCGCACGAGCTGGATTTTGTAAGCACGCAAACCAAGATGTTTCTGCAAAATCGTCCATAAAGTGGTTGGACACATATCTAATTCCTGTGCACGATGGAAGATAGACTGATACGGGTCTTCCTCTACGCTACGTTCTGAAGCAGCAATGGCTTCTTCTGTTCTCACTGTACGACGCCGACGTCTCTGTGGATGCGTTTTATCAGTTAGAGTAAACGTGGTGCGAAAAAACGTATTTCGAACAGAACTATTGTTTCCAAAATAAATTTGCACAATTCGGAAGCGTTGTTCAGGCGTCAGTCTATTCATGTTGAAATGCCAGACCAAACTAAACACAAATCTTGACAGCTGACAAAATGGCCGCCAGTTAAAACAGTGTTGGCAACTTAAAATTCTATACCTTGAAAAAAACACCCTTTAGAGTTTTTATTGTGTTCTTGGTCCATTTGGTTTGACTCACTAACGAAGATCTAGGTTAAATTTGTTGATTAGTAAAGAAATCACAGTTAAAGACTAGTGTAAAATTTCGTGAGAGCTATGTGATCAGATGATCAGGTTTTCAATATCTGTAAATCAAGTAGCGTTGTGTTAGGTCAGTACTTGACTGGATGACTTCTTTAACTATTTCAGTTCACTGTGGATAGAATACTGATAACAAAACAGTGTGTAACTACTCTCTAATCCACTTACACTTTCTGCTTGTAACGCACGTTTTGGAAATCAAGTTTCCTTTGTCTAAGACATATCGTTACTGTAACGATATGTCTTTGACAAAGGAAACTTGCGTTAGACGCAGAAAGTGTAAGTGGATTAGAGAGTAGTTGCACATTCTTTTGACGACTTCTTTGTTAATAAATTTGAACAGGTGAGCTGAAGCTCCCCTCTTATGAAATGAAATAAATTGAGCTGTTGGTATTTGTAATTTTATTGTTTCTACTCGTTTTAATTTCAGAAAGAATATGAAGCAATGAGAATAGTGGATCTCATTGATGCTATGACAAGAAATGGTACCATAAGACCATGCAAAATAGATGGGAATGGAAAGCCAGTACCCATTGAACATGTTTTGGAGCTTCAAAACTCCATCAAAAACAACGAAATATGTAAAAGAAAAAAAGAGTAGATTTATTAAGTAACGTCGATGTTTTGAGAATAATTATAAATCACGTGGTTATGTGGTAGATTGAAATTTTTAAAATGTGTACTATATGTGGAAAAACTAGTATTCTTTCATAATTTTTCCTTTTATTTATTCTTATTACAAACATTATTATATTGTTTATTATATGTTGTATTAATTGCTGAATATTTATTCTTCAAATTCTTCCAATTGTATTTCAAAAACTTTGATAATTGTGAAGAATTCTATTGTGTATCTTGTTATAAATATATTCCATATTACTGCCAAATCATTATGAGTTCTAAACCTTTAATATAGCTTTGTTGAGGCGGCAATTCACTTGATAAACAAATTTAACAAGAATCCATCTGTATTGTACTACAAGGCAAGGGATTGTAACTACAGACAAATCCTTCGGATATTTTCAGTCTTCCCTGCCTACCAAAATTGAAATCCTGTTATCCCAGCTGTAATATGATTGGACGCCCCAAAACATTTAATATTTTCCCCTCCACTTGACTCAAGATCTAACGCAAACATTTTTCCCACCCACACAAACATAGGATGTCCTAATAACTGTGGTTGCAAAGAATGACAATCCAATGGAAATAAGGAACTATCATAAAGACCATCTATCCAAGATCTTTAATTTTGATAGCAGACATATTACAATAAACTACAATAATCATAATTTTAATAGTTTATACTTTGTAACCAACGATGTGACGTTTTCCTATACATTCACCAACGTAAAACCAGCACAGTACCTCTACTGTTACCAAAGTATTCAACCATGCCTCACGAACAGTAGTTTGCTTCCAAGCTCCAGCCTTGGCACTTTGCACAAGTTTGGCAATTCCTGATCTAATTTGGGGGATATCAGCAGCAGTTGGTGGTGTAAGTTCAACCTTAGCGTATTTCAAGAATACATCGAATTTTGGTCGAGCCTCTTCAAGCAACCCTAAAAGACATTTGGTCGTTACGTAACGATAACAATGATACTACATAAAAATGAACTTACGGGTTGCCAGAGGACCAACTTTGCTAGCTATGGATGCCATGACTGATGAGTAGATGGAATGATAGAATAAATTAATTAGTATTGAGTTTTAATCACAGAATACAAATATATTTTTTAATGTTTTACAACCGATCAGTTATCTAATAAATCTGCTGTCAAATAATACAGAGAAAAAATGACATTTCGTAGAACATAGAAGATCGGAATCAAATTCTTAAAAGTGTTTCTTTATTCGCAGTCCTTGTATGTTATTGTAGTCTTAACATTGTTTATAGCATTGTTTAAAACAATGTTTATATGATCTACTGTAACTGAGGATACTACGGTTGAGATTGGCAAAAAGGTTCAATTACTTAATCTATGCCCACACACAATCTGTTCTGTTACCACACACATTTCTATTATACATATAGAAAACTGTTTACGATGAGGACTTCCACCTATGTTTCAATAGCTGAACATTTCCGAATCTAAAGATTTATCATGATCAACTGAAGGTTTCTTCATTCTGTGAGCAAGAATTTCTAGTTTCTAATAGAAATTTTTATCTACCTTCCTAAATACAAAAATAAAAATTTAAATATTTTTTCTCTTCTATCTAATCTCTTACAGCTAGAACCAAAGTTTCCAACGTGGTTCGTGGTGTCGACATTGAGGTTGTGTTATGTACACATTTTTACTGTATGATTATACCTCAGTATTTTTTTTTTCAAATTTTCTATTTGAATGATTGAATTAACAAGGAGTGAAAGGTATTGCACATAGCTATTGTACGTAGATTCGTGAAGCACTGTTGTAATATAATTTAGAAATTTGTACGTTCACTGTTGCAGTTAGATTGAATGTGAAGTGGTGCGTTTATACAGTTCCATCTGGTCCCTTCAACAAGTGAACAGGTTTTATTTTTTATGTATTAAGAAGTCACCCGCAAATTTTGAATTGTTAGCATGTCGACTAAGGATAGTTTGGAAGAACAAATAAAGGTACAGGGAGATTTGGTGCGGAAATTAAAAGAAGCCAAAGAAGACAAGAAAAGGGTAGGTTACCATATTGCATCATCTTTTTTTAAGGGCATTTCTGGTTATAATTTGAATTAAAAAAAATTCTTTCTTGCACCGAATTTCGTCTTTTCATTTGAATTAGTACAGTTGTAAATGATGACAGCGATTTATTTCTTCCTCAAGTTATCATCAGAGTGTCTTGACGTCTTTGTTACTCCAAAACTAATCTCATATAATTTTTCAAAGTGTTGATGAAGTTCATACCAAAAGAGACGATGGCTTCAAAGTTGATATTTCAATTTGCTTGCCCTGCACGTTTCTATAAGCCTTATTTTCCTAATTTAAGATTAAGGAATTTGTCTGGGCAAGTGAAGGTTAGTTGAGTTATCCCGAAAAAATACTATTCCATAACAGTTTGGTGATTCAGTTGGTCATTTTCCAGATACAAGAAGAATTAGCTAAGTTACTTGAATTGAAGGCACAAATCAATGATTCTCAAAATGTTCGTCAGAAATTCACTGTTAAAACACCCAAAGGAAGTAGGGATTTCAATCCGCAGCAAATGGCATTACGATCTTATGTTCTTGGCATGATTGAATCAATTTTTGAGAAAAATGATGCCAAAACTATTGATACTCCATTATTTGAATTCAAGGTAAGTTTAATGTGATACTCTTTGTTCCAAACAAATTTCATATTTTTCTAAATATTAATACAATAAAGCTAATTATGATAACTTTCGCTTCATATAGGAAGTTTTAACTGAAAAATATGGTGAAGATTCCAAATTGATTTATGATTTGGAGAGGTATGATGGAGAAGTATTGTCACTTCGTTATGATTTGACCGTACCATTTGCTAGATATATAGGAAATAATAATATTAAGAAGTTTAAACGTTACCACATAGCCCCAGTGTATAGGAGAGATAACCCCTCAATTACAAGGGGAAGGTTTAGAGAATTTTATCAATGTGTAAGTATGTGTTAATTGATCTACTTTGAAGAAATATTTAATTGAAAAGTAAATTGTTCTCTTCATTATTTTATATTATCTTGTTTTGTGATTCAGGATTTTGATATAGCAGGTGAATATGATCCAATGAAACCTGACGCAGAATGTATCAGGATTGTATATGAAATATTAAACATTTTGGATTTGAAACCATTTGTCATAAAAATCAACCATAGATCACTTCTAGATGGTATGTTGGAAGTCTGTGGTGTGCCCTCTGACAAATTCAGAAGTATTTGCTCTGCTGTGGATAAACTAGACAAGGTAGACCTCATTTGTTTCAAATGTAGCTCGGATTTTTTATATTCTGTGTCTTGCCACAAAAATTCATGTAGGCTTTCCACTGTTGAACCATCATTAGCTTTTTTGGAATTCTTATAGATTCAGATTATTGTCAACGTTTGGGAGCCTATATTGAATTTGTTATCTGTTGAAGCCAAGTTACTACAATTTTTGATTTCAGTCACCTTGGGCAGAAGTAAAAGATGAAATGGTTAAAGAAAAAGGTCTTCCGGTTGAGGTGGCAGATAAAATAGGAGAATATGTTCGTTTGAATGGTGGAAGACAACTGGTGGATCAGTTGCTACAAAATCAAGAATTGATCAAGAGTAAATCTGCAGTGGCAGGGCTCGAAGCTATAAAGCTTATATTGGAGTTGTGTGAATCACAGGGTACTTTAGAAGCCGTTTCCTTCGATCTTAGCCTGGCAAGGGGTCTGGATTACTACACGGGTGTCATTTATGAGGCAATATTATCTGGAAAAGGTGAATGTCTTTACTTTTTCAGTTCAGACCAGCGAAAAAACGAGAATTCTCCAATATTATTCAGCTACCCTATTCTATCTGGCCATAAACACTAAGTTTGGAAAAAATAATATACAGGGTGAGTCTTTGACCTTGCAGAATATTTTAACAGAAGATTTTTGAAGCTGAAAAAAACTCATTTGTCCTCTACCATTTTTTCCGATTCGGCCTAGATAAAAAAATATAGGCATTATAAATTTTCATAATAGGCTAGCCGCCCCTGGAAACCTGAACACTGAAGTTTTTCCAAGCCTAAGATATACCATTCAAATCTTTGAAATAAGCAACTCTGTTATGAAAACAAGCGTCAACTTACTTTTTACATTCCAGTTGGTGAAAAAAGTTGTATTTATAGTACAATAAACAAGTTAGGTATTCCAAATTTCGTGGGCGATAAAAGTTGAATATTCTTCTCTTGGTTTCATTTTCGATAATGAGGAATTGATCTAGTTATCACTCATATTAGCTTTGAGATTCATCTTCAATTTGTAATCATTAATTTTCTTTGTTTATTTCATTTTCTCCAAGAATTATCAGATTCAGACATAACCCATTCAAACTTTCATTTTCATAAATAAATAAAACAGATGTACCTGATTTATCTATGAACGTACAAACGTTGCCAAACTGACGAACAGAAAGAAAGAACTCTTTGAAATCAAACAACACACAATATGCTAATTCTATGTATACACTCGTATAGTCTATGATTCTGAACTGAACTATAAATCTATGATTCCATTCTCAACTTTTAGACGGGGCAACGCGGAAAAATTGAATTCTGTGAATTTTTTGAACAGAGTTGCAATCAGCCAAAGTACCCAATTCTCGGAATTTCACAGATATTTTTTATTTTTGAATTTCATATTACTCGACAACGGCGCATCATACGAAAAAAAATAAAGAATACTTTTACTTTCCAAAATGGTCAAAATTTCGTTGAATAGCATTCAAATTATTTTTAAAAGTTGGATTCTTTGAATTTCTGGTATTTTTATGAAATGTTATGGTCATATTAAAGAAACTGGAGGATGTGGATGAAATTTTGTAATCCAGGAACATGCATCGTATCAATAAAAAACTATATTCCAAAAATCATCCCATTCGGTGAGATCGTTCGCGAGATATAATCGAAAATTAAATTTTTTTATGGATTTTCAACAGTCTGTATCTTACGAACCAAGCCGAATCGGAAAAAATGGTAAGGGAAAAAAGTGTTTCTTTTGGCTTCAGGAATCTTCTGTTAAAATATTCTGCAAGGTCAAAGACTCACCCTGTATACAAACTGGATATTTTCAGTGTAGGTTTAAGGTTCAAATATGCCAGTTAGGTTTGTTTATGGACAAAATCTGCCCAGCTGTCTCGTAGTAATTTCCATCTGAAATTTTTTTCATAAATGGGACAATACCATTATGATCGAATGAAGATTTTTATAATGACTTGAAATACTTTATATCTGCATTTTTTCTGGTTCAGATTCAGGCGAGAGTGATGAAATATCAGTTGGATCGGTAGCCGGGGGTGGTAGATATGATAATTTGGTTGGTATGTTCAATCCCAACAAAGAGACTGTACCGTGCGTAGGCGTCTCCATTGGAGTAGAGAGAATTTTTACAGTACTTGAAGCCAAATATGCTGCCTCTAATAAAAAAATGAGGACAACGGAAGTTGGGATTTATGTAGCAACAGCACAAAAAAATCTACTATCGGAAAAACTTAAGTTATTCAAGGAATTGAGTGATAAAGGTTTTAAGGTAAGTAGATTATTATTTTTTCTCTTGAACATTCTGCTCTAAAATTGTGTGGAAATAAAGGTTTGTTAGTTGTCTCTGTATTGAATTTATTTTGTACTAGTGGCGTCTAGTGGGTAAAAGAACCATGCCTGCACTTACCAAATTTGTTGGTATTGTGTGGTTAGTGAATGGAGAAAAACAATTTTCAAATTTTTTTTGAAAATTCGTTTTTTTGAAAACAACTTGCCAGATTTCGAAAAGATTTTGTTCAGACGTTGAACATATGTGACTTAATATTATTCCCAATTTCAGTTTGGTCCTGTTTGAATTTTTATTTTTAATTATTTGTATTCAATTGATTTGAAACTTCATATATGGTGCGCGTCAAAATTATGGAACAAATTCATTTTCTCAGAAGAATAATATTCGGCAACAAAATCCTGAAACAGGTAAATTTTTGTTTCACTTTTACCAAATTTATATACATTTTTGAAGAATTTTTGTTGCACCCTGTGCCATCCCCATCAACCCTGTAAATTTTTTTAATAGGGAATGCAGGTCAGTGGTACTTTTTTGGCAAGGTCTTTGTATCTTCTTTACAGGCGTGCAGAAATTTTTAAGAAAAAAAATAATTTTTTTTGAAAAATTAGTTAGTTCGAAGAAGTTTTCAGTATGTGCACTTTGTCATGGCTCATTTACCTTGAGACGATGGTACCTGATGAAATTTTTCACCGAATGAAAGTCGACCATTACAGTTTTGTTCATGCACAACTTTCAACCCCCTCACGTGAAAAATTAGAATGTGTGAAACACTGCGCTTCAGTTGTGATCTTGAGTATGTATGTTATTAGTAAGTTTTTACTGAAGTTGAAACTTTTCGATAAAATGTTCGAATTCAAAGAAAGATTTCTGACAACGCAATGTTATGAATGTGTCAAGCGCTTTGATTATTGCATCCAGAACGATGGTGGTCATTTTGAACATTTAATTTAACTTATCTTGGAATGCACAATGATTCTCCGGGTGGTACTTCAATGCCGAAATAAATTTCCAATGTCAGTCCATTTTTTTTTCTCCATTAAAGGGTTCGTAGGGGATCAAAGTTGTGCACGAACAAAACTGTAATGGTCGACTTTCATTCGGTGACAAATTTCATCAGGTACCATCGCCTCAAAGTAAATGAGCCATGACAAAGTGCACATACTGAAAACCTCTTTGAAGTAAGTAATTCTCCAAAAAAAAAATTTTTTCTTGAAAATTTCTGCACGCCTGTAAAGATACAAAGACCTTGTCAAAAAAGTACCATTGACCTACATTCCCTATAAAAAAAATTTAGAGGGTTGATCGTGATGGCACAGTGTGCAACAAAAATCCTTCAAAAATGCATATAAATTTGGCAAAAGTGAAACAAAAATTGACCTGTTTCAATTTTGTTGCCAAATATTTTTCTATGAGAAAATGAGATTGTAGCACTGTATACAGAGTGTAACAGCCAAATGGAATAAATTCGATAACGAATAAATGAGGGCGTGTTGGGAAAAACGCTCGGACACGTCGATTTGTAATTTTAAATGCGCATATTTTTCAAGAAAATAATATATAGGGTGTTCCATGTGACCGTGGCCAATACCAACTTTCTTATTTCAAATGCAACCCCCTGTATATTACTTATTTTTTTGATTCTTCAGAGAATTCTAGACACAATTCATGCACAATGTCCTATACCTATCTTTAACTATTTCGGAAATATTAAGTGTTTTCAGATTTAGTGCAAAAATCAACGTTTTAAATAAAAATTATTTTATTTCACAAATTCGGTACATTAGACTCAAAACCTTATAAGTAAAACTGATTATTTCTTAATAATTGAAAAAAAACAAAAAAAAAAACATTAATGTCAATGTAGGAAATGTTCAAAATGCTCGCCGCGAACGTCTTGTCAACATGCTAATCTGGTATAGAATTGTCTTCTAACGTTACTCAACATTCCTGAAAATACTTAATATTACCGCAAAAGTTGAAGATAGGTATAAGACATTGAACATGAAGTATGTCTAGAATTTTCTGAAGAATCCAAAAAATTAATATACAGGGGGTCACATTTGAAATAAGAAAGTTGGTATTGGCCACGGTCGCATGGAACACCCTATATAATTTTATTTTCTTGAAAACTATGCGCATTTAAAATTACAAATCGACGTGTCCGAGCGTTTTTCCTAACACCCCCTCATTTATTCGTTATCGAATTTATTCCATTTGCCTGTTACACTCTGTATGAAGTATAAACACTCTTATGGGTAATTACCTATACTATATCAATTATTTACTATTCAAGCTATCATAATGGAAGATTATTGAAGGGAAAGGGTATATCACAGAAAAAGAATACTCAACTGTTCTACTTGAGTATTGAAAATAAATATAGATAAAACAAACAGTTAAACGAAAAAAATATATAAATTAAGTATCAAAGTATACAAAGTTAGTTTTTATTTTAGTTGGGATTTTCATACAAGAAGAATCCCAAACTTTTAGCTCAGTTGCAATATTGTGAGGAGTACGATATTCCCTATGCTGTAATTTTGGGAGAATCGGAAATCCAGAAAGGAGTGGTCAAACTAAGGGACGTTTCTACAAGAGAAGAAGTGGAGATTTCTAGGAATTGTTTAGCTGAAGAATTGAAAAAGAGATTTCAGCCATGCCACATGGTAAGTAGTTTTTACGTGCATTTTCTGGGGAAGATCACGTTATTATTTTGATTAGATTAATGTAATTTTCGAACTTTCACTAGAAAATGGCCTTGGACGACTGGGTTTGACCCACTGATGAAGAATCCTGGGTCAAATTCCATTATGTTCGCCAGTCTGGATGTTCCTACGATAACTTTTGGACAGAATTGGTTTCGTGCGTCGTTTGACATTTGCCATACGTTAGAGGTAAAACAACCTCACTTACCCGCTTTGTTTATGTTATGAAGTACAGCATTTTCAACAATTTCAGGATAAATTCACAAGTTAAAATGATTTCTATTGATAGAATTGGTGAATAACTAGGCCTAGTTATTGTTTCCTTGTGAAATACAACATAAATACACCGAGAGACGAAGGAATCCGATTTTTCAGATATATTGTAGTGTAGACTTCATATTTGAATATTTGCATTTTTGACCCATTCCCCTAAGTTTTAGCTGGTATTCGAAGAAATAGAATACTATGTTAATTATCCCAGAAAAGGCAAACATCCTATATCCACCCCATAAATTGAAAAAACTGTTCTGACAAAGTAACAAACTATGGTAGAGTTTGTTGGAGGCATTTCCACACTAGTTAAGGAATTATATTAGACTATCTATTTAATTTATTCTGTTTAATAAGTTGACTCATGATGAGATAAGTATGATAAGAATATTTCGTGTTTGTTACACATTTCAGGAATTATATCTTCTCGACACTACAATAGCTGGCGTTACGATAGACAAACCCATCCTGATTGGTTACCACCCACATCTCTATATGTTATATAAAGCCAATCAAGGCAATTCGTTATGTGATAGATTTGTCAAAATATTGCATGCATTTTATAATAATAATGAACCAGATAACTTTCTCTGTTCTCAACCGAACACGTTCCGATGTGGCTCGGCTACTCAATGAAGGAACTTCTACATTTAGTTGTTTGTAATATGTTTCTAATTGACCTTATTGTCAATTACCAAAGATTATGAAAGCCCTAATGTTGCATCTGCATGATAAAAAAGCATTTTATATGGATAGTAAAGAATTTTTTGAGGATGAATCGAAATCGGTGTTCAAGGAAAAAATTTCATATGAATTACTTTATTAGTAACATATATGTAGTATAATAAATATATAATTAAAGATTATGATAGCACTGACATAGCAACTGCAGACCAATATTGTAGTAATTTGATAATTTGCAACATAGAACGTTTTTTGAAATAGTACTGAGAAGTTCTCTGGAACCCATGTTTTATCCATTCCATACATTTGTTGGATTTCATTCTGCTGTTTATTTTCAGGAATTAATGAACCAAACATTTCACTGTTTCATTTTCAATAGTTATACCTATAATAAATACTATCTCTGATGTGGATACTCTAGGCTTTAGAAGACAAGGATAAATACTGCAATTTTCATTTATATCGTTTTGAACGATTATCATCTGAGATTGAATATCAGTTAATCAGATCCATTATCACAAAATTTCACTTGTAAAATGAATGAAATCACTAAAATCTCCAAATAATCGCTCTTCGCCAATGTAAACAAAGCGAATGTATTCCTTGGTCTCTCGGTGTATTTATGTTGCATTTCACAACGACACTATAACTTGGCCCCACGGGTCTAGTAATTCACCAATTCTATGAATATAAATCATTGTAACTTGTGAATTTATCCTGAAATTGTTGAAAATGCTGTATTTCATAACATAAACAAAGCGGGAAAGTGTGTTTGTTTTACCTCCAACGTATGACAAATGTCAAACGACGCACGAAACCAATGAGTTTGCGACTTGAAACTTTGAGGTTATTTGCTCAATATCCCGAAAAACAGATTCAAACTTCGTAATTGGTTGATAATTACGACGTACAATTCGGTGCAAAATTTCGTCAGGATTTTATCGTTAAAATTAAAAATAAAATCAAAACTTTCAGATGTCAATAATATTCAACACAACCAAAGAGGTCAATATTCGAAATCAGTTTGCCTATTTTCAGGCGGATCCGATATTAAGTTTACGAAATATTGGATGCAAAAAACGTCAAATTTCACTTATGCAACAAATTTGAACAATCGCCTAAAAGCTCCTGACCTGACGTTACTGTTTTTCCAGAATTTGTCATTAAAGATTCATTTCCATTTACCTAAGTTTCTTGATAATCTAACATCAAAGATTCTGGGAAATGATTTCTCAGTTTATTACTTTGCTAAATGTATTTTCGGTGTTAGAAATCTTATCGAAATTTCTTTCAGACGCAAGAAGAAGTAAGTAAATTAAAGGAACTAAGAGATAAACTGAAGGACTGTGAGATAGTTCCTCATAAATGTACAGAAGATACTCCAATTGGAACCGTAGATTTTTCACAAGAGGAAATGGCTTTAAGAAATTATATTCTTAAAACAGTCGCATTGGTTTTTAAGAAGCACGGGGCAGAAACTATCAATACTCCAGTGTTTGAATTGAAGGTATGTTATTATTTCAATGAAATATGATGTATTTTTTTATGAAATCTATGTAATTTAATGATCATTTTTATAACATTCATTAAGTAGACTTGTTTGAATTTAATTAAATGAAGTTGGTAGCACTTTTAAATAATTTTTTTAGGAAGTTTTCTCTGACAAATACGGCGAAGATTCAAATCTGATTTACGACCTGATGGACCAAGGTGGTGAGAAATTGTCTCTCCGATACGATTTAACCATACCATTCGCCAGATATTTGGCAATGAATAAAAAGATGAGTATGATTTGCTGTCAAATCGCCAAAGTATATAGAAGAGATTTTCCAAGGCCCGAAAGAGGAATTTATAGGGAATTTTATCAAGGTGTAAGTGAATTTTGCTCTGTTGGTTAATGTTGGTAGTATGGGAATATTATTCCGTTGTTGAATTCATTGGATGTGAGTAATTGGGAAGTACTAAACAGTGTTCGGCGCAACAAGCATGATTAACTTTCAAGTACCGAGGTCCCATTTTTGTACCATAAGTACTGACCTGAGGTCTGCTAGACCACCACCTCTTCAACAGAGAAAACTTTTTTACTTTATTCTTGAAAAATGAAATATTGCTACCTTTATTTCATATCTAGTTATGATAAAAGTTGAATTAAGTTCGACAATATTCACTTCTGGCAGTAAGTATAAAATTTAAATACGGCAGTCTCAATTTTTATCGGTAATAAATGACACATTTATCTTGATGATTTGCATTTATTCAAAACAAATTCATTTCCTTGGTACATTTTTTCCTTTGAAGATGAATAACTGATAGAACAGAAAAATGAAAAATATTAAATGAAATCAATCTTAAAAATCCCAACTTTGCTATCATACGTAACTAGACTTTTGAAACCCTCAAAAAAAATTTTAAATTTTCGAGTTGATAAAACTGAGGTTCTTATAAAAGGGGTGAGTTGAAATATATGATATTGTTGTGCAGATTTCAAGGGCATTCCTAGAAATCCAATTTCGCCACTGTAGTTGGTGCTATTTGGAAATTTCGATTACAGTGACAGTAATATAGTCACTGTATTTTCGACTACAGTGACTATATTTGTATTTAGTGTACGCTAGAAAACATTTGGAATAGTTAAATGTTCAAATTATGCGCCATTTGATTCCATACAATAATTTATTATAAGGCAGCGAATAGCAATGAATTTGAATGAATATGTCCTTAAGTACACTATATACAATACCATCAGACAGCAATCGGTTCCAAACGTTAAAAACTCGATTCCAGATGAAATATTGCGTGGTGGTACGGAATCTCTCTATAATAATATTAATAATAATTTATGTTACTGCTTTATAATCCATCACAGCGGCGGTAGCTCAGTGGTTAGAGCGCAAGCCCCATGATCGTAAGGTCTGGGGTTCAAGCCCTTGGCCAGGAAATAACTTTTCCGGTTTTTAGGGGACCGTCCAACCATTCGCTGTTGGGTAAACAATTAACAGTGCTGTTCCTAACGTGGCGCAAGGAAGTAGTAACAAAGCCTACCTAGAACACACCCGGTATCCTAACTCGCACAAGCTTTAAGCTTCTGAGGGGTTTCGTTGAAGCCTAGGATATTCGGAAAAAATACAAAAAAAAAATCTTGGAGTACAGAACCAACAGGAAAAGGATTTTGACGGTCTAAAAACTCCAACTATAAATCTAGAAAAGCACTGATGTGAGGTCAGGAGCTTATACGCGCTTGTTCAAATTCTAACTTTTAGATCAACACGAAATTTTGCACCTAGTTGCGTGTTGGTAATCTCCACCTGATTTCGAAGTTTCAACCTGATTGCATTTGTACCTCTTGAGATATTGCGGAAATAACGTTAAAACACCGAATAACAACGAAATTGGGCAATGTTTTTTCCTTATTATTTTTTTCTTATCTCCGAAAGTTAATATCGGATCGAATAAAATTTTGAACACTGTTGTTAAATACATGAAATTTGACTCTTAGCGTGTTGGTATTCGAAAACTGTCCACGAAGTTTCATTTCGTTCGAGTCAATACTTCATGAGATATCGAGGAATTAACCTCAAAATTTCAAATGGGCCTAACTCCGAAACTATCCAACCGATTCCACCCATTAACGAACTCGACCGAGATATTTGGACTCCAAACCTAATCTGACAATTTCAAGTCGCTAAGTCTTTTCCTTCGAAAGTTAAAGCATATACGGACGGACAGAATCGAATTTGACCATGGATTGATGGATTTCAACCCAATCGTTTAAGATCATTATCGGCTCATAATTCGAAAATTACACACATCATGACGAAATAATAATGCGCTGTTCCTTAAAACAAGCGCGTAAACGTGAGTTCCGTATTTTATTTTACAGCGCCTTCTTTCACATGTTTCGGCCTTCGACGGACATCTTCAGGATACAGGCGTGTAAGTCGCAAGATTCTCAAAAATTTATTTATTGTACTAGAAAAATGTAACACAAAAAACAGAAGATGATGTCACGATAATCTAGCGACTTTATTGGCTATCGCAAAAAGTATCTTGCTCCTTTATTGTTACACGTCTGTATTCTGAAGATGACTATCGGGGGTTGAAACATGTAAAAGAAGGCTGTAAAATGAATAAAATACGGAGCTCATTTTCAGTTGTAGTTTTAGACCGTCAAAATCCTTTTCCTGTTAGGGTACTATGTATTTCCATCAAGTAAAGACAAGCACAATTTGAAGTTCATTATGGGTTATTTTTTAGGAATTCAATATAGTCGGTTCCTATGATCCAATGATACCCGAAGCTCACTGTATCTGGGTTATGTACGATATACTGAGAACACTGAACTTGACGACTTCAATCGGTATAAGAATAAATCACAGATCACTTCTGGATGGTATTCTCGAGATTTGTGGTGTACCTGCTGAAAAATTCAGGAGCGTTTCTTATACGCTGGATAGACTTGGAAAGATGGATACCGATTTAAATAAATGTGCTTGGCCCTGGGAAGACGTGGAACTCGAACTCGTAGAAAACATGGGTTTGAAGAAAGATGTAGTTGAAAGAATTCGTGGTTTTGTTGAAAAGATTGGAATAATGGACCTGGTGGAGGAACTGTTACGAAACGAATCGCTCATCAAGAATAAAGCGGCGGTGGCAGCACTTGAAGATGTGAAACTCCTCTTGGATTATTGTCAATTATTAGATATGTTCCATGTCGTAGAGTTGGATCTTGGTTTAACAAGAAATATGGACTATTATACGGGGATCATCTTCGAAGCTGTGCTGGAGGATGATGGTAAAAAAATGGTTTCTAATATCTTGAGAGTTATATTATATTTGGTAATTGTCTAGAAGATCGCATAACACTCTAAATTTCACGAAAAAATCAGTACTTACTAATTTTAGTATGAAAATCACAAATCCGAAGTCAAAAAAGGTCGCTCGCTTCTAGTTTTTCCAAAAAAAATTCATAAACTTCTTCGAGGTCACTGAACTTTTCTCGCTGAATTTCGCTATTACACTCTATCAGGAACCATTCCCTTGATTGCTATTGATTATAAAAGCATCAATATAAAGATTTCAAGCAATTTTCGTTACAAAAATTACCAGGAATTGTTAAAATAAATTGATATCCTCATTGTTTACAATTTCCCTTTTTGACGTACGCGGGTACACGTACAGCACTATATCATGCAGGGTTGCCAGTGCCAGTCAATTTCCTGAATCTATTATGCCGGGGAAATTTTGAAGGATATTCATTTTCAAAATTGGTTTTTAGTCAATATAAGTGTTAAAGTATAGTATTCTTTAAGTATTATATTCCAAATTTCCATTTCCGAGTTCAGGTTATTCTTGCTTGTGCCAGTGTTGACAGTGCCAGTTCGAATCTGAAGAGTAAATTAATTAACTCTTCTGATTCGAACTGGCACTGTTCTAAACTAACCTAACCTAACCAAGTACATTAACCTTATTTTTCCAATGAGTGCTTTCACCCATGGCGGGGCGACCGCTAGAATCTTGTGTTCCAAATTTCCCAACTTCTCTCCATAACCCAAACTTTCCTCTTTTCCATTCTCCTTTCCTGGCAGAGTTGGTCCACACCTCCTCGTTATCTTTGCTGAATAACTTTTCTAACCATCTCATAAATTGTACATAATATAATAAAACAATTGCATGATGGAATGTGTTGAAACAAGTTCACTGTTCACTAAGTTGGGCCTAGGGAATTTTTCCTATTCAGTCTAATCTGGAATGTTTTCGATCAGGCAACACTGTAAAGTAGTAGACTGAAGTTGCTGTCAGATGTCGTTCTTCCGAACTTCAAAACCATCATGGCCGAATATATGCCGAAAATAAACAATGAGCAAATGAATGTAATTTCACAATTCCTGGCAATTTTTGTAGTGAAAATTGCTTTAAATCTTTATATTGATGCATTTATAACCAATATCCATCAAGGGAATAGTTCGAGATGGAGTGTAATAGCGAAATTCAGCTACCTCGAAGAATTTTGTGAATTTTTTTTGGAAAAACTAGAAGCGAGCGACATTTTTTGACTTCGGATTCGTGATTTCTATACCAAAATTAGTGAGTACTGATTTTTTCATAAAATTTAGAGCGTTATGCGATCTCCTAGACAATTACCTTATATTTGTATATAATAAAATACCATTTTCCTGAATCAAGCCCACCAAGACCATTGAAATTTGATCGATTACAACTTACACTGTATAAATTTGAAAAACCTAGAGAAAATACTTTGAAGCGCCGTTTCTATGTTTTGTATCATTAAAATGAATTTTTCTCCTCAGGCTTGAGTCGCAACACTTTACTTCCAGTGGGATCAGTGGCAGGAGGTGGACGCTATGACAATTTAGTCGGTACTTTCGATTCTAAAGGTAAAAGTGTACCGTGTGTTGGATTTTCCATCGGAATAGATAGGCTTTACGCTGCACTTGTGTACTCTAAAAAGGTTAATGGTAGACTACCAAAAACCAATGGATCATCATGAGGATGATGTTATTGCTTTTCTGCAACGTGTATTTATTTATTTCACTAATTTCACATAACTTTAGGATAAAGAAAGAAAACTCGAAAATTGGAATATATGTGATTAAAATTATGTTTTTATATTGCAAAAATTGATGAACTTGAAATACATATAATTTATTCCATTTGTTGTATTGTTGAATTTTTAATTTTAAATAAATTCCAGTATTACAATAATTGTTTCTTTGTCGAGATTTTTGTGAAGTTTCAAAAATGCCCTACTTAGCTAAACTGACACAAGAGTCTGCAAACAACTTAATTATTTGAACTATAAAAGATTTCAAGCGATGGACCAAAAGCTCTGGTTATAGTTAGGGCATTGTTTAAGGACGTAAACAATGGTTATGGTTATTCATATTGACAGATTTTCCTTTGCCTATATGTCAGTTTGGATAATCGTAACTATAAATGGAGTTTTTGGTCCATCGCTTGAAATCGTTTAATATTGACTATCAAAGATTAATCTTTACTGGTTATATTGCCATCTAGAAATAGATAATAATAGAGGGCCGTATTTATAGTTGCTCCTTGAGGCTTCCTCACTGAAGGCCGCCTTAAATTTCATTACATAGAAAAGTAAATTCAAGGCGGCCGTCAGTAAGGAAGCCTCGAGGAGCAACTATAGGGCCGTATTTATAGTTGCTCCTTGAGGCTTCTTTACTGAAGGCCGCCTTGAATTTGCTTTTCTATGTAATGAAATTCAAGGCGGCCTTCAGTAAGGAAACCTCGAGAAGCAACTAGTGTCACTCAAATTTAAATTAGTCCTTCCATGGTGACTTAAAATTCTGACTGTATCATTCGGTGAACAGCTGCCATCTATGTTAGAAGTCTGGACTTCCGTGATCCGAACGGCGTCATCTGTAATATGCTTTCTCTATAAAAACTTTGAAATATGTATGTCTACCTCTGAGAATTCAAGAGCTGTTTCAGTATAATCTTCAATATCTCTGCAGTTTTGGCCCTATTATTAAATTATTTTGGTACAGTGACTTTATATGAATATAGTCACATTACTTTTGGCTGCAGGAGCTTCCACCTATATTTTAATGAGAGAACATTTCATTTTGTTTTCGTGTAGCCTACAGATTACTAATATGTAGTGTAGCCGTCCAACAACTTAGAATAACCATTGACAAGTCACGCAACTTCGGGTGGTACCATGATCTAAAAAACATTACTTCATGGGAGGTACATCAGGGAAAGGGGCGAGAAACGCGAAACCGGCGCGCCCCACCCCAACCCCAGATGGTAGCTGGAAACATGATGTAGGTAGTTTTTTTTAGATCATTGCTGGATGTGCCTTTGATAAAAAAGTAACCACAAACCAACTGGTCTTTGCAATAACTGTGATTTAATCACTCCATTGACGAAATCAATGATCTAATAATCAATAATGTTAAACAATGACTAAATTATTCATTTGACAAGATAAGGTTTGTGAATTGTGATTCTATGATCTAGTTGATATATGACATAGAATAACAAGATTTAAAATTTTTTTCCATTCTGTGGCTCCATTGTTATGAAAACTGATAAACTAAACTGATATTTTAATTTATTTCTCACAATTCACAATGATTTTATAGATCATACCGTAACCAGAAATCCTGATTTTGCAATTTTAAGATATATTCCGTGTGTTGATTTTATTTCAAGCCAATTGACTTCAATATTTCAGCTATCACTATTTCGAATTCAGTAAAACCCCCACAACAATAAAACATTTTAATATCATGTACTCACTATTATTGAGTAGAAATTGCTTTTTACAATGTTAGGAAAGTATTAAAATTTAAAAAGGATTTGGCAACTTACACTTTGTGTAGAAATTCGTACAATGGTTAACGTAGATGTAGTTGTGAGTATTTATGCAACAATTTATTCATAATTGATGGATTTGTTGAATGTTGACTTTTAGGAGTTTGTTACACTCACATTGAGAGGATTTTGCGACAGTTTTCATGGATTTTTATACGTACCCATTTTATTGGCAGATTTTATTCGCAATTACCTTGGTAAGAAACAGAAAGAAGAAAAGGGGTGAGTTTCAATTTACCATTAGATATGAACCTAATGTCGTATACAATTTATAAAGTAAATGGGCGCTTGGATTGTTTGTACTTTCTACACTTCATTCAATATTTCATCTGAATGAATTAAAATTACTTGATAAATATTTTTCAGAGATTGTGAAGCAAAAATTGTTGAGGCATTGAAGACAGCATGTATATACAATTTCATATTTACAGTGTTAATGCTTCCAGTAGTGTATATATTTTTTCCTATATGTAGCATTATACTATCGAAGACAATTAGTGAAGATTTAGTTTTAAGTATAAACACATTTTTTTATAATTTTGGATTGGTGTTTCGCATACTTCCAGTACAACTTTACAAGGCAGGACATTTTTACTTATTCCAAGTAAGTTGATTAGGAGTAACTATTTTTTCTCAAAACATAAGATAATTGAACAAAGTGCAGCTGAAGATTCTCTGTGAATATTAATGAATGTGGCTCTGAATTGTAACCTACAACTTCAGCATACAAAATTGGCACACTTTTGAAGTTTTTGTTTTGTTTCTGAGAGGAATCCTTTAGCCACCATAGGTACTAAAAGCCTTATGATGACATCAGAAAATTATTAATTTAGTGAGGTTTCTATCATTTAGTTATGAGTCGAACTATTTTCTCTTGCTGCATGTCATTTATCATTAGAATTCCTTGCAATTTATAAGTATCCCCTTTCCATAATGATTGAACTTCAATATATTTATTTTCAGGATATAGCTAAACTAGTTCATATCAAGAAAAAAGGGAAACCCCAGGAATGGGGAAGTATACAAGTACGCTTATCTGACACAGTGTTCAACTTAATAGTGCAGATGGTTTACGGAGGGCAACTCTTGATAGTTTCCTTCTTACTCGGTATTTGGTCAGTGTGGTTACCCAGCACTAGAATAAACTTTTTACTCAGCGAAGATTTAGTGCAATTTATTATTATCAATGGACTCACAAGTATCTGGTATTCCTTGTGTCTTTTTGAATACAAGTGGTACTTTATGGCTTGGAATCTGCATAGACGATTGGGATATATTGAAAAGAATTGGCCTTATTTTATCTCCTTCAGTTTTCTCTATGCTGTGATAACAACACAGTTGGATTCATATTGTTTGAAGTGAGTTCTTTGTTGACTGGATTGAACTGCTGTTCAAGTAGTAAGATCTTAATTTATTATAAATTTTTTGTATTTTTCAGTGCTTTGATTGCTGGAATGTTATTTCCCTTTTATCTGATTAGTGCTTATGAAGCAGAACCAGAAAAAAACGTGGGGTACGATTTGTTTCAAACAAAATGAAATAATTTCTAAAGTGGATTTTTTTCAGTATATCATCCATACCATTTTTTCAACCATCAGTGGTTGTTACAAATTACCTGATTAGAATGCTCAATAGGAAAAGCAGTTGACCTGATAAACTGACATTTGTATGAACAGGGAGGGGATGCTCGTCGACTGACAAAATGGGGAAACTTAATTTGTAAATAAAAAAGTTTTATTTCTTCAGATTTTATTTTATGTAAATAATTTTGTTCATATTTTAAATGACATAATAAACCAGAGGCAGTTGAGATTCCTTTTTATAATACCTAAGTGTTTAATCGAGGCTAATGAGGTGTTCAAAAAATGGAACACCAAATGAATGTGTGTCGATTTACACACATCTCTATTCTCTACTTGGAGCTGAATAGAGAAAAATTAATGAAGGCTTGAAATAACTCCCTACTCGAACTTCTATCTATATTGTTTTCAATCAACTTTTATGTACCATCATTAGTTTTTTGCACTAGGAAGCTACTACGTTGACCCTCTTTTAAAATATCTTCGAAGTCCTACTTTCTCAAAAAATTGTCTACATCCGTGGTTACATGGAAGGTTTAACGGTGAACTGCAAATTCGGAACTTCCATTGTATTATAAATTATTTTTATCATTAAAATCGTTGTGAAGACAACCTTATTCAATGAGAAAACAAAATATTTTTAATTCAGATTTATATTACTCATCAATGTAAGAAAGAGTATCATTATGTTCGAACTGGATCAAATTTTTCTAGTATACAGAGTATATTATACAATGATACTGCCAGCATTGTTCAAACCTTAAACAATGCTACCAGTTATGATTTTTCAAAAAAAACTTCCATCTATGCGTCAGTTTGCATATTTATTGGGAACTTCTGCGAAGATGCCAGCGCCCTAACGGATAAATTTGGAACCTGTCCAAGCTAGTAGTTTTATGTAAACAAACCTTAGAAATGTGGTGGAGAACATAGACCTAATATAACATGGACGGAGCTTTACGCCACTTTTAGACTGAATCGATTGTAATCTACATTAAAGAGAGAAAGAATATGCATTTTCTAGGGATAAAAAGGATGGAGCTAGAAGAGGCTTGGAATCTCAAAAAATACGAGTGAGAGGGTAGATACTATTTCGGAGAGTTCAAAAGAGGATGGAGCTAGAAGAGATTTGCCTCTTCTAGCTCCATCTCTCTCTTATGTACGTTACACTCCTCTCTTTCTAACGCTCCGTCCATGTTATTTTAGGTCTATGGTGGAGAACGAATATTTATTAAGCAGAGCTTGAATATTTAAAGAAATTATTATAATTTTGTGCAAGATTTCTTGAGAAGGAACTTCTCGTTTGGATCACGATATAAAATCGTACTTTGAATCGTTCCTGGAGGATAATTTCTTTGTTATTTTAGTGTATGTTGCTTGGTGGATCAAAATGAACCAATATCTCAGTTTATTTGAATTTCTGGAAAAATAGGCACCTCAATAAGTAATTTAAGGACTCTTATTTATGTGAAGAAGTGCTGAATGCAGGCTATATTATGTGGTAAATCTAGAATCGGTCCAAATGATATGACTTGTTCTTTGTTTACAATCGAGTGAATCAATAAAATGAAAACAGATTTTCTGCTCAAGTTCTTTTGCATCATATTTCTGAAGAAAAGGAAACAGATTGACATATAATTGATTTCATTTTCATATTACAGCAGCTTAAGATGCACATACAAAATGAAAAATGTCACAGCTTGTTCAACCTACCTATATATAGAAATGAAAAATATTGATGTATTTAAATGAATAACTTCAGCTATTACCAACTCTAACAGTATATCTAGTTTTTGTCAGGTTTTCAACCAGATCACGTTTTTAGAATATGATTTTGTGTAGTATGTGAATTAGGTAGCTGCAGAGGTGCTCGGTAGTTTCTCTGCAGCATTTTTCTTCAAAATTCTCTTATTTTCATTTACACCTGAAAACATCAGGACATGAAATTGTTTCGAAATGGATACATTGTAGGTAATTTACCTTTATGAAAATAAACATCTTCAGATGAAAGCAGTGAGCATGCTTCCATGTATTTCGTGACCTGTTTTCCAATCTTCAATTTCTAAAGCTATGCCTTTCTTCTATAATTGAGTTCCCTGCCAAATGCTATTTGCAAATTAACTTTACTTTCATTTGGCTTTGGAAAAAATGAAAACTAGAGGCACTAGACGATACTTTCTTCTTTTACCATGAATAACATTGAGTTGAGGCACACAACAATAGTCATTTCGGGAGGATGCCATTTCGAATTAATACAATCGAAAATTTTAATCGGAAAGAAAGGAATCGATTGATGAATATTACAAACACTCTCGGTATACCAAAATTTCAACTCTGAGAACAACACAAAAGCTCGAAAATGAACTCCAAAAGTAAGCAAATTACGTTAGAATAACAGGCACGTCGAAAAACTACTAGCTTGGAAGTGTTCGGATTTCTATCGCCAGAGGTCGTACCGCTTAGCAGTAGTTGCGAATAGTGCCATCATAGATTCCTGTGTTGTAAAGATTTTTATTTTGGTTTCACTCGCTCTAGTGGTGGAAGACCGAACTAATGATTTTTTAGTTGTAACAGATTACTGCAAGGTTACACTCGCTCTAGTGGCGGAAGACCGAACTAATGGTTTTCTAGTTTTAACAGATTACTGCAAGGTTACACTCGCTCTAGTGGTGGAAGACCGAACTAATGATTTTTTAGTTGTAACAGATTACTGCAAGGTTACACTCGCTCTAGTGGCGGAAGACCGAACTAATGGTTTTCTAGTTTTAACAGATTACTGCAAGGTTACACTGGCTCTAGTGGTGGAAGATTGGACTAATTTCTATAGTCGTAACAGATTACTGCAATCTACGAATATGATGAAATTATAATTCATTTCTAATTCCACAGATGGCACCAAACTTCATTATCGTTACTTTCTTCATGCAGTTTACTATAACAGAACTTGAAATAAGCAAGACGAAACACTGATTTCCCACAAGTCATTTTTATTAAAAATATACAATTGGTTGAATTACATTTTCTCAACTGGGTTTATGCCTAGTATGTGGAAACATCGTTCCATCACCAAAGCAGTTGCTTCGGATAACAAAATCCTACCATGATTAATCTTCACAATATCTCCTGAAGAATCTTTCTCAATGCAATAGCAAGCATCATAAAACTCGGTGAACGTTGTAGCTATCTCATATAAATATTCGCACAAACAGTGCAAGTACAAATCTTTAGTAATTTTTATCAGAATATCAGGGAATCGGAGGAGTACTTTTCCCAGTTTCCATTCCTTTTCATGCTCCAAAGATATAGAATGTTTTGTTGCTAATTCCTTTATGGCTTCAGGGGAGAAATTTGCATTTCTTGCTATCGATTTGATACGAGTGTAAGCGTAAAGTAGATAAACAGCAGTGTTACCCTTATCTTCCAACATTTTATCGAAGGAAAAGACATATTCATGGTTATGATTATGCGATAAATCAGAGTATTTGATGCAACCATAAGCAACTGAAGTTTGTGCTTTTTCAAGTTCTTCATTCGTTAAAACAGAATGTCTGTCCTTTTCCTTCAGTTTATCCAAAGCTCTACGAAGACCTTCATCCAAAAGATCTACTAAACGTACTGTGTCTCCTGACCTTGTCTTAAATTTTTTCTTGTCTTCTCCTAATACAACTCCGAAACCAACATGATCTAATCTGTGTTTTCCATCAACAATTCCTAATTTCTTACTACACTTGAACAACGTCTGGAAATGTGTAGCTTGACCAGCATCAGTTACGTATATTATCCAGTCAGCCTTTTCCTTCTGGATTCTGTGCTTAATAGCTGCTAGATCAGAGGTGTCATAAGTGAAACCCCCATCAGATTTAACAATTGTCATTGGAATACCTTTGCCTGGTTCTTCCCCCCAAAGAATTTTTCGACCTTCATCTTCAATCAGATGACCTTCTTTCTCCAATTGCTTTACAATTTCTTCCATGTGTTTTTGGTAGAATGATTCACCTCGTTCTACCAGACTTATTCCCAATCGATCGTAGATTTTTTGGAATTCTTGCCTGGACACGTCACAAATCATTTTCCATGCTTTCACATGATCTTTTTCAAAAGACTGGAGCTTAACAACACTAGCATAGGCTCTTTTTTTGAACTCTTCATCATTGTCAAATCGGATTTTTGCTTCCTTGTAGAAAGCTTGCAAGTCTCCAATTGGTGGCGACTTTTCCAGGTAGTCGGGAAATTTGTCTTTCAAGTGAGCAATTAACATGCCAAATTGAGTGCCCCAATCTCCTACATGATTCAATCTAAGGACATTATGACCAAGATATTCAAATAGGCGGGATATACTGTCCCCAATAATAGTGGACCTGGAAAATCAAGGTTGAACAAATTGTGATTATAAAATCTGTACTCGATTCAAAATAATTTTTTTTTCAATAATACCTCAAATGTCCAACATGCATTTCTTTAGCAATGTTTGGAGATGAAAAATCAACAACAACCCTGGATGGTTTTTCAAGTTTTGGTGGTTTTACGCCATAGGAAAATATCGTTGACAATCTGGATAAGCCATAATTTTTATTTAGGAAAATATTGATGAATCCAGGACCAGCTACTTCTAACTTATCGATGCTTTCATGAATCGATAAATTTCCGAGTATATCATTGGCAACATCTCGAGGAGAAACTTTTTTGCCTGTTGAACAAAGTATTCATCATTCTAGAATTTTATGATAATTCTTCAAAAGGAAAAATTCCAATTTCAAATTGTCCTTTCTCAAATTTTAATTGAAATATTGAACAGAAAGGCAAACATATAAAGGGAGCTGTCTAGATGGATATTACTAACCAACTTGCTTCAATAAATTAGAAATTGGCATTGCAGAGTTACACTGATAGTCGCCAAATTTCACATTGTTACCAGATAAACTAATAACAACAGGTGCATCCGTTAAATCAGGAAATGCTCTATTGATTGCTACTGAGAATAAATCCGTCAATATTTCCTGTATGCTTTCCATTTCAGTACATTGATTGTTGGTAGGATATTTATCAATAGCCTGAAATATTCATAGATAATTCAAGAAATTCTTCGATATGCATCAATAAGTAAGCAATTAATTACTCTTTGTAGGATCTTCAAGCGATGTTTGAGCTTAACATTTTCAGTTTGAAGCTTCTGAAGTTCCTCGTCACATTTAGGAAGAGGAACTTTATCATTCACTCCTTGTTGAAGTTCTTCAATATCTTTTTTCAGTAGTTTGAGCTGTAGCTCCTAAAATAGACCATCGAAGTTAAAAATAAAATTGATGTTTTTTAATATATCTTACAGCGGAATAAGTTTGTTTTTCAATATCTGAAAAAGAGTTATTCATCTTCAATTACCCTGAATGCTGTGTTACAAATTATAAAAGTTATAACAGATCGCTAGATCACAAAAAGATTAAAGTTTCTAGGTTAGTCTAGTTTAGTTGTCAGGTGCGCAAACGAAAATTTTGACACAACTTTACAGCCAATGTTTCCAACAGTAAACAATAAAAAAAGGGAACTCTTGAGCTTTTACCTGATATTCGCAACTACTGCTAAGCGATACGCCCTCTGGTGATAGAAATTCGAACACTTCCAAGCTAGTAGTTTTTCGACCTGCCTGTTATTCTAACGTAATTTGCTTACTTTTGGAGTTCATTTTCGAGCTTTTGTGTTGTTCTCCGAGTTGAAATTTTGGTATACCGAAAGTGTTTGTAATATTCATCAATCGATTCCTTTCTTTCCGATTAAAATTTTCGATTGTATTAATACGAAATGGCATCCTCCCGAAATGACTATTGTCGTGTGCCTCAACTCAATGTTATTCATGGTCAAAGAAGAAAGAATCATCTAGTGCCTCTAGTTTTCATTTTTTCCAAAGCCAAATGAAAGTAAAGTTAATTTGGAAACAGCATTTGGCAGGGAACTCAATGATAGAAGAAAGGCTTAGCTTTAGAGATTGAAGATTGGAAAACAGATCACGAAATACATGAAAGTATGTTCACTGCATTTCTCTGAAGATGTTCATTTTCATAAAGGTGAATTACCTAAAAAATGTTTTCATTTCGAAACAACTTCATGTCATGATGTTTTCAGGTGTAAATGAAAAAAGAGAATTTTGAGGAAGAATGCTGCAGAGAAACTACCGAGCACTTCTGCAGCTACCTAATTCACATACTACACAAAATCATATTCTAAAAGAATGATCTTGTTGAAAACCTGACAAAAACTAGATATACTGTTAGAGTTGATAATAGCTGAAGTTATTCATATAAATACATTAATATTTTTCATTTCTATATAGGTAGGTTGAACCAGCTGTGACATTTTTCATTTTGTATATGTATCTTGAGCTGCTGTAATATGAAAATGAAATCAATTATATGTCTATCTGTTTCCTTTTCTTTAGAAATAGGATGCAAAGAACTTAAGCAGAAAATCTGTTTTCATTTTATTGATTCACTCGTTTGTAAACAAAGAACAAGTCATATCATTTGGACTGATTCTAGATTAACCACATTATATAGCCTGCATTCAGCACTTCTTCATATAAATAAGAGTCCTTAAATTACTTATTGAGGTGCCTATTTTTCCAGAAATTCAAGTAAACTTAGATATTGGTTCATTTTGATCCACCAAGCAACATACACTAAAATAACAGTGAAATTATCCTTCAGAGAAGATTTAATGTACAATTTTATATCGTGATCCAAACTAAAAGTTCATTATCATGAAATCTTACACAAAATTATAATAATTTATTTAAATATTCAAGCTCAGCTTAATAAATATTCGTTCTCCACCACATTTCTAAGGTTTGTTTACATAAAACTACTAGCTTGGACAGGTTCCAAATTTATCCGTTAGGGCGCTGGCATCTTCGCAGAAGTTCCCAAATTGGGAACTTGGACAAGAACAAATAATAATATCATTGTTTATGTTTTGTTTTGTGTTTACGGTCGACCGACTTGATATTTGTATGGAAGGTTTGGATCTTATTTACGAAGGACGATTCGTGAATGGGTAAAATCCACCCAATGATTCCGCAGCTATATCCATTCAAAATTTCATTTTCCCAATATTTCCAAAAATACAAATTAGATCGAATTTAAATCCAGTACTTTATCGATCCAGTACTTTATCGATCAAGGAGAAAATCACGAAATTTTGATCCGGAACTAATTTTTGGATCGAACTGAAATTTGATACACTAATGTGGAATATGAAGCTCCAGGCCTGAGCAGAACTTTTTTCGAAAAAAAATTTTTTTCGAAGAAAAATTCGAAATTTTTTTTCTCAGCTTTACTGACTATATTACGATCTCGACCAAATTCTGCAAAAGGTTGCGCGTTGTTATACTCTAACTAAATGCAAGATTTCAATCCAATCGTTCGAGTTGTTTCCTAGTTATCACAGAAATGACCTCTAAATTTCAAAGGGCGCTAAATCCGAAACCTCTTGGCCGATTTTAGATGCCACCCATCCTAAAAGTTTCAGGTAGTTAGGACACAGACCAGATCTGTGGTTAGGATATTCTCCGTATGTCCGTAATCGTGCATGCGGACGGCTGGACAGATCGATTTTGACACCGGATTGGTGGCTAAAAATTCGAAAATTACAGACATTTGGACAAAACGATATCACGCTGGCAAAAAGGTAGTAATCATTAGGATTTCACACAAATTCATATGAAAAAAAAAATTTTAGTTGGAGGTGTCTCAGTCGATATCAAGTAATAAAATAATATCCAATGAATAATGGTTGACTCTTTCACCGACAATAGTTAAACAATTGTGATATATCAGTGTTGAACTAATTGTCTAATTTGATAATTAAAGAAGAGACAGCGCAAGTTTGATGTTTTCGATAAATCTACTACGAATTTAGTTCAACATTCGCTAATGAAGAGCAAAGTTCCAAGTTTGTTCATTGATCAGAGTGTCCCTGTCATCATTTTGTGAGCGATAAGCCGTGAAAAAATATTGTGTCTGTATTTTGGATTATATTTTTATCCATGAGGGTAATTATACTAGCTTTTTTCTCAATTGTGAACTTCAGAATAAATCTTGGAAATGAAAATGGTAATCAAAAATAGTTCAATTAAAAAACTAAGACATTGTTTTGGAGATGTAGTCGTTTTGATTGTGATAAAGCTTAACTTTGTTTCGAGATAAAAATATATACGGGGTGTTTGGTTAACATGCGGCAAAAACTTGAAGGGTGTTTTTTCGAACTATCTCAAGAATATTTAATATATTTATTAATTCTTTGAAGATTTTGAGACACCGATTTGTTGGAAAGATACAGCAGGCTGCAATAAATTTGCGAGAGCTACAACATTTTATTATCAAAACGCACATGCTATTAGTTGCTCAATCTAGGTACAATAAGTGTTCAAACCATCTGGGAAACAAGCCTGCATTCTTCTCATCAATGATCGGAACTATTTCAAACTCATACTGTGGAAATAAAATTTTAATGGGTATATCATCGTAATCATTGGGTGGATTTTACTCATTCAAGAGTTCGGCCTTCCTGATAAAGGTCCAACCCTACTCTACAAATATCTAGCTTCTAAGTTATTTTTTTCGGAAGATATCGGCCGTTGGGCGTGATATAACGAAGAGTCTACATTATGATGCTGCATTAATGAAATTTGCGGACGTGAAAATGAGAAAAATATATCTCTTTAATTAGTTTTCCGGCATTTCATATTATTTTTAGTTTTCAATAATTTTTCATGTTCATTTCATATGATTTTTTTAGAAAGGAATATTGTTTCGTAGTTTTTACCAATAAATTTGAGCGATAAATGTTATGTTTGTGCTGAAAAAACTGAATTCTGAATAAAAAATTGTTTCGAAAGAAATTGAAAGAGTAGAGAGAGGCCCCGAAAGTTTCCAAGCATAGGGCCCCGTAAACCGGCGATCCGCCATTGATATAACGTTATTAGTTTACGCTACACTCCTGTAAAAAATCTGGATGACTTGCGAATTTGGATAACTGCTGGATGCAACTCAATTCAAGACAAACCTGAGGCATTTGAAAGAGTCCGGCAATCACTAATGTGAAGATAACATGCTTGTGTCCAATATGGTGGATGCCATTTTGTACACTAATAATTGATTTAACATGTGCGTTTTGATAATAAAGTGTAAAGTAACCCTCGCAAATTTTTGTCAACCTATATCTTCGAAACTGAGTGTTTTTTCAAAATCAACACAGAACAAAAGATTTTTGAAATAGTCCAAAGAAACACCCTTTAAATTTTTGCGCATGTTTACCAAACACCCTGTACAATCATAAAATACCCAAAATGTTTCATAGAAGTTTGACGAAAAATATAATTGAGAAATATTCATTTATATGAGGAATATACAGTGTTTCAATGTGAAAGGGTTAATATCTGGGCCTCCATGTAAAATGTGGAATAGTACAAATGAAGGAGGCAAATTTTGGTTTGTATGGGGACATTTCATACGGTTGGTTCGCAGGGGAGTGTGATGACAGCAACCCCTAAAATCTTAAATGAAAGGGAGCGTTGAGTGACACCTTGTTCTGAAGTTGATTCGATGGTCTTTTCAGCAATGCTGTTCACTTCATCTTTTTCGTGTTAGTACTTCTTTAATAAAAATTAAATTATAACCGGTATGAAATGTTCCCCTACGAACCCAATCAACTCTTTCTATAATTTTTCTGGTTCCTTTTTAAATTGTCACACTGTATGTAAAGGGTTTTTTTTTTTGAGGAATAGAATTTTGAAATGGAATGAAACAAGGATGAAATTTTCGGAATTGACATGAAATTGACTTTATTCAAAAGATAATCTTCTATTGGCATTATAATTTAAATAAAATTTCTGTTATATGACCGTCTCGGCTGGCTCAGACGTAATATAATCTGGAGGTCCAATTTTCAATCACTTTTTCCAACATTTGTGGCCGTATATCGGCAATAACGCGGCAAATGTTGTCCTCCATGTGGTCGATCGTTTCGGGCTTATCGGCGTAGATTAGCGACTTCACATATCTTCACAGAAAATAGTCTAGCGGCGTTAAATCGCACGATCTTGGAGTGTGGCTCAACGTGTATGACATGTTGCACCGTCTTGTTGAAACCACCTGTTGCACATCATGGTTGTTCAATAGACGACTTCGGCCCAAGTTGCCAACCCACAATTTTCTTCACAAATTTACTATCACTGGGGAACGGGAATTTCAGGACAAATTCGACATGGTAAGGTTCGCGTTATTTATAAATATCAGTGAAAAATGCCTCGGCTCCTTAAACGAGATGATTCCTTCCAAATATAAGTTTTTGTCAGGCTGAAATTTAAGTTGGGATACCTGATTTCATGTCAATAGTGTCAAGTTTATAAGGGATATGTTCCGCAAATCAACTTGGTCATTTTGGTTGCCGGTTTTCGTTCTGCAAATATGAAATATTCGATTGGTTCCTGAAAAAAAAGTTAATTACGGAATTTGATTGATGAAGAAGCAATCTTTCTGTCACCACAACATAGACATATTAAGTCTATACACCAGAACGACAATCAATGTTTCATGGTAACAAATCCATATCATAGAAAAAACTTTATTTACCCTATGATCCATAGACCCTATCTAGTAATTTTCCAGTGTTGATTGTTGTCTCTACTATGTTCTATGGATCATAAAGTAAATGAAGATTGTTCTATGCTATGGATATGTTACCATAGAACATTGACTGTCGTTTCTGGTGACAGAAAAAACGTTTTTTCATCAATCATTTTCCGTAATCAACCTTTTTTTCAGGAACCAACCAAATATTTCATATTCACGGAATGGAAAACCGGCAACCGAAATAACCAAGTTGATTTACGGAACATATCCTATATAAATTTGACACTATTAACATGAAATCAGGTCCCAACTTAAATTTCAGCCAATCAGATATGACCTTAACAAAACCCTATATTTGAAAGGAATTATTTTGTTTCAGGAGCTGAGGCATCTTTTACGGATACTTATAAATAACGCGAACCTTATCATGTCGAATTTGTTCTGAAATTCCTGTTCCCCAGTGATAGTAAATTTGTGAAGAAAATTGTGGGTTGGCAACTTGGGCCGAAGTCGTCTATTGAGGAACGAAAAAGTCGGTAATCATGGCTCTATAGCAGTCACCATTGACTTTAACGTTCTGGCCAGCATCGCCTTCAAAGAAGTACGGACCAATGATTCCACCAGCCCATAAATGGCAATGGTTTCTTCTGTTCTCACTAAACGACTTCTCTGTGGATGTGTATTCCCAGTTTCAGAATAAATTTGCATCAGTCTATTCATGTTGAAATGCCAGACCAAACTAAACAAGAATCACTTGACAGCTGACAAAATGATCGCCAGTTAAAACAGTGTTGCCAACTTAAAGTTCTAAACCTCTAAAAAACACCCTTTACATACATGTTTTTGGCAACAAGGAGCTTTATTCTTTCTTCCCAATATCTGTAATTTTGTATATCGACGGAAAATGATCTTTTTATCAAATTTGAACTCATTGAGTAGTTGTAGAGAAGGAACTTTGAGTGAAATCGTTTTTATGAACACATCCAGTTAATTATTTAATCAGATGAAAAAATTGGAAGAATGTCCCTTTTTTTAATTTCCAGAAAGGTATATTTATCGAAGAATGAAATTTTCGCTCATATTTTTGAGTATTTCACTCATTTTACAACGAGGAATTGGTGCTGTCAGCCGATGTAACCGAACACCTGACGAAATATATAGGCCCAAAAATACAGATGGAATTAAGTATATAATAGAAATAAATGAAGATGCAGAAAGCTATGTGGCAGGAGAAACATACACAGGTAAAAAATCGAAATCATTTCATGATTGAATGTTTAACGCTCGGTTTATTATTTATAAGAGAATACCCTACCACGTGTTGGTAAACAGAACACCACCTGCTACTGTAAAAACTACTAGAAACGCTGCGAAATGCAAAGGGTTCGGGCCGTTCGGGGTCTATCGTAGACGTTGCCAGATTTCGCATATTCCCGGCTTGTGCATTTAAGACGGCTGTGGCAGAATACTCAAAATAATAGCCATACAAGAATATGATCACAATAACCCATTAAAAATTAAGCAGGTATTTGCAATAAATGCAATTACATCAATACAGTAAATTGAAGATGGAATATAACAATTATCCGGTAAACACAAGAAATAGAATTGTTGAAGTGCCAAGAAATACATTAACTAAAGGAAAAAATTAGTTATATAAGTTATGCAAAAAAGTATTTTAACATTTTACCAAATAGTTTGAAGTGAACATAAGCGTTAAAAATAATTTGTTAAGAAAGCGAGTAAAAAAGGTGATAAGACAAGTAAAGGTTGATTAAGTGAGTCAATAAGATGCAGAAATGATGTTTTTGTGATAGAAAGACCCAAAGACATAATTGAAATCAAATGTGAAAAGACAATGAAATAAATACATCAGCAACCAGGATCACATAAATTGGTATAATAAGTAAAAAAAGAGGATTGTATTTTAGTTTATTTTGGTTTGTAAGGGCCATCCTATATACAGGCAATATAGCCCCCTATAGGTCCTATATTATTTATATGGAAAAAATGGAATTAATTATTATTATTTTTATTTGAAATGAATTCGCAAAACAAATAATATTTTACAGAGATAACTAATTCCAATATTTTACTATCACTTAAATACGCAATTCATAAAATGGTGAAATAATCAACTGATACTTTTGTAATGACATATTTTGGAAAATTCGCATATTTCTAGAAGGAAATAAATGAAGTACATATATCTTCAGTAAATATTCTCTAGAAAAAATATGAGTCATCTAACTGAAAGAAAATAAAATAATCATCATAGAATGATTTAAACGATTTGATACAATAAAATAGTACATGCATTATTTACGTTGATAATTAAGTATACGAGGTTAAGATCCACTATTCATGTTTTCATATCGGCTTTTCGAAAGATATCGAGTTCATGACCCAAATTATTCCAAGAACCTTCAATATAATAAGTACGCTCATAATCAAACTTTTTTTTGCTGGAAAATACGCGTTCTTCAGTAGATGCAATGCATAATGACGTTGAATCATATACCGTGTGATTGATTCATTAAGCGTGGCCATCGGCTGTATCTCGGAAATCGTTTGTCACATACATTCTTCAAAATCGGCATCCAAAAACAATTATTTATTCTATTTTCTATGTCGTAAACTTGAACTTTTTGTTAGTATTTATTCAATTTATCATTCAAATTATAGAAACAAAAGAAAAGCACTGACGTGAGGTCAGGAGCTTTTACGCGCTTGTTCAAATTCTAACTATGAGGTCAACACGAAATTTTGCACCTAGTTGCGTGTTGGTAATCTCCACCTGACTACGAAGTTTCAATCTGATTGAATTCATAGTTCTTGAGATATTGTGGAAATAATGTTAAAATTCCAAACAACAACGTAATTTGGCACATTTTTTCCTCATATCTCCGAAAGTAAATATCGGATCGAATTGAAGTTTGGAACATTTTTGATAAATATTAACTGTATGGTTTGTACCAAAATACATTGAGATCTAATGAATATCTTCAGGGAAAAAAAATTTCATCAACAATTCTGAAACTTTCGGAATGTTTTTCTTAATTTTTTAACTACTAGATCCACACGAAATTTTGCTCTAACTTACGCGTTGGTATTCCAAATCTGTCTACGAAGTTTCAATTTGATCGAATCAATACTCAAAATTTCAAATGGGCCTAACTCCGAAACTATCCAACCGATTTCACCCATTAAAGAACTTAAATGAGATATTTGGAACTCAAACCTGATCTGACAATTTGAAGTCGCTTAATCGTTTCCTTCGAAAGTTAGAGCACATACGGACGGACCGACAGAATTGAATTTGACCATGGATTCTTCTTCAGGGAGTTCAACCCAATCGTTTAAGACCATTTTTGGCCCAAAATTCGAAAATTACAGACATCGTGACGAAATGATCGCGCGCTGTTCCCTACAACAAGCGCGTAAAAAGATCAAATGCATATAAGAGTAGGCAGTCGGCTCATCTTTGACACAAAGTGTTACCCCGCCATACTATATTCACTTTTATAAACTATCCGGTTGGCCATGACATTCTGACACAATTCACCATGTATATTTTGATAATGTTAGATTATATACTCATTTTCCTGTCAGATAACTATGCAACGTTGTCCTCTCTACTGATCTACATAGAGGTCGTAGTAATTACGTATTTATCAAAATGTGAATTTACTTTGGGTGAATAACGAATTTGAGGAAATATTATGTGAATTCAAAAATTCCAAAGACCTGGCGAATGTTGAAGAAACTTGTTCCTGTGTTAACACTGGAAATATTTCACGTATATAAACATGGTTGAAAAATTCAGTTATGCTATTTTCTACGGTAATCAAGAATCGAGTTGTTCAAAATAAAGTCTTCATTGTCTTTTTGGGTGTACCAATAGAAGGAAATTCTTTGTCGTCTCTTTCATTTAAAATCTTTCTTATTGTGGTGATGTGCAGCTAAAAAAATTAACATCTATTCATATAAAATATAATTCCTTGGTTTTCACTCACATACGCAGAAAATGCTGGATAGCTTGTAATAAATTATTGATTCCAAATTATCAGGGTTACTGTCAGATAAAGCAGATTTCAATTCTACAGAGCACTTCCTGGTAACTTTGTCTCTGCTTCTTCAAAACCACCTTCGGCATTTTAAGTTTGCAAGCGTGATGATCATGTTGAGATTGAGAGTAGAAATTGGCATATTGCGTCAGTATTACGTAAAAAAATTTGATAGACCTAAATCATGACCAACCGGGATTTTTATAAAAGTGAATGGAGTATATATAATATCCATATATTCTACACTGCATGTAACAACTGTCCAAAAGTGCTCACAGTACATCCTATACACCAATACATACCGTATATACTTATATCAACAACATTAAGTATTATCCACACGGTCCATTGTACACTTTTTCCTAGTATTGGCGTCTGAATTTAAGACTGCAGCAATCAGGAAGAAAAGGGAATTTGAGCACTTTTAGTTATAGCAGCAATAATAACTAATAAACCAACTATATTTAAATTCTTATCTAAAAAAAATTTTCTATATATAAAATAAAATTTCACCTACCAAAATTTATTATCCAAGCAATAGCTATTAATAATATTACATCACCAATTCGATTTGATAAAGCTGTTAATATACCTGCTGAATAGGACTTATTATTTTGATAATAAATTACTAAACAATAATAAACTAACCCTAAACCATCTCAACCTAATAAAATAGAAATTAAATTTGGACTTAAAATCATAAATATTATAGAAAAAACAAATATTACTACTAATGAAATTAACCGTTTTAAATTTAAATCCCCTAATATATATGATTTTCTATAATAAATAACTATACAAGAAATTAAAAGAACAAATAAAGATATAAATAAACTAGATATTCAATCAATTAATATTAAAAATTCAATAGTTAAAGAATTTAAATAAAATGCCACGGTGGCCAGTTTTAGAACCTTAGATACAGACATAGATTTTGTTTTGATAGTCGATTTTGTACTGTTTGTTAGTATTTGGTTTGAGAATTTTTGATTTCACGATTTATTCAAAGACTTTTAAGACTTTTATAGTTGACGAGAGTATTACTGGGAGTACATAATCCATTCCTATAAAGTAGGTATGTATCATTCTTCAATCTTTTTGAGAGTAGCAACTCTAAAATTACGGGGATATCTCCAAGGTTAGACAGTATTTTGATAGTATTTATTTTCCGATCCAAATGGCAACATTGACTTTGGTGGATTTCTAAGGCTGTCTTGAATGTTGAAAAACAGATAGTATCGTAAAACATACTTTTTGGAATAATAGACAGATACTCATAACTTTACTATTTTTATAGAGAAGGACTAAATACTCAATACATTGTGAATGAAATGAATACAATCATATGAAACTAATCCTACTTATATTGAATGTGAGTCCTATTCATTGTGGATTGACAAATAAATTTTCCAACACTCATATGATTGGTCTTGAAAAAGCTGTAATGAATAAGCCTTCTACAACTTTGCTTTCATCGGCAGAAGCACTTTGAGCGAACAGTATGCATCACGAGATATTTCCTTGTTGAGATTTTTTTTTTCAATAGTCAGTTCTATCACTAGAACATTTACGTTTCTTGATGATCAGTTTAAAAGGCAGTTTTCTGGAAGGCAAAGCACTCCTCTTGAGTACATTTCTCTGCTTGGATTAGGGGCCTGGAAAAAAATTCGTGCTTACCTCTATAAAAATGATCATCATCGGTGAAATCAAGGTAACAGACTCTCATAAATCTTGTTTGTTGGTTTTTATCGATTCTTCAACATTTGCAGGCCCGACTTGTTAAAGGAAGTTTCTTTCACCCTAACTCGAAATTTTTCACCGGGCTGTAGAAATCTATGGAAAGGGGCATTTGAGTTTGCTTTTCCTCAGTTGAAGCACTTGTAAACTCACACAAACACCAAGAAAAATGCATAAACTTTTTCATTTTATCAACATTAACTTGTCAATGATAATGTCTGTACCTCGGGTTACTCGGATAGCCACCAGAGGGAGTAGCGCTTATCTTCATTCGCCAATAGATACTGAATTGAAGTCTGTTCAATATGTCTACCCTGTCCAAATTCTCATGACTATATTTCCTTTTATTTGTTTCATTCAGTAAACTTGAGGAGCAACCCCATAATAGGAGGCAAACACATGTTCAAAGAATTCATGTTATCCGTTGAACCAGAGAATATAGACAACCAGTTAGAACTGAGCCATGCCAGGGTGGGATATTTCAGACTAGCTAACCATCAGCTTTCGAAGTTTAGCGGGTTATGCAAGAACACTATCACCCAGACAAACTCGGTGTCGAAGGACATCATACAGGTGAGTATGGTAGCAATTTTCGATGATGGATTTTTTGGAAGTTTGAACACCAAAATAGGTTTACTGGATTGCACCCCCTACAGGTAGCGGGTGTGTGGCCTTTAGAGCCACAGTGGTTGAGAGCAAGGAGAGCTGGTTCAGCGAAGATGGACTTTTGACCAAAGTTCTTTGCGAGGAAGCTTCTGAAAATGAGGACGTGCAGCCGGTTGTTCTAGATGAGTGTTGTGCGTGTGATGAAGCCAAATATGAGGTATGTACTTCTAAGAGCAATTATTATAGGAGATTTCAATAAGATTGCAAGCGGAAGTATGCAACAGTATCATCTAGAATCCAGGGGGATTGATTCGTTATCGTGCGCTAGAGCTCATCTTCAGCTTATCCTTGGGATTTTCATCCTTATATCCACGAAGTCCAATTAACAAAACAACTCAGACCAAAAGACCCAGAACACTACCAAAAGGGTTCACCAAATATATAACCTGGAATGTCAAGAAGCAGCATGCCGAATTGCAGCAAATTTTTTTTGAGTGCAGAGGCCTTTTTTACCTCAACAGCTCCTTCAACATGCAAAAAGCCTTGAAAAGATTCAGGAGATAAGAAAGCACCCAAAACATGTCATTGTTTGGTCTGCATATTGTGGTCTGTCTCTGGAGGAGTCATTAATATGTCTTCGTAGAGAAGTCATTTAGTTATCTTCATTGGCGTGCCTTACTGAACCATGTTTTTGTGCCTCAGCTCGAGAATACTGTCTTCGATGATGAGCGATTTCAACAGGATTAAGCTATTTACAATACAGCCTAAGACACATTGATGGTCATGCACGAGTTCATTCCTAATCATATCAACCCCAGATTTGGTGTCGATAATTCGCTCATGCAATGAGTCACCTTTGGAAGTTTGGCTGTTGTGTTGATTGGAGATGCGAATTACAGATTTTGGCAACAAGCATGCAAACGCTGAAGCATTGAAGGCTAAAATGAGATTCAATCAGGTCGATTCTGTTTGCGTATTGCTATGAACCTTGGCATTCTAGTCATATTGCTATCTCTCTAATTTATAGCAATATAGCCATGATGTCACGTATTCTGTTCCGAGTGTTATAGCAATGTTTGTTATGAATTTTGTCTTAACAATATTGCTATCATGGACTTCCATAATCGGTGATTTTAGAGCTGACAACATTGTATTTTGTGACTTTAGAGCTACAAAGGAAGAAGAAAATGACCCTACTTCGTGAGTTTTTTTTCTGATTTCACATACATAACCTTTATCCATCTTGTCTATGCCTCTAACTACGAATTCATGTAAACATCGGCATATGTCGACAATGTTAGGAAACAAAATTGTCAATTTACCAATAACCAATTTCCTGGATACCAATAGAATATTGGTTACCAGAAATGCAGCAATTTTATTCAGGCGTTAATAATTCGAAATTCGATAAACTTTTTCGTTGGCACCTTAAAGAGATTGCTGTTATTGAGATAATTACAATAATCATCTCAGCTGTTGTCTACTATGTCGGTCTTTAGTCTGAGAATTTTCCTTGAAATTAAATATTCTAGAGAACCTTGAACACATTTTCATTAGCATACACTTTTTCTTATTCATGTACACATCGACTGATTCAAAAATGTTACGAAAAAAAAACCAATTAAAATCAAATTGACCAATTTCCTGGATACCAATAGAATATTGGTTTCCAGAAATCAATTGCAGCAATTTCATGCAGACGTTTATGATTCGAAATTCGATGAACTTTTCTGTTGGCAATTCAAAGGGATGGCTGTTGTTGAAATCATTAGAATAATCATCTCAGCTGTTACTTACTATGCCGGTATTTCAGTCTGAGAGTTTTCCTTAAAATTAAATATTCTATAGAACCTTGAACAAATTTCTATCAGCACATACTTCCCTATCTTCAATATTTTCGAATTCTTGGAAGAAATAATACTGAAACAAATGAATCTCTGTAAGATTCCCTTTCTAACCTATCTGGCAATCAAGCATAGCAAGTACTATTTTGAGGTTGCTAAGATAGCAATATTGATAGCAAGATTCTTGTTAAAGTGACAAGAAGATCATATTGCTCAAAATCTATGATATGAATACCAATAATTTCAATCTTGTTATGATAGCAATATCTTTTTCCTAGCAATATTGCTATTTGCAAACAGAATCGACCTGAATTTTAACGCTACATATAAACGACACAGTCATTTAGCATTTCCTCAACATAATACGCATATGCATGCCAGCAGTGTTGTGGAGCTCCAGATAGGTTGTTCCACATAAATCATTCCAGACTTCTACTTTATAATCCAATCAATCTGACCATTGAACCTCTGAATCTTGCACTCTCATATTGAAACTCTCTTAAGTTTCGAATGCTCTCCTGAGTAGATTTCATGCCATCACAAAGCGTTATATTGTCAATATAGTACAGAAAGTATCAGTTATCATTCTTCTAGCTCGTTTTTGAAGGTTTAT
The DNA here is from genome assembly GCA_958510865.1 of Myrrha octodecimguttata. NCBI lineage: Eukaryota > Metazoa > Arthropoda > Insecta > Coleoptera > Coccinellidae > Myrrha > Myrrha octodecimguttata. The sequence goes on from OY294058.1 coordinate 62,250,979, forward strand.
GGACTAGAAATACTCATCCCAAGGACTATCCATCGAACATATGGTACACCAAGTTCGGTGATATAGTTGGAGCATCTCACGGAAATGCACAGTCGTTTTGGAAATATGAAGATAATGCCAGTGAAAATTTGAAGAGTTTAGGAGAAAGTGGTGACACCAGAGGTCTTGAGAAAGAACTCAAGGAGAAAATGGTAAGTCTATGAAATGTCATAATCAAGTAAAAGGATAAGATAATGAGAATCATTTGAAATGACGTTGTAATACCAGAATATTTCTTGTAGGGAAAGAGTGTGCGGACAATAATCAAGGCCAATGGTTTGAGGTATCCGAATATAACAGGAAAAACCTTCGCATTCTTCAGAGTCGATGCAAAAAACCATTTGGTTTCGATCGTTACGAAAATAACCCCATCTCCTGATTGGATCCTTGGAGTATCCGATTTTGAGTTGTGCCATGAAGACTGCAGTTGGACAGAGCAACGGGTTTTGAATTTATACCCTTGGGACATTGGCACAGATGATGGCCTTTCGTATAACGTGAGCAAAAAAAAGAAATCATGATGATCATTTTTTACTAACTATAGTAACCAATCAAATTACTTAATTTTGAGTCATGTGTCAGTTGTGAAACAGCTGTAGTCAGCCTTCTTGGATCCGCTTCTTCGGTGTAGGTGTTTTGGTTGATTGGATGATTGGCTCTGATCAAGGGGGAATATTTTTTGTTGATTTATCGACGGATATTCGTCCTTGTGATTATGTTATTTATTATTACTGGATCTCTTCCTTCTCCGTGAAACCAATTCCTATCTTTATTTTTAAAATTCAAGTTCTTGCTGAGACACCCTTTAGTTACTTATATTGAAACCCCTCTTGAGACTAAAAAAATAAATTAATCTTTGCTTCTCACAATCGTTTAATGTTGAAAATGAATATATGTACATCATTTCCACTTCTAGAGTCCCAAGGAACTTGCTGCTGAACCTAAGCCGATCCAAAAAATTAAAACGGACAGTCAAGATTCTCCATTTTATGACCCAGAAGGCAAAGAAATGAAACCCTTCGCTAAATTGTACCTAACAAGATTAAAAACGTACAAAAAAGAGTGCGTCAACACCGAAATAACCACAAACGGGCCTTCGGACGAAACCACAACGGAAGAAGAAGATGATTGTCCAACCACTCCATACTCAGATTGGTCCCCATGCTCGGTCACGTGCGGCAAAGGTACCAGATTTCAACAGAGGGAGTTTCTCTACCCAGACGAAGAAGAGGAATGTAAGGAATCGCATCCGTTGAAGAAATTCGAAGAATGCGATATGGGCAAATGTATCATACCAGCGGATGATCCTAGATGTGAAGTCACCGACTGGAGCGAGTGGTCGAGTTGTACTTCTGAATGTGGTAATGCCATAAGGACGCGGGACAAGAAGTTGAAGAATCCGCAGTACTCGGAAGAGTGCGAAAATAATCATCCCTCTTTTCTACAGGAGAATGGACCTTGTGGTGAAAAGCAAGAACCTTGCGAGAATGAGATTGAGGTAAATTATACAGGGTGTTTCACCATAAACTGGTCAAACATATATAGCCGTATGGATGACATTGAGAAAGTCATTTTTGTCTAATGACATATACCCAGTTTTCGGCGCATAAGCGAGATACAGGGTGTTTAATGTCAACTTTGGGCAATATTCTGATAACTGTGGTGATTTATACGTGACCTTTGAAATAACGGTTTTTGGTCACATCTTAGTATTTTTTGGTGGTCACTTCAATTGTTGTGTATGATTTCTGGAGAAAATATTTCAAAATGGCGGAAAACTTACAAAGTTGGAATTTTTTGTTTTCGAAAAGCAAATTCATCCAAAATTGTTGAAATCTTTCGAGGTTGAACTCACACCTTCATTCTGAACACTGGGTTGAAAACAGAATGGAAAAATATCCATTGGTTTTCATTTTATAGCCTTCCAAAGACTCCGCTCGGAGCATAAGGACTTGCAACTTACCAGAGACATGTCGTTACTCAAACGAAACGATATGTCTCTGGATGAAGGAAACGTGGTTTCCGAAACGTGCGTTAAATGCAGGAAGTATAAATGGATTAGAGGGTAGTTACACACCGTTTTGTTATCGTCTTATATCATAAAATACAAATATTATCAAAGAAGGCGAATTTTATGGATTCCAGCTCATGAGCAGCTCTGCTACTGTGTCTGTACGTGGCTTAATATCGCAAGAATCTGAGATAATCTGAGATTCAATGAAAGACTTCTTTACTGTTTCAGAATCCAAAATGTGAGGAATTTGCTTGGAATTTTTGGAGTCTGTGCAATGTAACATGTGGCGAAGGATTCAAGAAAAGGATAAGAGCACCGAAAGAAGGAGAAGAGAAAGAAATCGAAGAATTGAGATGTAAATTCGAGCAAGAAGTAACTTGTTACGAACCCCCATGTTCAGATGAAGGTAAGATATCGTCATTTCAGATCCAAATGCATAAATCCAAGTAAATATTGTTGATTATGAGCTTAACAACACAACAACGGATTCCGAAACTACTGTTGGGTTTTCCGCGTCTTATTTTTACGTACGATTTATCATATAGGTTCACTTCTTTGACAGGCAATGCTGATAATAATATTGGAGGAATGGACGTTTTCAATCAGGTAACCACACAGATATACTCTCAACCTTATGGTCCAGTTCAAAATTGCAAAGTTTCTGAATGGTCCAGTTGGGGACCATGTGAAATAAAGAGTGGCAAATGTGGCAAGGGTTACACTTCTCAACATCGGCAAATATTGGTAAGAATATCACGACATATATTATATATTTATTGTATTCGCACACTTACTCTAGTGAACAGGATTAATTTAATTCGGCTCAAATTTCTATGATTTTGGAATTTTGATCCAACAATGGTCTTGAACATAGATATATATAGGTAACATGTCAATTCTGTCTTCATCTTGTGAGATCATTGCGGTGGGCGCGCTATATTGGAATTATGTAAACTACACCATTTGAGATTGAATAAAAGTTGTCGAATAATTCGATTTCGAATGAATTCAATCAAGAATCAGTAAAAAAAATGGGTTCTTGATGATGGGCAAATGATAGATGCATAGAATACATATGGTGCGGACATAGATGCATAGATTACGTTTATGCTTTGCATCTCGAGCAAATGAGACAAACCATAGATCATTTCCTTTTCCATTCAAAGAGACAATTTGCTTTCTGAGACATGATGTAAGCATGATGTGAAAAACATGGTGTGCTCATCTGAAAAGTGAGTGACTTCAGCTAGCAGAAAATACAAGGAGTTATATATTCGGTACTTTGAATTTGCATGTTAATTCAAAGCACAGAGTATATAACTCTTTGTATTTTCTGCTAGCTGACCTCACTAATTTTTCAGATGAGCACACCATGTTTTTCACATCATGGATATAAGTAAAACAGCTCATCATGGATATAAATAAAACAGCACATCACTTTTTTCATTCGAATTCAAGGAAATATATATTCTGTGCTTTGAATTTGAATGAAAAAAAGTCATCAGTGGTAAATACTATCACAGATGAGCACAATATGTTTTACTTACATCATGGTCTTAATGATATTCGAGATATTTCATCAAGTGATTCGCAAGAAATCAATGTATCTTCCTAGCCTGTTCTTTTCGTCTCTCTCTCACATCGTTATCAACTTTCTTTCACAGTTTTCAAGGAAAAGTGTGCAGTTCGTGTCTGTACAGGGTGGGCAAAATTCGTTGTCTACTGAAGGGATCTCAAGAACTATAGCAGCTAGAAGAAAACTGATAACACATTCTCGTGCTCTTTTTTTCTGACTAATACGAATCTGAAAACAGATCCAGCTTATCGTTCATAGAACTTGAGTTATGAGCGAAAATTGAGAAGTTGTCATTTTCAATAATGCAGAATAACTCGCATGTTTGAACTCGTATTCCAAATCTGCTATCTTGCTACAAAATTTTTGCTGTTTTCAAAAATGTATCATATGTCGCTATTCACATGAATATTACATGAAAAAATATTCATTTATTTTTTCCTGCTTTTCTATTCACTGTTGAATTATGAGTAGGCTGACGTTACCATAGCGACGATTCAATATGCATTAACTTTGTGTGAACTTGCGCCTCTATGATTGGAATCAGCGATTGCTGAATGAATATTTCTATGGTTAATTTGTCATAGTTCTTAAGATCAGCAATATTTTGGGTCATTAGGGATAATAAACAGATTTTCTATTGCTAATCTTAAGAACTATGATAAATTAACCATAGAAATATTTATTCAGCAATCGCTGATTCCAATCATAGAGGCGCAAGTTCACACAAAGATAATGCATATTCAATCGTCGCTATTGTAACGTCAGCATACTCATAATTCAACAGTGAAAAGAAAAGCAGGAAAAAAGTATTGACAATTTTCTTATGTAATATTCATGTAAATAGTGACATATGATACATTTTTGAAATCAGCAAAAGTTTTGTATCAAGATAAGAGATCTTTCGACTATAGTTTACATTTGAAAAATCCAAAATCTTTCTCATTTCTCGAAAATGGCTGGATTGAAAAATTAAGTCACATTATCTTTGAATTACCCCTAGAAAAGTGCTGGTAGAATGTATCAACAGATGTGGAATACGAGTTCAAACAAGCGAGTTATTCAGCATTATTGAAAATGACAATTTCTCAATTTTCACTCATAACTCAAGTTCTATGAACGATAAGCTGGATATGTTTTCAGATTCGGATTAGTCAGGAAAAAAGAGCTCGAAAATGTGCTATCAGTTTTCTTCTAGCTGCTATATAGTTCTCGAGATCCCTTCAGTAGACAACGAATTTTGCCCACCCTGTATATTCATGGTTTGAACTGATAGATAGAACATTCACGGTCAAATTCACTCATTTCTGGCTGTAACTTTAGAAGAGTACGACCTAGACTGCTCGAGAATTTCCCCCTTGAATATTCACAAGAAGAATGTTTGAAACTGGAAATTGAACTCCTACGCACATTCTGAAGGAATATTATAAGCCAAAACTTCTTTTTTTGTCACCAGCAACATCAAATGAACGGTGGCAAACCGTGTCCAAGGAAACTAATGCGCAAGAAGCGTTGCACTATCTCATGCCATCCAGAGAAAACAGAAGAACCTACAACGAGACCGACCACAGAAGAAAATGTAACTTCACCAGCACCTTCAAAATCGCCTGTGGACGAGCCTGTAGATTGTGTAATGTCCGAATGGTCTCAATGGTCACCCTGTAGCTTCAACTGTGGTGATTCCGCTGTCCAACAACGAACGAGAAGTATCAGGGTGTACCCGAAAAATAATGGAAAACCGTGTGAATCTAGACTTGATGAGAGACCTTGTCCACTTCCTTTAGCTTGTTCGGACAAAGGTGTACCGCTTCTGTGATGATTTTTCAAAATTCAGTTATATACAGGGTGTTTTCGGAGGTTTGATTTAACTCATCTGCATGTTAATTAACTGAAATCTTCTTGTTATTTAAAATTATTCTTTTATCACGACAACAGAACTCTATACTACGTAAGTTAAGAGTTCATTGCTGCCTCGGTAGCCTAGTCGACTGTAAAGGTGGACTAGGATTAGGATGCTGAAGGTACCGGGTTCGAATCCCGGCGAAGTCATGGATGTTATGTAAAGTTTGGGGTATATATTTGTGTGTCTTAAAAATGAAAATTGTCTATAGTTGAGAATGAATGAGAAGTGTGCAATAAAAAAATGTTACTATGATCTGTGTACATGGTTTAAGCCGAGGCACATTAAAGAGATGATGAATGAATGAAGAGTTCATTGATAACGAAAATTGCAGAAGAGTTTTAGCGAATCAGGAATGTTTGGGGAATCTGAATTTCTGAAATGGTTGAATTCGTTAGAGTTTACCCCTATTTCACTTCGGAAACACTCTGTATTCACCTCGTTGTACCAATACGATTCGCTTGAATAAAAGTAGTAGGTATGTACTTATTATCGAATTTCCAATTCATCTAATATTTAATGTAGAATAAAGTTTCCATGGAAATTAGCCCTGTTAAGGAATGCTTAAGATATTGGTACATTATTACAAAAGTTGTGAATAATAAATTGTGTGATTAACTCATTTTATCTTCGTACTTTCAAAAATCTGAACTTGTTAAGAGACATATTATTAATAAATATTATGTAAGTATAGTCCATATTAAACCTACTGAGTTTTATTGATCGGCACAGTAGAATCAGTAATGTGACTGTATATAAAATAATATTATATCATTGTCTTTATACAATGATTATATATATTCGTTCTGTACGTAAATATACATAAATGCAAAGGATGAAATCAATCTCCAATAGAGGACCCTTTTTGTCCACGTTCAGGTAGTTCCAAACCTTTGTAGTGAGTGATGGACACACTGGAGGTCAGACTTTTGGTGAGATTTTTAGTAGCATTAGAAAAACATATTTAATTCGAATTCTCGAAATAGGAATATTTGTGTAGTCATTTATTGAGAGTTAAAATGGTAATATTCGCAACGAAATGGACGGGGAACCAAAAGCTTCAAGTTTGTGATTCATAATCGAAAAATGGCGAAATAACAGTTTTTTATTAGCATTCACGTTCACGTACCGTATTGTGTGTTGGCTACACTGAACCTTGTCATGTCTGTGCTCCAGATATTCAATAAATAGTCCCGGTGAGCAGTATTGGATATTGGAATACGTTTTAATTACTTTTATCGAACAGAACATCATCTTCGGTACATATAACTGTTTTATTCATTCCATTCCATAATTTGAATGGCATTTGTTCAGTTTAATTATATTTTCTGAAATGTGGCAAATATTGATTGGTTTGAGTTGAGAGTATTTTTCAAAGATGGCACTTATTTGCAATATCACCTCATTAGTTTTTGATATTTTCTCCATTTGTACATGTTGCTTTCACAGAACACATAGCTTTTTATTGTTGCTTTGCTCTTTTTAACGTTACAGTGAATTTAGCAAGTCACTGTAGTTTACGTTAGTCATCGAAGAAGGAATTTGAGAATAAACATTGCATGTAGAAGTCTGTAATGCAACCAGTTGATGAATGTAAATTCACTATAAATTGGCTAGATGGCGCTTGGTATAATATGCAAGCAACCAACGTTACACCTCTCAAACATATAATTGTATTTATAATTATAATTTCTATATAAATTCACTGAAATTTATTATAAATGAAAAGATGAAGTACTTCATTGAAATGTATTATGGATTTCGTCCATATTTTCATACTAAATAATAAGTAATGTATAGAATATAGTAATTATAGAACTCATATATTACTCAGTAATTCTTTCTATGAGTACAGCTAAATAAGAAAAGTTTCACAGTGCGAAATGTACTCGCTTCGGCGGTACATATACTAAAATTGGAACGATACAGAGAAGATTAGCATGGCCCCTGCGCAAGGATGACACGCAAAATCGTGAAGCGTTCCACATTTTTTAAAGATTTTAATGCTGAATTATTAAATCAATGGGGATTTTTCCTGAATTTGGGTTATTACCATTCAAATGCAAATCCCCATTTTTATTTTTCAGTTTTAGGTGATCAAACATTTTTTCAAAAATATAATATTGAAATTATGTGTTTGAAATGTGATGTTCTGAAGGTTCTTCATGAAAATCACTGCATTTTCGTTCAAAGGAAAAACCCCCATTTGTCTTCTCAATGATGCCAGAGGGAATTATTGTTATTGTTTTGCAATAGAAATAAAATTGTAAAGGGCGTAAAAAATTTTTACCTTCAATATGAACTTGAATATTTTTAACCAAATAGAAAAAAAATATGAAATATTAATTTCTATGAGAATCATTGGTTCTGTCACAAACTCATTGTTGATTAAAAATATTATAAATAATAATGAGAAAATCTTCGTATGACTCATGGGTTCAAACATCACTACATGAAGGTTCCTACTAATTCAGTTTTACTGTTCGACTGATAAAATTATAGTAGACAAGCATTATTCAAACACTTACCGACTAACCGGCTTTAAACAATCCATGACACAGTTTTATATTTTCAAAAAATGAGAATTATAAGCTCATCCGTTTAACATCGAATGTTTCGTTATTGATTTATTTATTTATTGATTATTTATTATTAATGCCGAAATAAATTTCTTGATTGTATTTCAGTGTCACTTTGATGCAATGTTCCAGCCAGTAAAATATATTGTGAAAAGTTTGATATTAATTCATGTGGTATTGGTGTTAGGAACTACTTTAGAAAGCAAGGATTGGCAGTTTGATCCTGATGAAGATCTGAATACGGTAAGTTGGAATTCATCACTATTGAGAATATTGAGATCCAGATAAATATACAGCCGATCGTACTTAGAAACTCGATATTTGTAGGGTAGGTTTGAACCTTACGAAAGCAAAATTCGTGAATGGGTGAAATCCACTCAATGATTTCGCAGATGTACATTCAAATTTTTTTTACAATATTTCCGAAATGACAGATTGGATCGGATTGGAATCCAATACTCCAAATGACGGCTCGAAGGTTCGTGCGAAATTTCATGAGGATATATGATGATTGGAAGGAAGCAAAATAAGAACTCAAGAAGAAAAAAATTAAATTTTTTTCAAATTATTCTATGTAACTATTATTACGAATTTCTGCACAGTCGTGCACGAGCATCTTGCAACTAGTTATCGAGTTTAATCATGGCTAGATCTGTTTTTTTTTTGAGTTATTTATCATTATAAATAATTTCAATACCGAGGAAAAATCCATCGAAATTTGACATATTTTTTCCCAATATTTCTGTAAATTGGAATTGGATCGAATTGAAATTTTGTCCACTGTTATGAAATGTAGGCCTTAAGGTCTATACAAAATCTCTTCAAAATCTGATGCATATTCACAAAAAAAATTCCTGAATAAAAATTTCGCAATTTTTAATTTTTTCCAATCTTATCATCATCAGAAATGCTGCACAAAGTTGTGCATTAGTGTTTATAAAAGTAACCAAGTCTCATCATGACTGGATATATATTTTTGAGTCATTCCGAAAAAAACGATACCGAAGAAATAACCACGAAACTTGAAAATATCCCAAAAAAATCAAGAAAAGCACTGACGTGAGGTTAGGAGGTTTTACGAGCTTGTTCAAATTCTAAATATTAGATCAACACGAAATTTTGCACCTAGATGCGTGTTGGTAATCCCCACCTGTTAACCAAGTTTCAATCTAATTGCATTTGTACTTCTTGAGATATTGCGGAAATAACGTTAAAATTCCAAATAACAACGAAATTTGGAAAATTTTTTTTCCTTATATCTCCCATATTACATATCGGATCGAATTGAAATTCAGAAAATTGTTGTTAAATACTGACTCTAAGGTTTGTGCCAAATTCCATTGAAATATAATCAATATTTTCAGAGAAAAAAAAATTTCATCAAAAATTTTAAATATTTTCTAATACATTTTTTCTTTAATTTTTTACGACTGTATCCACACGGAATTCTGCTTTAAATTGCGCGTTGGTAATCCAAAACTGTCCAGGAAGTTTCAATTTGATCGAGTCAATACTTCATGTGATATCGAAGAATTAACCTCAAAATTTCAAATGGTCCTAACTCCGAAACTATCCAACCGATTCCATCCATTAACGAACTTCACCGGGATATTTGGACTCCAAACCTAATCTGACTATTTCAAATCACTAAGTCTCTTCCTTCTAAAGTTAGAGCACATACGAACGGACGGACGGACAGAAACATAAGGTGCAAGGTATGTGCAGAAATTTCAGTGAAATCTGATTTATAGTTTCTGAAAAAAATTAGAAAAAAATGCCGCACAAAGTTGTGCATTAGATACCGAGGAAATCACCTCGAAATTTGAAATCATTTTTCTGCCAAAATCCCCCGAAAAATGAAATATTATTGTAGATGTGTTGCTCGTATCTGTACTTTTTTCTTGATTTTGATGTAATATAAACACTGTTTGTAAGACAATATTTATTCGTATGATTTACACTGATGTGTCCTGAAGGTGGACTTAATCAATTTTTCTATAAATACTGTTTGTAAGACAATACTTATTGTATAATTTATAGTGATGCGTCCTGAATGTGGACTTACATGGAAATAAAACAAAGATGTGCTCTGTATGTGAGCTATTCAATCAGGTCGATTCTGTTTGCGTATTGCTATGAACCTTGCTATTCTAGTCATATTGCTTTCTTTCTAATTAATAGCAATATGGCCATGATGTTACGTATTGTGTTTCGAGTGTTATAGCAATGTTTGTTATGAATTCTGTCATAACAATATTGCTATCATAGACTTCCATAATTGGTGATTTTAGAGCTGACAACACTGTATTTTGTGACTTTAGAACTACGAGGAAGATGAAAATAACCCTAATTCGTGAGTTTTCTTCATGGTTTCGCATACATAACCTCTATCTACGGCTTTCTTTATTCATGTAAACATCGACATAAAAAATGTTAGGACACGAAACGAGTCAAATTGACCAATAACCAATTTCCTGGATACCAATAAAATATTAATTATCAGAAATCGAATGCAGCAATTTTATTCAGGCGTTAATAATTCGAAATTCGATAAACTTTTTGGTTGGCACTTCAAAGGGATTGCTGTTGTTGAGATGATTAGAATAATCATCTCAGCTGTTGTCTATGCCTGTATCTTAGTCTAATAATTTTCCTTGAAATTAAATAATATTCTAGAGAACCTTGAACACATTTTCATTAGCATATACTTTTTTTTTATTCATGTAAACATCGACTTATTCGAAAATGTTATGAAACAGAAAAACCAATTAAAATCAAATTGACCTATTTCCTGGATACCGATAGAATTTTGGTTTCCAGAAATCCAATGCAGCAATTTTATGCAGGCGATAATAATTCGAAATTCGATGAACTTTTCTGTTGGGAATTCAAAGGGATGGCTGTTGTTGAGATCATTAGAATAATCAGGTCAGCTGTTGCATACTATGCCGGAGTTTTAGTCTAAGAATCCTTAAAATTAAATATTATAGAGAACCTGGAACACATTTCTATAAGCACATTCTTCCCTATCTTCAATATTTTCGAATTCTTGGAAGAAATAATACTGAAACAAATGGATCTCTGAGAGATTCTTTTTCTAAACTTTCTTGTTATGAAGCATAGCAAGTACTATTTTGAGGTTGCTGAGATAGCAATGTTGACAGCAAGATTCTTGTTAAAGTGACAGACCATATTGCTCAAAATCGTTGATCAGAATACCAATAATTCCAATCTTGTTATGATAGCAATATCTTTTTCCTAGCAATATTGCTATTTGCAAACAGAATCGACCTGAATGAATGATGAAATGAACCAGTATTTCTGGGGTGTAGAGAGAAATTGTACCTACTGTTCTAAAAATAGAACACAGGGTTCAAACACATGGTCCCTAAACTGAAGGTTTAGGGATGAATTGGTAGGAAATCTTCAAGTTTTGAAACCAAAGAGATAATGCAATTCTTCGGCACAGTGGCGTAGACAATTATCGAATTGAATTCGATGTACTGTTGTGAAATATATGGTGTAAGGTCTATGCAAAATTTATGCGAAAAGAAAAAGTTTAAAGAAATTAAAAATAGTTATTTATTATACAAGGGAAAAAAGTATTAGATTTTAGCTCGAGGTTATGTTGTCTCTTGACGCCTTTGAATAAAGAACAATGTTCTTCATTCAGAGCCCGACGCGAAGCGGAGGAGGACCATTGTATAAAGAGGGGGACTAAAAACCGAGAGCTAAAATCTTTTATTTTTTCCGTGTAAAATACACTATTTTTTTCTGTGACAGGAAAAACGACAATTTAATAGTGAAAGAACATATTATTACAATATATTAAAGTCAGAATGTTATCGATATGAAATTTGAATTTTTAAACTAGTATAAGCTGTTGTAGTTATAGCGACCTGCGTTCAAGTTCAAGGAACATGTCATCCACGCAATGCACATTTAATAATTGATATAAAGGAAATGTAACTCATGTTCAATAAAATATTCTAAAATCAATTATCTTCCTTTATCTATATGTATTAATATCCGGGAAAAAGTAATTTCGTGAAAAGTTATATTTTGTTACCTGTCAACAGAGATAAAATGTCAAATTTATTTCCCGACACAGAAAAAATTATTTTTTTCGAATTGTTTAATGACAGGACCATCACGAGATTTCGTTCAAAGTTAGGCATCATCATTTTTTAACAAACTTATTATGTAAGTTTTTCGAGTTATTCCGGATACAATATCAATAACGGCATAGCCGGAATTTCGTTATCTTGAGAAAAATGATCGCTGAAAAATAGATATGTTACAGCTCCAAATAATTAGAAGGCATGGATATCCATCGGAATCTCATATAGTAGAAACAGAAGACGGTTATTTACTCACCATCCACAGGATACCAGGATCAAAAGATGGTAAAAGGGATGGTCAACCGGTTTTACTTCAGCATGGCCTTCTATCAAGTAGCTCTGATTGGGTCGACGAGGGAAATAAATCTTTGAGTAAGTTGTTAGTCGATGTTTCAAAAAACTTGATTTCCCGCAAATCGTCAAGAAATTCCAGACGAAATTCCTCAGAGAAAAAGTCAAGATTTGCCAACTGGGAAAAATTCATTTCCTTACTCTAAGGATCTATGGGGTTGACTATTTCAGCCTCTTCTAAGAATACTTCAGGGTTGGAAAAATTCCAAAATGTGTAGTTTTATTGACATAATATTAACCAAGTTTCGTGTCTTTAGCTTTATACAGTGCGCGTCAAAATTATGGAACAAATTCATTTTCTCAGAAGAAAAATATTTGGCAACAAAATCCTGAAACAGGTCAATTTTTGTTTCACTTTTACCAAATTTATATACATTTTTGAAGGATTTTGTTGCTCCCTGTGCCATCCCCATCAACCCTCTAAATTTTTTGAATAGGGAAGGTGGGTCATGTGGTACTTTTTTGGCACGGTCTTTGTATCTTATTCACAGGCGTGCAGAAATTTTCAAGAAAAAAAATTTTTTTTTTGAAAAATTAGTTAGTTCAAACAGGTTTTCAGTATGTCATGGCTCATTTACTTTGAGACGATGGTACCTGATGAAATTTGTCACCGAATGGAAGTCGACCATTACACTTTTGTTCATGCACAAATTTCATCCCCTACGAACCCTTTAATGAAGAAAAAAATGTTTGCACGTGAGGGGGTTGAAAGGGGTTGAAAGTTGTGCATGAACAAAACTGGAACGGTCGACTTTCAATCGGAGACAAATTTCACCAGGTACCATCGTCTCAAAGTAAATGAGCCATGACAAAGTGCATATACTGAAAACCCCTTCGAATTAACTTATTTTTCAAAAAAAAAATTTTTTCTTGAAAATTTCTGCACGCCTGTAAAGAAGATAGATACAAAGACATTGCCAAAAAAATACCACATGACCTACTTTCCCTATTTAAAAAATTTAGAGGGGATTATGTGGATGGCACAGGGTGGAACAGAAATCCTTCAAAAATGCATACAAATTTTGGTAAAAGTGAAATAAAAATTGACCTGTTTCAGGATTTTGTTGCCAAATAATTTTTCTTCTGAGAAAATGAATTTGTTCCATAATTTTGACGCGCACTGTATACGGGAAAAATAAAGAAGAGAAACAATTTTTTTGTTAATATTGAGAGTGGTGTAACTTTTCCGGGGGGAGGTTTTTCAAAAAATTTCCATACAAAATACTTACCTTAATTTTCACCACAGAATCATCTCCTACATTTTGCGGTGTTATTCAGATACACCCTGTATACGTACTTTCCTAAATTGTCAAATGAGGTTTGAATTTTTTAATATTGTGCGATTGAAGAACTATTGTGAAAAGGTATATATCCTCACTAATTTCTTCATCCAGTTTATTTCAGTTATAAACATTTCTAACGAAATATTTTCAAATTCCCGATTTATTATCGTTGCTATTTTTTTCAGGTTTTGCTTTAGCCGATGAAGGGTATGATGTATGGCTGGGAAATGCTAGAGGAAATCAATATTCCATAGGACACACATCGCTTCGAATAAATTCAGAACAATTTTGGAATTTCAGGTTCGTGATTCTCATTTAAAAACCGTTTTATATAGCAATAACGTTGAACGTTGTTAAAAGTAATGTCGATATGTAATAGTGGTATAAAACCAGTTTTTCGTTATTGCAAAGGTCATGGTGTTCGATACTAATGGTTGGTAATGATCGCAACAAAGGCTCTTGTTTATAATTTCAATTCGAAGAGAAATATATTACATTCAGGATTACGTATTGAGGTATACCTTGTTGCCGTAATTTAGGAAGGGCAGATAAATTTGAAGAAAACATTTGCTGGAATTTTTTTAACTCTAAATGTACCCATATACAACCAGGTTATGTTAATTCTAAATAAAATAATCTGATCGTTTGAAGTTTGAAGTTTGGGCTTTTCGACGCATTGAAATTTTCACTAGTAATACCACTAGAGGTCAAAATATTTCCGGATTTAATTGGACCCCGTGTGGTATTCAGAAGAAAATTCCACACCAAATATGTTTATTTCCAACAACATCAATTTTCGTCTTCATCAAGTACTTGCAAAACATAGAAGATTTTGTCGACTTGATTATTTAGTTATCATGGCAACTCAGTAAAACTCTAAGCTAGAAATTATTTCTGTTTTGAATTTGTCAAAAACAGCATGACGTAGAAAAATGTCTCGCTTCGGTCAAGAAAGTAAAGAAAATATTCGCCAGAATATTAAGTAGTTGACCACAGACCAATCTGTTGATCTGTGAGTTGACACCCGTGAATACTAGGAAATCGGAGGCAAGTGTATGGAAGCAGTTTATAAACTTTTGCGCAGAAAAAGCGTATGAATTCGACAGAGCGTATATACCTGTGGAAGAACTGGCGCTTATTCTTGAAGACTATGCCTTCAACATGCGAAAAAAGAACTCCGAAGACTACAAGTAGAATGTTATCAAAGTTCTATGGAACTCTACAGCTTTTCGAAAGGTATAATCTCAAATTTAATCCATTCTCAGATATAGAATTTGTCAACGCAAGAGCTGCAAAAAATGCTAAGCGTCGGAAGCTACAAATAGATCCAACCAAGAGAAAGGCAAGTTCATCCGCACTATCAGCGGACGAATTGAGAAAATATTTTGTCATTATAAACGTTAAAAAATTTCCAGTATAATTCGCTGTTGGGTACACACGAAGAAAATTCTTCCACTAAAATCATCCATTGCGATAGTGATCTGTCAGAAATACACGTTCTGATTGGTTGAAAATCACATGTATTGAATTTTCTGTGGAATCCAATGCATTTTTAACGAAAATCAGCTACCTTACTACTTTTAACTTTCTCGAGCAAAATCGCGGTGCTCAAACTACCAATGAGGCATGGTAAACACTGAATTCAGCATAGGTCGAAAACTTGATTTTATTTTCTTCAATTCTAACAAGTTTTTTTAATCATCACTGCATTGTTAAGGTATATCTTTTGCATAATTTGTAAAATTTATTTACAGTTGGCATGAAATGGGTGTCTACGATCTACCAGCCGTGATACAATTCATTAGTACTAAGACCGGAAAAGGGGGTAACATTCTTTATGTGGGCCACTCCATGGGAACGACTATGTTTTATGTGTTTTCATCCATGAGGCCAGAAATCGCTAAGCTGGTGAAATTTATGGTGTCCCTTGCTCCTGTGGCATATATGAAATATGTGCGTTCCCCAATTAGGTATCTTACGCCGTTTGTGAATGAGGAACAGGTTCGTATTTTTCTCTAGCGTATAATTGTTTTTATTTGTTGCTATCGCTCTGCCGAATGCGGAAAATTTGATAACAAAAAGAGCTGCCGACTTGAAACTTTCAGGGTAGGTTGCGTATCGGAATGGTACGATTGCATTCTTTAATGGGCCAAATCTACCAAATAATTTTGGAGTTATACTCATTTCAATTTTTGAGGATTTTTCTTATGAAATCGGATTGAAACTTCATGAATAGATCAAGAATACTCACGCGCAACTGCTTACAACATTCGATTGGGATAGTAGGGTTAGTAAATTTAAAAAAAAACTTTCTGGAAATTTTTAAATTTTATTGCAAATTTTTTTTTCGAAAATTTAGTCATCAGATTTATATGAAATTTTGCACAACAGTTTAATACATTTCAGGTTGGTCCGATTTTAGTTTTCCGATATATTGGGGAAAAAATATCGTGGATTGTTTGTTTTTTCCTCGATATGGTTGTTGTTTCAAGAATAACAGGAGAAACTGATCCTATCATAATGAAACTTGGTATCTAGTTGGAAAATTGTGATGTACAACTTCATGTGAAATCCAGTGATGTGTCATTGGAACAATTCGAAAAGAAATCTATTTTTCTTTGAATCTTTCATATTTGGCACTTAACAAACATCGAGTTTCTAAGTATTTTTTTGTAAGTTATTGGCGTCTGAGATAAGATTGCAGCGCCACGGTGGCCAGTTTTAGAACCTTAGATAGAGACATAGATTTTGTTTTGATAGTCGATTCTGTACTGTTTGTTAGTATTGGGTTTGATAATTTTTGATTTCACGATTTATTCAAAGACTTTTTAGACTTTTATAGTCGACGAGAGTATTACTAGGAGTACATATTCCATTCTTATGAAGTAGGTATGTATCATCCTTCAATCTAATTCAGTGTAGCAACTCTAAAATTACGGGGATATCTCCGAGGTTACACATAGTATTTTAATATTATTGATTTTCAGATCCAAATGGCAAGATTAATTTCAAATTATTTGTGTCTTAAAGGCTCAGAAGCTAGAAGTGTTCAGGAAGATGCATGTTATATTATATTACATGTTATTTGCAAAACTAATAAACTTTAATCCTTTTTACCTACCCAACTTGATTATTGATCAAATGCTCCCTCAGACCTTCTGCTCAAAAAGTTGAAAAACAGATAGTATTGTAAAACATACTTTTTGGAATGATAGACAAATACTCATAACTTTACTATTTTCATGGGGAAGGACTAAATTTACACAATATATTGTGAATAAAATGAATACATTCACATAAAACTGATGCTACTGGTACCGTAAGCCTTATTCATTATGGATTCACAAATAAATTCTTCCAACACTCGATTAGTTTTGAAAAAGCTGTAATAAATAAGTCTTGTACAATCTTGATTTCATCGGCAGAAGCACTTTGAGCGAAGAGTATTCATCACCAGATATTTCCTTGTCGAGACTCCTTAATGGTCCGTTCAACAGGCAGATTTTCGGAAGGCATAGCATTCCTCTTAAGTAACTTTCTCTGCTTGGATTAGGGGCCTGAAAAAAAATTATCTTCATGAATGTGATTTGAAATTTCATGAGCAATTCGTGCGTACCTCTATAAAAATGATCATCATCGGTAAATTGCAGGTATCAGACTCTGATAAATCTTGTTTGCTGGTTTACCAATTTTGAGTTACAAGTTGCCAAGGTTTTTATCGATTCTTCAACACTTTCAGTCCGACTTGTTGAAGGAAGTTTCTTTCACCAAAACTCGAAATTTTTTACCGGGCTGTGGAAATCTATGGGAAGGGACATTTGAGTTTGCTTTTTCTCAGTAGAGACACTTGTAAAATCACACAAACACCAAGAAAAATGCATAAACTTTCTCATTTTCTTAACATTTCTTTTAACTTGTCTATGATAATGTCTGTACCTCGGGTTACTCTGATAGCCACCAGAGGGAGTAGCGCTTATCTTCATTCGCCAATTGTGTGTATGATATTTATAGAGCAGATTTGATGCTTAATTCGAACATTCGAAGGCAAAATTCATGAATGGGTAATATCCACCGAAGGATCCTGCCGATCATGACGGTGTGGGGGAACATGCAAAATTTGTGAGGAACTGGTCCGGATTTAAACTTTGAACAATATACCTATTAATTATGAAGTAATAATTTTTAATTTTTAAAACATTATTCTCTATTTCAGTGGATAGCAGAGCACTTGGGTATAAAGCAATTCCTACCTGATAACAAAGTACTGAAATTATTGACATACGAATGTAAAGTCACAGACGGTGGAAAAATCTGTGAAAACCTAATTTTCATGCTTTGTGGCGCTGACAAAGAGGAGTATAATGAGGTGATCAATTATTTGTTTTTTCTGAAGAATAATTGATGTAAATTTGATTATACATTTCAGGAAATAATGCCGATTGTTCTGAATCATGTTCCCGCAGGATCGTCAACTAAAGCAGTCCTACATTATGGGCAGGAAATAAAGAACGATGGGAAATTTCAAGAATACGATTATGGAACTGAGGGGAATTTGAGACAGTATGGAACAGAAACTCCACCATTATACAATTTGACAAATATTCAAGTACCAATTTACTTGATGTACTCAGCAAATGATTTTCTAGCAAGTCCGATAGTAAGTTCATTCTGCGATTTTTTTTTCTGTCCTATTTCTGCACACTTTGCACAATTTCATTCTTGTTTACTATCCATTTTTTTATGATTTTGTGTACCTCATATCATTTTATGAAATCTAAAAGAAGAGGGAAGTAATTACTCACAATAGGCGACTTCAGTCCAAGTTGCCAACCCACAAATTTCCTCCAAATTTACTATCACTGGGAAGGGGAATTTCAGAACAAATTCGACATGATCAGGTTCGCGTTCGTTATAAATATTCGTAAAAGATGCTTCGGCTCCTCAAGCAAGATCATTTCTTCTGAATATAGGTTTTTGTTAAGATCATTTCCGATTGGCTGAAATTTTGGTTGAGATTCCTGATTTCATGTCAATAGTGTCAAATTTATATATACTCCATTCACTTTTATAATGTAGCCCGGTTGGCCATGATTTAGGTTTATCAAGTTTTTTCCCTTAAAACTGACGCAGGTTGGCACTCATGAAATATCGGCAATGTCAAAGGACGTTGCCAAATTTCAATTTCTACTATTATCAATATCTATCAATCGATTCTAGATTTCTAAATCTCAGCATAATAACGCTTGCAAACTAAAAATGCCGAAGGTAGTTTTGAAGAAGCAGAGGCAAAGTATCAGGAAGTGCTATGTAGAATTGAAATCTGCTTATTCTGATAGTAACCCTGATAATTTGGAATCAATAATTCAACACAAGCTATCCAACATTTTCGACGTATGTGAGTGAAAACCAAGGAATTACATTTTATATGAATAGATATTTATTTTTTAGCTGCTCATCAACTCAATAAGGAAGATTTTAAGTGAAAGAGACGACAAAGAATTTCCTTCTATTGGAGCACCCAAAATGACACTGACTACAGACTTTATTTTTTTCCAGTATTAACAGAGACAATAGTTTCTTCAACATTCGCCAGGTCTTTGGAATTATTGAATTCAAATAATATTTTCTCAATTTCATTACTTTATCAATGTAGATTGACATTTAAAAGATAAGTAATTACTACGACCTCTATGTAGAGAGGACAACGTTGCATAGTTATCTGACAGGAAAATGACTATAACCTAACATTTTCAAAATATACACGGTGAAATCTGTCAGGATGTCATGGCCAACCGGGCTACATTATAAAAGTGAATGGAGTATAGGATATGTTCCGCCAATCAACTTGGTTATTTCGGTTGCCGGTTTTCGGTTTCGTAAATATAAAATTTACAGTTGGTTCCTGAAGAAAAGGTTTACTAAGGATTTTGATTGATGAAAAAGCAACCTTCCTGTCACCAGAATGACAGTCAATGTTCCATGGAAACATATCCATGACATAGAACAATCTATATGTACCTTAGGATCCATAGACCATACTTAGTAATTAATTTATTGTTGATTGTTATCTCGTCTATGTTATATGGATGATGTAAAAAACATGGTGTGCTCATCTGAAAAATGAGTTGTATATTCTATGCTTTGAATTTGCATGTTAATTCAAAGTACAGTATTTTGTGTTGGAATTACCTCTCTAACACCTCTCCACTGTGTCCATATGATGAAGACGTATGTTTATCACTGAAACATCCGACATACCTAACAACCCCGGCTGAGTATTGGATTATCCAAGACCTGTCTCGACAGACTCAGACGGTATAATTGGAAAGCTTGTCTGAATGGCCATAGCAGCCGAGGACATCTAAAAGAATAGAATAAGAAGAAAGTACAGTATATACAACTCTTTGTATTTTAATCTTGCTGACGTCACTCATTTTTCAGATGAGCAGCACATCATGTTTTTTAGATATATCATGATTATATGGATCGTAAAGTAAATAAAGATTGTTCTATGCGATGGATATGTTACCAAAGAACATTGGCTGTCGTTCTGGTGACAGAAAGATTGCTTCTTCATCAATCAAATTCTTTAATTAAACTTTTTTTTTGGAACCAGCCAAATATACCATATTCACGGAACGGAAAACCGGCAACCGAAATAACCAAGTTGATTCGCGGAACATATCGTATATAAATTTGACACTATTGACATGAAATCAGGAATCCTAACTTAAATTTCAACCAATCGGAGATGATCTTAACAAAAACCTATATTCGGAAGGAATTATCGTTTGAGGAGCCGAGGCATTTTTACGGATATTTATAAATAACGCGAACCTTATCAAGTCGAATTTGTTCTGAAATTCTCCCTTCCCCAGTAATAGTAAATTTGAACGAAAGTTGTGAGTTGGCAACTTGGACCGAAGTCGTCCATTGTTTCTTATGACAGTTAATACTTTGATGTTTATTATGTCAATGTTTTCTGCGTTCTTTTCGTGTGATTATCGTTTCATATTTTTTAGGACGTTATAAGAATGTCTAAGGAATTGGTGTCTCTTAGTGGAATGTATCTGGTACCACTAAAGAAATTCAATCATGTGGATTTTTTATTCGGCAAGGATGCATTCGAAGTAATTCACAAACCTTTGATAAAAGTTTTGAAGAACTTCCCTGAGATAGCTCATGTTACACTAGTCTAATGAGTTGGTTATTGATTGTGTTTGAAACATCAATAAAATATTTATGTAACTTAAGTTTTTTCCTTTCTTCCCCATAATAATATTACAAGAAAACATATATTTACAAAGTAAACATAATAAAAATTTAACTTTGAAAAACCAAGAATAACTCGTATCAAGGAAGTAAAGTGCTACAGAACCAACAAGAAGAGGAGAGTATACTCCGATGATGGTGGTCGATTGGGGCATTGGATCTCGGATTGGCCACATTTTAAATTGTAATCCGAACAATTGATAGAAGTGCTATACCAAAAACCGCTGGAATTCTGAGTCGAATTCGCTTGAATGGGAAAAATCCGCTTGATGTTTCCGTGAATAATTGTAGGTACGAATTTTTTTTCCTGGTATTTTAAAACATACAGATCAGATCGAGTTGAAATTGAGTACTACTTGGCTGAAAAATGCCGGATCGAAGGATTATGCAAAATCAGAAGATGGCGCAGGAAACGGGATTGATCCTTTTTATACCGATTTTTACGAGCTTGTTCTGGGGAACAGCGCTTTGAAGTTTCGTCACAATCAGGTCGATTCTGTTTGCGTATTGCTATGAACCTTGATATTCTAGTCATATTGCTATCTTTCTAATTTATAGCAATATGGCCATGGTGTTACGTATTCTGTTCCGAGTGTTATAGCAATGTTTGTTATGAATTTCGTCATAACAATATTGCTATCATGTACTTTCATAATTGGTGATTTTAGAGCTGACAACACTGTATTTTGAGACTTTAGAACTACAAGGAAGAAGAAAATAACCCTAATTCGTGAGTTTTCTTTATGGTTTCGCATACATAACCTTTATCTACGGTTTTCTTTATTCATGTACACATCGATATAAAAAATGTTAGGAAACGAAACTAGTCAAATTGACCAATAATCAATTTCCTGGATACCAATAAAATATTGGTTACCAGAAATCGAATGCAGCAATTTTATTCAGGCGTTAATAATTCGAAATTCGATGAACTTTTTCGTTGGCACCTCAAAGGGATTGCTGTTGGGATGATTAGAATAATCATCTCAGCTGTTGCCTACTATCGCTGTACCTTAGTCTAGAATTTTCCTTAAAATTAAATAATATTCTAGAGAACCTTGAACACATTTCCATTAGCATATACTTTTTTTATTCATGTGAATATCGACTTATTCGAAAATGTTACGAAACAGAAAAACCAATTAAAGTCAAATTGACCAATTTCCTGGATACCGATAGAATTTTGGTTTCCAGAAATCAAATGCAGCAATTTTATGCAGGCGATAATAATTCGAAATTCGATGAACTTTTCTGTTGGGAATTCAAAGGGATGGCTGTTGTTAAGATCATTAGAATAATCAGGTCAGCTGTTGCTTACTATGCCGGTATTTTAGTCTAAGAATTTTCCTTAAAATTAAATATTCTAGAGAACCCTAAACAAATTTCTATTAGCACATTCTTCCCTATCTTCAATATTTTCGAATTCTTGGAAGAAATAATACTGAAACAAATGGATCTTTGTGAGATTCCCTTTCTAACCTTTCTTCTTATGAAGCATAGCAAGTACTATTTTGAGGTTGCTAAGATAGCAATATTGATAGCAAGATTCTTGTTTAAGTGACAGATCATATTGCTCAAAATCGTTGATCAGAATACCAATAATTCCAATCTTGTTATGATAGCAATATCTTTTTCCTAGCAATATTGCTATTTGCAAACAGAATCGACCTGAATGTCTGCAAATTTCTGATTTCGAGCCAAAATGGTCTCGAACGATTAGGTTGGACTTCCTGAAGAAGAATCCCTGGTCAATTTCAATTCTGTCCATCCGGCCGTCCGTTCGTCCGTAGGTGCTCTTACTTACGAAGGCGACTACCTAGCGACTCGGTTAGTGTCAGATTAGGTTTGGAGTTCATGTATCTCGGTTAAATTTTTTGATGGGTGAAATTGGTCCAATAATTTCGGAGTCAGGCCCACTTGAAATTTTGAGGTTGATTCCTCGATATCGCCTAAAGTACTGAATCAATCAGATTGAAACTTAGAAAACATTTCAGAATACTGATGTGCGACTTGGTGCGAAATTCCGTGTGGATCCAGTTTTCAGAAAATTAAGAAAAAAATTATTCGGAAATTTTTCGAATTTTTAATGAAAAAGCTTTTTTTCTCCTTAAAGTCAGTATTTAACAACAATGCTCGAAATTTCAATTTGAACCGATATTTATTTCCGGAGAAAAAAGGAAAAAAATGCCGAATTTCGTTGCTATTCGAAATTTTAACGTTAATTCCGCAATATTTCAAGATGTACAGATGAGATCAGATTGAAACTCTGTTACCAGGTGAAGATCACCAACACTCAACTTGGTGCAAAATTCGTGTTGATGTAATAGTTAGAATCTGAACAGGCACGCAAAAGCACCTGACCTCACTCAAGTGCTTTTCTATAGATTTTTTTAGATAGTCAGGATAGCCGAGGGATCACTTCATTTAGACATATTTCTAGAGTTACCATATGGGGTATGAGCCAGGATGGTTCGCTTACCGTGAAGATTTTGAGAAGTTAGTTCTGTCTTCTAACTTTCCCCCATAAAGAGTTGAAGTCTCGTCAAATTTTTGCCTTTTCTTGTTCAAGCTCGCTCCGAATCAGAGCTTCTTCGATTAGTATAGTATAGAATTAATCAATTAGGATTTTTTTAGAATAATAGCACAGGTGCATTCGCCATTTTGTATGTATGTTGATAATGAGGTACGTTGGACAAGCTAGTGGAAGCAATAAAGGTTGATTCTCAATATACGTTCCATAACCTTCCAGTATCCTTCCGTATGATTTACGTCAAAATTTAGTAGACAAACATGTCATTTAGACGGAACGTGAACGGAACGTATAGTGTGCATACATCAATTCATTTACACGTTATAATATTTTACGGGAAGGATACTGGAAGGTTACGGAACGTATAGTGAGAATCAACCTCAATTCTGAAAAATATTACGTCAAAATATCTACCAAAAATTGAACAAACAGATTATGGCCTACCTCATTTTGTCACAGCCAACCTGGCTTGAAAAACTAGAAAGCTAACATTTGGAGCATTTCGAACCAAACTTTGAGCACATATTATGATTGAAAAAACGAAGATTCAAGGTTCTAATCAGCTTTCTGACAGGTCTCTGTGCAGAGACGGATCTAGGATTTCAGCGCCCGTGGCAAGTTATGCGCCCTTTCAATTTTTTTTTCAATGACTACATACTTTTCAAGAATGATAGTATTTATTCTATTCCAAAGATATTCTACTATTATCATATTCTTTTAAGAACGAGCATCAGATTCTTATGTATAACAAACAATATGTGTATAGAAATTACTTTAATCTCCCATGTACCTTATAAGGTAGTGAAGAGAACTCACAATACGATAATGAGGGTATGAGGAAAACAAAAAGGAAGCGAATAGAATAATTAATTCTCAAAATAATATATAAGCATTCAAAGCTTCAAAAAAACAATAAATGAAAAACAGAAATACATTAGAGAACAGACATGCCAACAAAGGTCATAACGAACATTTTAATATTACGTTTTTCAATTCGCCATGATGTAGGGTCATTAAAATCAACTGGTTCAGGTTTAACCTCAGTAAGTCCCGATTCCTCGTCAAAAGAATGTTCCTTGCCCGAATTATCCGAAATGGAATATTTTCTTACGATAGACTCGGTACTTGAAGAAGTAGAAGGAAATTCCGCTACATGATGGGCTTCGCTAGTGGAACCACCTTTTGTCGACACAATACCCGCATCGTTCTTGAAGTAACTTGAGATATTACTAGTATTTCTTTTTTAGGTCTAATAATTTTCCGAGATTGCGATCCTGATAGTTTCTTGGGCGGCATTGCAGTTGGTTATATCAACCTAAAATTATATAAGATTCTGAAAATGCATGGACGTCAAATCGGAATATTTTGCGCGCTCGTTTATATTCATATCTGAATTGTCTCAATGCCCGACAAATGTCAGGAGGACAGAAAAAGGTTTTATGTTTCAGTGAAATTCAAGAATCATACTATTCATTTGATCGACAATTGATCGTCTTTCTGTAGTACCCATAGCTAAGGAGCTGATCAATAAAATACAAGAGATACGATAAATTCATTGTATTCTTCTCAACATTTTTACTTTTTTTATAACTTCTTCTTATACCTATGTAAACTTGTGAATTTTTGGTACAACGCAATTTTTATTGAATCGGTATAAATTGGGATCTCGCAAATAAAATTCGAACGATAATATCGCCGACATATTCCCAACACAAACATAACCTTATAAATTTTGCAGTCTCTAAGTTATATCTTTCGAAAATGATTGACTCTCGTCAGAATATAATTTGACCGAGCGCGCAAAAATCCTCAATCCTCAATCCTCGAAATTGAATCATTCAAACATACCTGATAGAAATTTTTAAACTTTTTCTAGCACGAATAATTTCCCGGCCCGCTTGCTCGATCACGTTATTTGCGGTATTGCACATAATATAAAATATAATGATAAGTTCTTGGTTCCTATTTTTCTTATTGATGCCATCAACTGCGCCGCTGCATGGAAGTACCCCACATGCGAGAAAAAAAGTAGTAATAATAAGACTGAGGAGATTTCATCAAGCCTATCGGTCGTAAACGTCTTCGAAATACATTACCCTTATCAAAGCCGGTGTGATGAACGATTCGGCGAATAATGTGGACGGTCTGAATCTCTTTGTCATGCTGTCAAGAAACCGACCCTAGACGGAGCGCTACCGCCGCTAGCTCGAATCATTAAACTCCCTCTGAACTTGCCGCTAATTGAGGTCTTCAGTGTTCGAATAACAAACATCTGGACGCGATCGGGAATCGTAGGGCGACCGACAAGTGTAAATTCATCATCTGTTAATTCATTGGTAACTGCTTGTCGCCGCATACTGTACAACAGGTGCATGCACTATAGCACCGCTCTACAATATGAATGGACGCTGAAGTGAAGAAACATCATTTTAAGAAAAAAATCATAATTTTGCGCCCCTAGTTGGTTGGCGCCCGTGGCAAATGCCTCCCTCGCCACGCCCTAGATCCGGCTCTGTCTCTGTGAGCTGATGTCTCAGGCTGTGCTTAGAGGCAAGCCAAACAGCCATACACATCACTTCAGAATGCCCGGCAAGCAAGAGGTAAGAGACCTTTGGGAACATAAACGAACTGAAGTACGTATCCTTCAGTTAGAAAATAGAGTTCATTCTAAGGCTGGATCTGCTCAAGAACCTTTAAATGTGTGAAAAATGAGTCACTAAAGCCGCAAGAACACAATGTAGTTACGCTTCATCATACTCTAAATCTTCTTATATGAACAATGAAATTCTAAGCTCAAACAGAAATCCTAAAACAGCCATTGGCTATGTTTTTCCATTCTAAAAGTATAGCTCAGTTGCCGCCTCAAGTTCTACTGACCATCCCACAAGTTATCAATCTTTCAAGATACACATTTTTTCACGACTTGAACCTTGTGATCACGAAATGCAGTATATCTAAGCTCATGGAACCGTGCGATATTTTCTCTCGCTCATCGGTATGGCAGCAGGAGTTCGGAGAGAGTAAGTAGCAGTCGAGCATTCCGTAGTCATAGAATTCATCCTGCACCAGTCAGGTCAACACAGATATTGCCGCTTTACTGTTAACTCGCATTCCTTCAGTTCATAGCAAATGTTGTGGTGTGTGCAGTGTTTCGTTCTATTGATTTAAGCCTGCGTGCTCAGGGCAGAAAATTTTGGAGGTAGGGAGCTTGAATGAAATGTTGTAAAGGACTGAGGAAAATATTTTCCTGTAACAATGTCATTGTTTATGATTGGGTCGATTGTTATTGCCAGAGAAAATGCCATTATGGGATTCTTTGAACTCAGCTTCTATTGTTATTGGAATATTGTGGAAATAAGTTGATATTTTTCTTAGAATTGTTGTTCGTGTATAGAAATAATTGAATGTGATGGAATTTTCAGTGATACCGCTTAATGGAAGACGCATTGATTGTAAATGTTACAAAAACAGGGTGAAAAAAAAGATAAATGTCCTTTTAATCGCCTGAATTGTCAGTAATTTTGGAATAATCCGCCAAAAACGAGTAGGTTGGACTCGCTGATGAAGAATTCGGAATTGACTCAAACTCTGGTTATTAAATCCAAAAGAGAAAACCTCGAGTTTTGAAATTTTCAGGGTACGTTCGTGGTTTAAATACCTCGGGCTCAGTTCGTGGAGGATAAAAATCGGTGCAATAGTTTCAGCGTTATAGCCATCTGCAATTTTATTTTTTCAATTACTATCGAAATATTTAGCTGATCTAGTTGAATTCTGTAGCTGTTAAGTATCAGCGCTAAGATTCATACTCAATCTCGTTAGCATTTGATCATTAGAAAAAATAAATATTTCATAAAACTTCTATTGTTATTGGAATGTTGTGGAAATACGTCGAGAATTGTTCATTGTATAGAAGTAATTAAATACGATGGAATTTTGAAAGATACCACTCAATAGAAGACGCATTGATTGTAAATGTTAAAAAACAGGATCAAAATAAGAGGTAGATGTCCTTTTAATCGCCTAAATTGTCAGTAATTTCGGAATAATCCGCCAAAAACGAGTAGCTTGAACTCACTGATGAAGAATCCGGGATTGACTTCAATTCTGGTTATTAAATCCAAAGGAGAAAACCTTGAGTTTTGAAATTATCAGGGTAGGTTCGTGGTTTAAATACCCCGGGCTCAGTTCGTGAAGGGTAAAAATCGGTGCGTTATTCAGCGTTATAGCCATCTAGTTTTTCAATTGCTATCGAAATATTTAGCTGATTAGTTGAAATCTGTAGCTGTTAAGTATCAGCGCTAAGATTCATACTCAATCTCGTTAGGATTTGATCATAAGGAAAACTGAATATTTCATAAAACTTTGTGTGTCTAAAACTAGCCACCTAATTTTATTGCCAGAGAGAATGCGATTGAGGGATTCTTTTGAAGTCAGCTTTTATTGCTATTGAACTATGATGAAAATTTGTCGATATTTTTATGTCAACTGGCGTTGATTACATCGAAATCATCGATGAGATTAGTCGATGGAGGAGGCATTGAATTTAAATGTTGAAAAACATCAAAATATAAGGGGTGTGGATAATTTGCTGACCAAAATATAATCCTCTGAATCAAGACCTTAAAGAATATTTAATTGAACCAAACTCTAAAACTGAGTTGTGTACATTGATATGTTCGTGCCACCACATTCAAATTTCAAATCCACCCCAAATTGGGGGTAGTTTATTCTTGTAATTTTTCAAAATAATTTGCTGACCGGAGGTTTCCAGTTGAGATATTTTATCGAAACGCTGTATTATGATTAAATATAGCATACTTTTTGTGCCACCATAAAAAAAATTCAGATCCGCCCCCGTTAAAGGGTAGTTTATTCTTGTGATTTTTCAGAAATCCTTGCTGATGGGAAATTTCCCGTAGAGATATTTGATTGAAACGATGTATTATGACTAACCGTAGCATACTCTTTGTGCCACCATAAAAAACATTCAGATCCACCCCCTATTAAGGGTAGTTTATTCGTGTGATTTTTCAGGAATCCTTGCTGATCGGAAAATTCCCGTGGAGATATTTGATTGAAACGAAGTATTATGACTAACCGTAGCATACCCTTTGTGCCACCGTCAAAAATATTCAGATCCACCCCCTATTAAGGGTAGTTCATTCATGTGATTTTTCGGAAATCCTTTCTGATCGATATTTTCTAGTGGAGATATTTCATTGAAACAAAGTAAAATAATTGCAAATCGGATACCCTCTGTGCCACCATACAAAAATTCCAGGTCCGACTCGTTTAAGGGTAGTTTATCCTCGTAATTTCTCGGAATACTTTGCTGACCGAAAATTTTCAGTGGAGATATTTTATTGAAACAACGTTTTATGACTAAACGTAGCATACGCTTGGTGCCGCTGTAAAAAAATTTTAAATCCGCCCCTGTTTAAGGGTAGTTTATTCTTGTGATTTTTCAGGAATCCTTGCTGATCGGGAATTTCCCGTAGAGATATTTGATTGAAACGATGTATTCTGACTAACCGTAGCATATTCTTGGTGCCACCGTAAAAAATATTCAGATCCACCCCCTATTAAGGGTAGTTAATTCCTCGGATTTTTCAGGAATCCTTGCTGATCCGAAATTTTCCGTGGAGATATTTGATTGAAACGATGTATTATGACTAACCGTAGCATATTCTTGGTGCCACCATGGAAAATATTCAGATCCACCCCCTATTAAGGGTAGTTTATACCTCGGATTTTTCGGAAATCCTTGCTGATCCATATTTTCCACTGGAGATATTTCATTGAAACAAAGTAAAATAATTGCAAATCGGATACCCTCTGTGCCACCGTACAAAAATTCCAGATCCGACTCGTTTAAGGGTAGTTTATCCTCGTAATTTCTCGGAATACTTTGCTGACCGAAAATTTTCAGTGGAGATATTTTATTGAAACAACGTATTATGACTCAACGTAGCATACGCTTGGTGCCACCGTGAAAAAATTTCAAATCCGCCCCTGTTTAAGGGTAGTTTATTCTTGTGATTTTTCAGGAATCCTGGCTGATCGGAAATTTTCCGTGGAGATATTTGATTGAAACGATGTATTATAACTAACCGTAGCATATTCTTGGTGCCACCATAAAACATATTCAGATCCACCCCCTATTAAGGGTAGTTTATTCCTGTGATTTTTCAGGTATCCTTGCTGATCGGAAATTTCCCGTGGAGATATTTTATTGAAACGATGTATTATGACAAACCGTAGCATACTCTTTGTGCCACCATGAAAAATATTCAGATCCAACCCCTATTAAGGGTAGTTTATTCCTGTGATTTTTCGGAAATCCTTGCTGATCGGAAATTTCCCGTAGAGATATTTGATTGAAACGATGTATTCTGACTAACCGTAGCATACTCTTTGTGCCACCATAAAAAACATTCAGATCCACCCCCTATTAAGGGTAGTTTATTCGTGTGATTTTTCAGAAATCCTTGCTGATTGGAAATTTCCCGTGAAGATATTTGATTGAAACGATGTATTATGATTAACCGTAGCATATTCTTGGTGCCACCATGAAAAATATTCAGATCCATCCCCTATTAAGGGTAGTTTATTCTTCGGATTTTTCGGAAATCCGTGCTGATCCATATTTTCCACTAGAGATATTTCATTGAAACAAAGTAAAATAATTGCAAATCGGATACCCTCTGTGCCACCATACAAAAATTCCAGGTCCGACTCCAAGCTTATGCTACGTTTAGTCATAATACTTTGTTTCAATAAAATATCTCCACTGAAAATTTTCGGTCAGCAAAGTATTCCGAGAAATTACGAGGATAAACTACCCTTAAACGAGTCGGACCTGAAATTTTTGTATGGTGGCACAGAGGGTATCTGATTTGCAATTATTTTACTTTGTTTGAATGAAATATCTCCACTAGAAAATATCGATCAGAAAGGATTTCCGAAAAATCACATGTATGAACTACCCTTAATAGGGGGTGGATCTGAATATTTTTTATGGTGGCACAAAGAGTATGCTACCGTAAGTCATAATACATCGTTTCAATCAAATATCTTCACGGGAAATTTCCGATCAGCAAGGATTCCTGAAAAATCACAAGAATAAACTACCCTTAAACAGGGGCGGATCTGAATTTTTTTCACGGTGGCACCAAGCTTATGCTACGTTTAGTCATAATACGTTGTTTCAATAAAATATCTCCAATAAAAATTTTCGGTCAGCAAAGTATTCCGAGAAAGTACTAGGATAAACTACCCTTAAACGAGTCGGACCTGAAATTTTTATATGGTGGCACAGAGGGTATCCGATTTGCAATTATTTTACTTTGTTTCGATGAAATATCTCTACTGGAAAATATCGATCAGCAAGGATTTCCGAAAAATCACAAGAATATACTACCCTTAATAGGGGGTGGATCTGAATATTTTTTATAATGGCACAAAGAGTATGCTACGGTTAGTCATAATACATCGTTTCAATCAAATATTCTCACGGGAAATTTCCGATCAGCAAGGATTCCTAAAAAATCACAAGAATAAACTACCCTAAATAGGGGGTGGATCTGAATATTTTTTATGGTGACACAAAGAGTATGCTACAGTTAGTCATAATACATTGTTTCAATAAAATATCTCCACGGGAAATTTCCGATCAGCAAGGATTCCTGAAAAATCACAAGAATAAACTACCCTCAAACGGGGGCGGATCTGAATTGTTTTTATGGTGGCACAAAAAGTATGCCACATTCAATCATAATGTAGCGTTTTGATAAAATATCTCGACTGGAAACCTCCGGTCAGCAAATTATTTTGAAAAATTACAAGAATAAACTACCCCCAAATTGGGGTGGATTTTAATTTTGAATATGGTGGCATGAAGTCGATCCTCGATAGATCTTAGGTTTGCATTATGAGTCTCATATTTTCACTAGAAGTCTGAAATTGACGGTATAATTCTATTTCAGTCAGCTAAGTATTTTTACCCAAATATAAGATATATGTCCATTTAAGCGCTTGCAATGTAAGTCATTTCATAAAACGAGTCTCATCGATGGAGAATTTGGGGTTATATTCAATTCTTGCTATTTGTTTTGAGGGGGAAAAACTAGAGACTTGAAATCTTCAGGTAAATTCGTGGGTCAAATGCGTTGGTTATGTTAGTAAATGGGCAAAATCCGTGCAATGCTTCGGAATTCATAGCCATCTGTGATTTTGGTTTTGTATATCTATTTTCGAAAATACCCAGCTTCTCGAAATGAATTTCGCTTGTAGATGTTGAGTATCAGCACAACGATTTGTAGTTTGGATTGTATCATTAGAAACATTAATTATTTCATGAAAACTTGGAACTTTCAGGGTAGGTCGCGCATCAGAATGCCACGGTTAAGTTCGTTAATGGGC
The DNA here is from genome assembly GCA_958510865.1 of Myrrha octodecimguttata. Lineage (NCBI taxonomy): Eukaryota > Metazoa > Arthropoda > Insecta > Coleoptera > Coccinellidae > Myrrha > Myrrha octodecimguttata. Next base: position 62,283,062 of record OY294058.1, read on the forward strand.
CAAATCGGTCGAATAGTTTCGGAGTTATAGGCACTTGAAATTTTGAAGTTATTTATTTTTTATTTCAGAAACTACTCGAGCGATTGGATTCAAACTTGGCAGTTAGGTGGATTATAACGACGCGCAACTTTGAACCGAATTTCGTCAGGATCATATCGTCAGTAAATAAAAAAAAAAATTTTTTTTCGAAATTTTCTTCCAAAAAATTTTTTTTTCGGAAACCATTCATCATATGCAGAAAAAAATCCACTCACACTTTGAGCTTCATATTTCACATCAGTGTACAAAATTTCAGTTCGATACGATCATAAGTTTTGGAGATATCGGGAAAAAATATGTCAAATTTCGAGGTTTTCTTCTCGATGTCGTTGTTTTTTTCGGTATAACTCGAGAAATACTGATTCAGTCCTGATAAAACTACGCAGCTAGTTTGAAGATGTTGAGAGACCACTTTATGCAAAATTTCGTGATAATCGTGTCATTAGAACAATTTGAAAAGAAAAAAATTTCTGTGATTTTCTTATCATATCATCCTCATTAAATTCTGTATGAACCTTCGAACTATAATTTTTCGATGAAGTACTGGATTTCAATTCGATCTGATCTGTATTTTTGGAAATATTGGAAAACTAAAATTTTGAATGGGTATATCTGCGGAATCATTGGGTGGATTTAAACCATTCACGAATTCGGACTTTGTAATTGAGGTCCAAACCTTCTCTACAAATATCGAGTTTCTAAGTTGTTTCTTTCGGAAGTTATTGTGTTTACGCAGTCGGCCGTTAGGCTGACCGTAAATAATAATAACCTTTGGTCGATATTGGTCTCATTTTCCACGATATTGCTGCTCCAATTTAGAAATTGAAAAATCCAGGATCGGCTTGAAAATTCCCAATTTCTCTTTCAACGTCAGTTATTCACCCTATCTATAAATTTTATTTACTACATTGAATTACAAGGAAATATTCTACATTCTGCCCATACTTGGAATGATTGTAAATGGGATTTCAGTTAATAAATGTTTGGAAATTGAATAGCGTACGGATCTCATTGAGAATAATATATACCGCATAACTCAAACTTCGGGAAGTTTTATGAATCCATATTCTTTAATTTATCTCTAAAGGTTTTCGTTCACGAATTCTGTCATTTTGAGCATTGTCCTGAAAACTTTCTCAATGATTTCCGGACTATTCGAATCACCTTGTACATTTTTCACAGATATTTATTCAGAATTTCTTAATGCCTAAATTATACGTAGAATACTGAATAAGAAACTTCAATCATGATTTTTACTTAGAGATAATAGATAATATTTCTTCAGTTTAACTTATCGATCTTATTCTCGAAATGAAAGCATTTCGATTTTGTTGCCCAAATGTCTATGATTTCTGAGTTTCAAATCAACAATATTGTCTAACGATGATGTTGGATTCCATGACGACTCATTCATGCTCAAATTCAATTATTCGCGTTCTCAAACACTATAACTTCTGAAAGAAAATACCTATAGAAATTTTGAAATTTCTAGGGGGGCTTCTGCATCAGTGCATCCTTAGTAGTAGAAGTAGTTTGGCAAGAAATTCGGAAAGTACAAATATTTGAGCAATAACATTATAACGTTAGCGCAAATTCGAGTCATGGAATTATTATACACTGTGTCCGTAAAGTATGGAACAAATTCATTTTTAGCTAAACAGGTCATTTTAAGAAATAATCCTGAAACACGTCGATTTTTGATTTTAATTTACCATATTTCAAAGTAATAATCTAATATTCACCCTGAATTACGTTCGCGTAATGACGTCACCGTCATTTTTTTCGAATGGAACACCCCCATTTTGTCTCAATATTCGGATTACTCTAGCTGAGCTGATTCCAAAAATGTATCACATGTTGATTCCAATTGGTACAGGGTGGACAAAAATACATTAGTTTTGTGTGTGCTCATAAAGTACCGCGTAACATTCTTTATTAGGTAAATTAACAATATTATCGAAAATACTTATTGTCTAGCGGCAATTGGTTTAAATGTAACACCCCGTAGTTTGCTACATGTTTAGAGTAATAAAAATGAGCTGTTTCCAAACATGTTTGGTACTTGTTGTCTAGCAGACAGAATATGAAAGAAATCATTTCTTATCTATTTATAAAAAACATAAGCGTCTAGTTTTTTGTGAAATGTCATTATTTTTTTAGTAATTTATTGATGTTCAGTGACAGTTTAGTACTAAAATATTTTTGGTATTCGTGAATATTCGAATGATTGTTTAGATTTAATTGGAAGTAGAAATGGAGTTGAGTGTAACACAAACTATTGTATTTTTGTCCACCCTGTACCAATTTGAATCAAGATGTGATACATTTTTGGAATCAGCTTAGCTAGAGTAATCCGAATATTGAGACAAAATGGGGGTGTTCCATTTAAAAAAAATGACGGTGACGTCATTACTCGAACGTAATTCACCCTGTATATTAGATTATTATTTTAAAATACGGTAAATTGAAATCAAAAATCGACGTGTTTCAGGATTATTTCTTAAAATGACCTGTTTAGCTAAAAATGAATTTGTTCCATACTTTACGGACACAGTGTATGTCCACAGATTCTTATGATCCGTTGAAAACTCGGAAGTGAAATGTGAAATTTATAATTTAAATTTCGGATAGAATAGTATTAGATATTGGAAGACCTAAATCAATATCTAAGGAAAGAGATATATTGGCAGAACCCCTTGAGGTTAATGAAAAAACTCCAAGTGAATAGATAAAATGACAGAATTAAAAAAAAACATCCAGTGATGGAAATATGAATTCGTCAATTCTTTTCAGAAATTCGATTTTCAGAAATTTGACCTCTCTCTTATAATTATCTTGTAGAACGTTCGATCTACATAGTTTCATTGGATTTATCGAATTCCACATTTTTTGAGATATCTATGCACGTGTGAGGGAAATATTATCGGAAACATAATTTTTTTCGTAGGTTAATGAAGTTCACAGATTAATAAAGTTCACACATTCAAGATTCAAGGAAATTAGACGACGTTTAGAGAGAAATTGAAAATGGAGGCAAAAAAAATAAACCTTTAAAAACGCTGCAAATTTTACTCAAGGTTTTATTATTTTCTCAGTTAAATTACCCAATACCATTGATATCTTAAATAAAACTTATATATTATTCAGAACTCATTGGTTTTTCACAATACAATTCACAGCGTTTTTCTTTGTAACTCAGGGATCACTGGTCTGAAATCATCCAGGTGAAAATTTTTAGGTTGAGTTACGCAACAGTAATCAACGTTGAGATTTTCATGAAAATTCGGTGGTAAGTTTTCGAAAAATATTTTTTTTTTCCCTCCAACCCCCAATTTTTGAGACCTAAGGGTACACCGATCCTGCTGAAAAGCCTAGAGGATCAATCTCGTGCGACACACGATTTTTCTACCAAGTTTCACGGAGTACGGTTCAGTACTTTGTTAGAAAAGTCCCGGACAACGGACGGCGGACGGCCGAATTTTTTATAAGTTCATTCAAATCTACATACTTCAAAATGTAAACTGTGAAATTTTCAGAGGTGGTAATTTTTATTTTGGTCGTTCACTATTTTTTTATTTGATTTTATCAAGTAATAAAGCAAAATACGTCCGTCCGCCGTCCGTTGTCCGGGGCTTTTCTCTGAAAGTACTGAACCGAAATCCGTGAAACTTGATAGAAAAATCGTATTTTGCTCTAGATTGATCCTTCAAGCTTTTCAGCAGGATCGATTTACTATAAGGGCTCAAAAGTGGGGGTAGGAGGGAAAAAAATTATGTCTCGAAAACTTACCACCGAATTTTCATGAAACTCTCAACGTTAATTACTGTTGCATAACACAACCTAAAAAAATTCACCCGGAGTTATAGAGTAAAGATTTTTCAAGAGGTGAAACGACTATGGAATGTCTCTTCTCATTCAAAATATTATTTTGAATTACGCTATTCAATTAGCGTTCTGCATTTGGAAATTTTATTCGATCAAACTTTTTATTGAGATTTCAAAGTTTCCCATGGATTTTTTCATGGAATGGATTTTGTGTAAAATTTGCAGCTTTTTTTATCGGTTCATTCAGATCTTCATACTTAAAAATGTAAACTGTGGAATTTTCAGGTGGGATAATTTTTTTTCTGGTCGATCACTAAGGTTTATTATTTTATTTCATCAAATTATAAATCAAAATGAGTCATATCGAAACAGAAGTAGTTTTTGTAGGTGGTTTGATGTTCCCATAAAGGTCCTCTATGGATAAGGTAGGAGTTTGTTCAGTTACTCATGAGTCACCCGGTATAAATTTCCATTGCGATCTCACCAAAATTTCAAACCCATTTTAAAGAAGACTGACATACATTGTAGGATTCTGGTTTCGATGGATAAAATATTTGAAGACATACATACCAACTGTGTGTCTACAATTAATTTCATTTATCAATGACTTTTGACCTTTCCTTAAAAACCAAATAATATTATAAATGCTTTGTTGTCGTTTCTAATATTGAGGGGCTTTCATATCATCAGATTTACTCAGAAGAGTTAGAATAATATTCAGTTATGTCTTTCACTGAATCCATTTGAATAGGCTGCTAGTTTAATACAAAAGTTTTATATTTCGAGGCAAATTATTCATGTCCTAATTTGCTCAAAATTGATACTCTCAATGTTATAGGTTTTGATTGAGTTACCTGAATCAATTAGGAATGTCAAAAATAGAGAATCTTCGACAAAATATAATCAGTAAGTCCATGTACCTGGGAATTTGTCTATTCTGCAAGCAAAATCTGAAACGATATGATAAAAGTACTTTTGTATTTTTTCATCGAGATATGAAACATTTTCGACTCATGAAAAAGTGGGTGGAAATTATTACATCATCACCAGTATGTCCATTAAAATTTAGTACCGAGTCTAATTTAGCAACAATTAAGTAATTATAAATAACAGTTTCTAATCCACCTGGAATTAACTGTTTGAAATCATGATTCAACAACCTCTTATTAACTTACAAGTAGGTATTTACTTCGAGACAATGTGAATTTTAACGATTCCAAGATAAATGAATATTTTGGAATTATTTGAGTAATACAGTAATAAGTACACACTGTCTAGAAGGTTCCAAATTGAAAACTCCGCGTCAAGGTATTGTAAGTTTGAAAATAAAGGAAATGATAACTGAAAACAGTCGTTCAAGTCCAAGAGAGATTCGAAGATATTAATGGACAAAGAGTTATCTCATTCAACGACCAATGTATCAAGGGTGTATTTATTCATTTTACGCAAAAACTACCATACAATACATGATGTTAAACCTTCACACACACTATTTCGTAAACGTGAAAATAAATTTTTCAATGTAGAGATTTTTATGACAATAATTGAATCTATTTTGAAAAATATACTGTAGGTTTGGAAATAATAGTAATAATAATAATAATTGTGCCTTTATTTGAATGCTTGAATTCATATTTTCTTAGATATGCAGTCGCGAGTTCTAATATCTATCTTCTCAAAAATAAAAGTAAAACTGAAAATCTAGAATTTCTTTCAATAAAATCTGAAATAAATGTTCAATATATCGCCAATTTCCTTTGAGACAATAATTTCTTTTCTGAGAAGGGTGTGATCACGTACATTGTTTTGTTTATTATTTGATAAAATCAAATAATCAACCTTAGTGATCGATCAAAAAAAAAAAATAACCCCCCTGAAAATTTCACAGTTCACATTTTGGAGCATGTAGAGTTGAATAAACTAATAAAAAAAAAATCCGTCCGCCCTCCGCTGTACGCCGTCCGCCGTTTTCAACAATATCTCAAAAAATATGGGTATTATTTCCACACCTACATTATCTTCAACGTCGATTCTATTATGGTCATGAAAAAATGAGGTTCTTATTTGAAAAAATTGAGTTTTAACGTTTTCGAAATTGACGACTTTGACAACCTTTTGTTACCTTCTGTATCATGAGTTTCAATTCTGACTATTGTGACAGAAGCATTATTTTACTTCTCGCGGAAGCCTCAAAACGGCAAACCTGGAGATATCCATTCTTCAGTAGAGCGCCATTTTAAATTTTTTATTAGAATTTTACATTGAAAAAGAATTTTCTGACAGAAACCCAGAATTCTATAAGGAATATATTTTCATTATAAAATTTGGGGCTTTCCATTTGAAAATCGGAAGTTGGTGTCGCTTCCGGTGAAACCGGAAGTCCCACGAATCTCAAAAAATTTACATTCAGTCATCTTTCTAGTAAAAGGTTAAGTCCGAAATTGCAAACGTAAATTTTGACGCCCTCCCAAAAATATTCTAACAAATGGTATTCGTGGGACACCCAGTATATAGTCGATTGGATTTCACCCAAATTGAGTATGTAGATATGCTTCAACATGATTATTCAGGAAACAAATCTTTACATGATTATTTTACTCCGTAATCTGCACTCATCTGCACTAAAATCAGTTTTAAAAACTGAATTGAACAAAACATCAAGAACTTATTTATGATTTATGATTCTTGATTGGATTCAGCCAAAATGGAATCCCCCAACTATTTGTATATTATATCAAATAGTGTTGTTTACATCATTCGAATATAGAGCGCCCACCAATGACGTCAAATGGTGGATACAAATGACGGCATTTCGCAACCCCCTATCTATGTTACAACCCTGAGCAGCACTTGGGATATTCTTGAAGGTGACGAAAATTGAGAATTTGGTAATAACGTCTGTGAAATACCGAACGTTTAAGCGTAAAATTTTATGATTTCACGTGTTTAGTTCCCAGAATGATTCCTTTCATGAATTCTAACCTTTAATAAAATTAATGGTAAACAACCATTTATAAGTATTCGCACTTATATTTGTAATACTTGTATCTATAATTAACAGATGAAAAGTCGGTAATAGAATCCTTAAATAAATGACTGATGGAAAACGATGAATTGGTCAATATTATTAGCGACAATTCCAGTAATTGTAATGAGTCATATTTTGAGTCAGGAAATTAATGTTCAAAATTAGTGATTTCTTTTCGTGATAAGAGCATAAAATATTTTAATTTCCTTGTTTGATATTGTTTCAATGTTTTTCGTAAGTTATAAGAAATATTTGCTTCAAAAGATTTCCCTTTAGGTTCAATATTTGAGAGAAAATGATTTAAAATAAATAAATCATTATGAACTGCTGATGCAATAGGAAATGGTTAAATAAGTAACGTCATTGTCTTTCACAAAATACTGGTAACAGCGACATAATTTTACCTGGAATACTAGTAAAATATCCTGAAAATTATCCATTCTCATTGAACGAATGAAACAGAATTTGCACATGTATAGTTTTGTTTTTTGGATTCATTATGAATTTATCCTCAGAGGAATGACTCAGAGATATTCAGGTCGATTCTGTTTGCAAATAGCAATATTGCTAGGAAAAAGATATTGCTATCATAACAAGATTGGAATTATTGGTATTCTGATCAAGGATTTTGAGCAATATGGTCTGTCACTTTAACAAGAATCTTGCTATCAACATTGCTATCTTAGCAACCTCAAAATAGTACTTGCTATGCATCATAACAAGAAAGTTTAGAAAAGGAATCTCTCAGAGATCCATTTGTTTCAGTATTATTTCTTCCAAGAATTCGAAAATATTGAAGATAGGGAAGAATGTGCTAATAGAAATGGGTTCAAGGTTCTCTAGAATATTTAATTTTAAGGATTCTTAGACTAAAACACCGGCATAGTATGCAACAGCTGACCTGATTATTCTAATGATCTCAACAACAGCCATCGCTTTGAATTCCCAACAGAAAAATTCATCGAGTTTGGAATTATTAATTATCGCCTGCATAAAATTGCTGCATTTGATTTCTGGAAACCAAAATTCTATCGGTATCTAGGAAATAGGTCAATTTGACTTTAATTGGTTTTTCGGTTTCATAACATTTTCGAATAAGTCGATGTTTACATGAATAAAAAAAAGTATATGCTAATGGAAATGTGTTCAAGGTTTTCTAGAATATTATTTAATTTCAAGGAAAATTATCTTAGACTAAGATACAGGCATAGGCAACAGCTGAGATGATTATTCTAATCATCTCAACAAAAGCAATCCCTTTGAAGTGCCAACCAAAAAGTTTATCGAATTTCGAATTATTAACGCCTGAATAAAATTGCTGCATTCGATTTCTGATAACCATTATTTTATTGGTATCCAGGAAATTGGTTATTGGTCAATTTGACTCGTTTCGTTTCCTTACATTTTTTATGTCGATGTTTACATGAATGAAGAAAGCCGTAGATAGAGGTTATGTATGCGAAACCATAAAGAAAACTCACGAATAAGGGTTATTTTCTTCTTCCTTGTAGTTCTAAAGTCACAAAATACAGTGTTGTCAGCTCTAAAATCACCAATTATGGAAGTCTATGATAGCAATATTGTTATGACAAAATTCATAACAAACATTGCTATAACACTCGAAACAGAATAAGTAACATCATGGCCATATTGCTATGAATTAGAAAGATAGCAATATGACAAGAATAGCAAGGTTCATAGCAATACGCAAACAGAATCGACCTGATTATCTGTCCAACACCTGAAAAATTGCAATCAACTATTTTTAAAAAACTTTTTTATGTGTTTTCTAAGGTTACTCAACTGACCTGCTGATAACTAAAATATTAAACCAGAAACTTTGAAAATCCCTTTTCATCCAAAAACACTATTTATGTTTCATAGAAAGTGATGAAAGTTGTTCATTAAACGAGTAGACGAAATTAAAATAGTTATTCATGAGCTCAACTAAGCAGAGCTACATTAACAATTCCTTCATTTCATCGGGTATTGAAACACCTCAATTTATTCTAGACTAGAGAAATCTAATTTCTCTTCATAATGAACAAGCGGTTATAAACACGTGAGAACCATAGAGATTAATTGTAATTTACATTATTTAATTCGTTAATATAATGTTTCCTAATGAAATGCATATATTCCTGGAAGTTATTCTTGATTCTTCAAGACGGTTCGAGAAAAATACTTAATATGGAGCTGGACATTTATCAAAATAAATAAAACAAACAACCGACACAGAAACTATCATTATTAGTAACATCCTAACGGCCGACCGTAAACACAATAGCTTCCGAAAAAAACAACTTAGAAACTCGATATTTGTAGAGAAGGTTTGGACCTTAATTACTAAGGCCGAATTCGTGAGTGGGTTAATCCACCCAATGATTCCGCAGATATACCCATTCAAAATTTTATTTTCCCAATATTTACAAAAATACAGATAAGATCGAAATGAAATCCAGCACTTTTAAAGAAAAATGATAGTTTGAAGGTTAATACAGAAATTAATGAGGTTAATGTGATGAAAAGATCACAGAGTAAATATTGAAAAAAAATTTAAATTTTTTTTTCAAATCGTTCTAATGACACGATCATCACGAAATTCTGCACAATGTTGTCCTTCAGCATCTTTGAACTCTTTGCAAAGTTTCATCACGATTGAATCAGTATTTCTCGAGTTATACCGAAAAAAACAACGATATCGAGAAGAAAACCAGGAAATTCTATATATTTTTGTCCAATATCTCAAAAACTAATAGCCGTATCGAACTTAAATTTGGTACACTGCTGTGAAATATGGAGCTCACAGTATAACTGGAATTGTTCCAGCATATGAATAGCTAATAGTTTCAGGAAAAAAAAATTTGTCGAAGAAAATTTCGAATTTTTTTTTTTAATGTAGTAACTATACTATTTCAACGAAATTTCGCTCAATGTTGCGCGACGCTATTTACTAACTAACTACTAAGTTTCAATCAAATCGCTTCTGTAGTTTCTGAAATAAAGAACAGATAACTTCAAAACTTCAAATGGCTATAACTCCGAAACTATTCGATCGATTTTGCCAATTAACGAACTAACCGCGGCGTTGCAATGAGCGACCTACCCTGAAAGTTGCAAGTCTCTAGCTCCCTCCGTTCGACAGTTATCGTGTCCACGGCCGGCCGGACGGACAGAATCGATTTTGAAACTGGATTCGTCATCAGAGAGTCCAATCTAGTCGTTTGAGACCACTTTCGGCTCAATCATTGAAAATTACAGACATTTGGATGAAACGATAGCACGCTGTTCCACTAGAAAATTCAAACTTTACCAACCTGTTTCTCGGAAACGCAATGTTTGAAACATCCTGTATATAGGCGATCTAGTAATTCCTCTTCTATTTTTTATCAATGCTGTATTTTATTAAATTTTCAAGAAATTAAAAATAATTTCATTATATTCGTAAAACTTGAAACTGGCGATGGACAACACGTTTTTTCATGACTTCTAACAACTTGAATTAAATCTCAAGCTTGAATAACTTTTTTGGAGGGCGCATTCAAATCTTTCTGTCAAAGTCTGAATATAATTTCAATGCGAATGAAAATGATAATAATGTTTTCCAACTAGTGTAATTGCTGGTATAAGTTCATATGCGTACATCTCTCTCTCTCGCTCTGATAGTAATTTTACGGAACTTGAACATATGTGATTGTTAGTAGGTATCTTATTATGATTAAATAATCTTTTTACTGTTTTCCCATTCTCCAAATTAGAGAGACTACACATTTCCTTTAGAGAAATTAGATTGAAACATTAAAACTGGTACATTTACGGGAGTTGGTGGTTAATACATCATTATTTTTTCTGATTCTTTGATTGAAAGCAACTAATAAGAATGATTTTCATGACCTACGTAGATTTCGTTTCTCTTCAGAAAAGGAAGATACCTAATGAAAGAGATTGGTACATATATTGCCTTAGAAAATAAATAGAAATACAATGATTTTTATATTCATTATTTTTCGCTAAAGATATTCTGAATAAAAACTTTAGTCAAGCCTCAGAATAATGCACTACAAACAGTACACCCTGAATATTGTTGATTCTCAATCCATATAAAGCGCTATAGCGCAAAGAAAGAAATTGTATTATTAATCAACTGTTTGCCTTGAAAAACGCAACAATGATAAATGGGTCTATAAAAAATTCCACTTTTATGGAATTTAGTCCCATTTGATCATAAAATCATAACAAAAAATATTCATACCATATTATAAAATTCTCTTATAACCAAATCGCAAAATCTAAATATTTTCTCAACTCCTGTTTACGGTGAACCTTGAAATAATTGGACATGTAATTGGATCAATATCTCGATCCAATGGAAACAATAGTTTCCACGTTGCAAATTAAAGGAAAGATCATAAAATTATTAATTTGGTGGGTTATGCTGAATGAAAATACATAATTTGAACGATATTGCCTTATCAGAAGTCTGAAAAAATTGAAGCATGATCTGCATTTTCGAAAAAAATTCTCCTTTTTTTTTAACCAAAGGGAATATTTATGATGGGTGTTCTAAAAGAAAAAGTTTGTTTCTGTTTAGTAACCTCATACTTTTATCTGCAGGCAAATTTCAGTCATATCTTTCAAGATTCTCTTATTTATAATTTCTGAACTAAAATTCACTCTTCTGAGATGTAAGTCAACTTATATAATTTCAACTCAATAAATCAGATGAATAATCATTATTTTCTAATATTGGGAAAAACAACATTTTCTGCTTAAAATATTGGAAATCGTCAATTTCGAAAAAAAGATATTTGACAAAAATATATATTGTTGAACTCAAGCAAATAAAATATAATATTATATATTAATTTGAAATTAATTGGAAGATATGAGCTATTTCATCACTATTTCTGCACCGTGTATATTTGTTATAATTTCATATACACAGGGTGTTTCCTAACTACGGAACAAAACTTCTCAGGGTGATTGGTTAGGTCGTTCGAAAATAAATGTTCCAATGAACTCATGTCCGGAGTTGGTTTGTTTTTGGTTTAAATATTGGGCAAAACAAGTACGCCTGTGCTAGTTTTTAGCTTTTGTGCGCTTGTTCTAGAGAACAGCGTGTTATCATTTCGTCACGATGTCTGTAATTTTCGAATTTTGAGCCAAAAATGGTCTTAAACGATTAGGTTCAACCCCCCTGAAGAAATTCAATTCCTTCCGTCCGTCCGTTTGTACGTTCTCTAACTTTCAGAAAAAGGGGCCTAGAGTATTGAAATTTTCAGGTTAGGTTTTGATCCTGAATATTCCGGTTGAGTTTGTTAATGGGACAAATCTGCCGAATAGTTTTTGTGTTACAGCCATTTGAAATTTTGATTTTTCAATAACTCGAAACATATTCATCTGGTCGAAATGAAACTTTTTTGGGAGATAAACAGTGTCAATAAGAAGATTTATCCAGGGAACATTTGAAGAAGAAAAATTTTGTTTTCTCGAAAATTTTCATATTTCATTTAAATTCCACTGAAATTTCCAAGTCGCCATTTGGCAATGTGAACAAGCGAGTAGAAGGTGCTGACTTCACGTCAGTGTTTTTCCAGGTTTTTTTATTTTTAAATTGAGAAACTGAAATTGAACTTTTTGGTATCTCATATGTATTTCCATATCAAGCTTCGATTTCGAGAAACATATCACTTTTGCAAACATCACAATATCTTTCATTGTAAGATGGTCTCTGAAACAGATATGAGACATGGAGAAAACACAAGATGAGATCAATAAGTTGAATTAAAAAAATCAGTGGCGTACTATTTTTCTCAATATTGTTATTAATTAATTAATTATTACTGCAAACAACTGTACCCAATTTCAACCGAATCAGTTCAAAAATATTGATATTTTATAAATGCCGTTTTTTTCAAACTTCAACTATCTGCATATCAGAAACAAATCGACTCCAGAGAAGATCATAAGGACTTGTTTTCTCCAAACGACCTAACGGATCACCCTTTGAAGATTCAAACCCTTAAATACGAAATACCCTTTACAAATCGGGAATCACAATAAAAAAATTAAATTATCAAATTTGCAGTGCAGGATCGAAAGAAAAAAACATGTCAGAGAAGAAGCTGCAGCCCAAAGATGAACTCTGCCGAAAAGATTCCCTCAGCAGCGGACTTCTGATGGTTCCAACCAACGTAAAGAGCATACGCAGCTTCCCTTTGAACCACAAGAGAACAGGCTCCACAGGCACCACTGGAGACGAATCCTACACCACCGATGAAGAAGATGCCGACCCAGAAGAGCTAGACTTCGACCTGATCACCCACAAACCTTCCAACTTCTTTCCTAACGACTTCGGCACCCTCTCAGGCATCTCCACAATCACCGATGGCATCCACCATACAACCCAGATCCATCGCAACAGTTCAGACATCTCCGTGTACAGCGGCTTGGAGAAGTGCAGTGAAGATGGTGTTAATTCGAACCATGAAAGTACCTCGTACAGTGAAATCGAAGGTGATTGTAAATGTGATTCGATAGACTGGGCTAAGCCTGCATCGGTTAGAAATGTGGACAGTTTTACTTTCACGGAATTGAGAGTTGGACTTAGACAGGCTCATAGACAGCTCAAGGCGCGTAAGGAGGAAGTTCATAAATTGGCTAGGATAAAACAGGAAGTAGAGGTTGAATTGGAGGATTTAACTGCTAGCTTGTTTCAGGTAGGTGATATCTGTGGAGTCAATCCAATCCGACATTTCCTATGATTACTCTTATAATAATACTGATGATAATATGTACTCATACTTGATGTTTTTATGTCTTTCTTTGAGTGATGCTCAGCTAGCAATAATCATTTGATTGGCTGAGATTACAGATCTTTGTTGATAAGTAAGTCGTAATCAAACGTCGTATCATTACAATGGGGGTCTTCCCTTTAAACGAAAATGCAGTAATTTTCAAGAAAAACTTTGAAAACATCACATTTCAAACATATTATTTCAATATTATATTTTTAAAAAATTGTTTGATCACCTATAACTGAAAAATTAAAATGGGGATTTGCATTTAATGGAATTTATCTTGAGTGCACGATATGGCAACGTCAAATTCAGCTTTCTCGGAAAGAAACGAACGTCAAATGTGTTTCTCTGCTTAGAAAAACAGAGATAGCTATACTTCGATCTGGTTATAGAGTAGAAGACAACGACCAAGGAATAGAAAAAGAAGTGCACAGACTGTCATACTGTCATATTACTGAAAAATCGCAAACGGAAATTGTGTGGTTATATTGACAAAGAACACGTGTGTACCACAGAATAGGAATAAATATTTCATTATTCTATAGCAGAAAAAGCTATTCTACTGAGCACCGTTGTCACTTCGTGCATGCCTGGCAAATCCCAAACCTCAATTTTGAAATCTGATTTTGAATACTTTCTGAAGGTAATTTGGGAAAATGATGAATCAAACCCATAATAATTAAGTTCAAATTTGCATTTGCAGTAATAACCCAACTTCAGGAAAACCCCCATTGAAGATAGGGAACCAGGAATGAAACCTTGTGTTACTCCTGACAAAAACCAGCTGACAACTTGAATACCATGATTCAACATATTGAGAAAGTCCGGTTTCTCATCAAAGTCGAACTTATAACATGTAACATGAACGGGAGACAATTTCTACAAGGAAAATTTTTAGTAAGATAATCATTTTCAGGACCAACAGTACTGATAATTTTTTTATATTTGATTCTCCAACCATAACAGTCTTCAGAACTTGATATAAAACGTCCAAAAACATGAACTATATCAAGTGGATCATAATATTCTGAACTATAACAATAATAGGAGTTGGTTTAATGGAGAAGTAAGAGCTCCAGTAATAATAAATTAACATAATCACAAGGACGAATATCTGTCGAAAATTCAACAATTATTGCACCTTGATCAGAGCTAATAATCCAATCAACCTAAACATCTACACCGCAGAAGCGGATCCAAGGAGAATGACTACAGCTGTTTCACAGTTGTTACTGATCCTCAGGTCAACTTACCTTGGATACAACCGCAGAGGGAATCTCGATACTTGTCACCTTTCAGATGGACCACTGCAGTTCAACAACGTACAGCTCGCCATTTTCTAGGAGCATCTTAGCTCTGATCAAGGGGGAATATTTGTTGATTTATCGACAGATATTCGTCCTTGTGATTATGTTATTATAACAATAATGTTCTTAGGCATTTTTGTTGTAATCAATATTCTGAAACATCCATGAATATACCTAAAATGATTAATAACTTACCATCCTAGAATTCCTTTGAAGAATTATAAACTTTCTTACTGCATAATTATAATACCAGAGAGAGAAATAGAGAGAGAAAACATTGAATTCGATCGTGATGGTGCCATCGTGTGTTGGGTTTCTCCATAGAAACCATAATCTTGGAATTCTCGTTTTGACGTCAATGATTTTGGAGGTCTTCTTCGTTCACATCACAGCTTCTACACCATCGAATAGCTCCAGCTATTATACTAATACAAATTATTGAATTCCTGTTACGCTTGTTGCTTGATAACGTGATTATATGGATAATAAAGAAAAAAATTTCAAAAAGCACTGCCGTGAAGGCAGCAACTTTTGCGCGCATGTTCAATGTAGATGACCGCTTCAGCAACGATTTTGAACGTGCGCGCGTACCAAATTTCAGTTCGATACGATCATAAGTTCTGGAGATATCGGGAAAAAATATGTCAAATTTCGAGGTTTTCTTCTCGATATCGTTGATTTTTTCGGTATTACTCGAGAAATACTGATTCAGTCCTGATTAAACTTCACAGCTAGTTTTAAGATGCTAAAAGACAACTTTATGCAAAATTTCGTGATAATCGTGTTATTAGAACAATTTGAAAAAAAAAATTTATATGATTTTCTCATCATATCATCCTCATTAAATTCTGTATGAAACTTCGAACTGTTATTTTCGATGAAGTACTGGATTTCAATTCGATCTGATCTGTATTTTTGGAAATATTGGAAAAATAAAATTTTGATTGGGTATATCTACGGAATCATTGGGCGGATTTTACCCATTCACGAATTCGACCTTCGTAATTAAGCCCCAAACCTACTCTACAAATATCGAGTTTCTAAGTCGTTTCTTCCGGAAGTTATTGTGTTTACGGTCAGCCTAACGGCCGACTGCGTAAACACAATAACTTCCGAAAGAAACAACTTAGAAACTCGATATTTGTAGAGAAGGTTTGGACCTTAATTACGAAGGCCGAATTCGTGAATGGGTAAAATCCACCCAATGATTCCGTAGATATACCCAATCAAAATTTTATTTTTCCAATATTTCCAAAAATACAGACCAGATCGAATTGAAATCCAGTACTTCATCGAAAATAACAGTTCGAAGTTTCATACAGAATTTAATGAGGATGATATGATGAAAAAATCATAAAAACTTTTTTTTTCAAATTGTTCTAATAACCCGATTATCACGAAATTTTGCACAAAGTTGTCTTTCAGCATCTCAAAACTAGCTGTGAAGTTTAATCAGGACTGAATCAGTATTTCTCGAGTAATACCAAAAAAATCAACGATATCGAGAAGAAAACCTCGAAATTTGACATATTTTTTCCCGATATCTCCAAAACTTATGATCGTATCGAGCTGAAATTTAGTACACTGCTGTGAAATTAGAAGATCAAAGTGTGAGTATAATTTTTTTTGGATGTGATGAATGGTTTCCGAAAAAAAAATTTTTTTGTAAAAAAATTTCGAAAAAAATTTTTTTTAAAATTTATTGACAATATGATCTTGACGAAATTTGGCTCAAAGTTGCGCGTCGTTATACTCCACCAAACTGCCAAGTTTGAATCCAACCGCCCAAGTAGTTTCTGAAATAAAAAATAAATAACTTCAAAACTTCAAATGCCTATAACTCCGAAACTATTCGAACGATTTGGCCCATTAACGAACTTAACCGCGGCATTCCAATGCGCGACCTACCCTGAAAGTTTCAAGTCGCAAGCTCACTTCGTTCGACAGTTATCGTGTCTACGGCCGGCCGGCCGGCCGGCCGGACAGAATCGATTTTGACACCGGATTCGTCATCAGTGAGTCCAACCTAGTCGATTGAGACCATTTTCGGCTCAATCATCCAAAATTACAGACATTTGATCAAAACGATAGCACGCTGTTCCCCTAGAACATGCGCGCAAAAATTATCTTGGATTACAATGAGAAGAGAGTTGAATACTCTTGATTAGGGTATTTAACAACGTATTTCAAAGCTAAAATTATTGTAAAATATGCTGTAAGTATCATCATCATTGTCTAAAGGCCGAGTATTTTGGTGTTCTCAAGAAACTCACAAAATACAATGGGGGTTTTTCCTGAATTTGGGTTATTACTGCAATTGTAAATTTGAACATAATTATTATGGGTTTGATTCGTCATTTTCCCAAAATTGGGGTTTGGGAATTGTCATGCATGCACGAAGTGACAACGGTGTTTAGTAGAATAGCTTTTTCTGTTATAGAATAATGAAATATGTATTCCTATTCTGTGGTAGACACGTGTTCTTCGTCAATATAACCAAACAATTTCCGTATGCGATTTGTCAGTAGTATGACAGTCTATGCTCTTCTTTTTCTATTCCTTGGCCGTTGTCTTCTACTCTTACCAGATCGAAGTATAGCTATCTCTGTTTCCTAAGCAAAGTAACATATTTGACGTCCTTTTCTTTCCGAGAAAGCTGAATTCGACGTTGCGATATCGTGCACTCAAGACAAATGCCTTGAATGCAAATCCCCATTTTTATTTTTCAGTTTTAGGTGATCAAACATTTTTTTTAAAAATATAATATTGAAATTATATGTTTGAAATGTGATGTTCTAAAGGTTTTTCATGAAAATTACTGCATTTTCGTTTAAAGGAAAAAGGAGTAGAAGACAACGACCAAGAAAAAGAAGAGCACAGACTGTCATAACTGTCATATTACTGACAAATCGCAAACGGAAATTGTTTGGTTATATTGACAAAGAACCTTTGAATAAAGAACAACATGTTCTTTATTCAGAGCAAAGAACACGTGTGTACCACAGAATAGGAATAAATATTTCGTTATTCCATAGCAGAAAAAGCAATTCTACTAAACAACGTTGTCACTTCGTGCATGCATGACAAATCCCAAACCCCAATTTAGAAAGCTGATTTTGAATACTTTCAGAAGGTAATTTGGGAAAATGATGAATCAAACCCATAATAATTATGTTCAAATTCAGGAAAAACCCCATTCCTAAAAACTGCACCCTATTCTATACACAATTATCGCTGTGTTGCATATTGTGCTACGAAGGTGAACATGGTACTTAAACCATTAATATCGCTACAAAGCAGATTTGAATTGTACTCCATTATGGTATAATCGAGTATAACTAATCTCAATATGACCTAGAATAGTCACCATGGAATGAAATATATTGTTGTGAAAATTCATACATACCGAGTTCATTCCGATATTGATTATGGTCTGCTTAGGTATATTCAGGAACTGTTAATATACCATTCTGTCCAGTCGAAATATTGGTAAACATAAGCACACGAAAACACATTATGGCAATCAAGTTTCATTACTTCATTCGGTGTTGGTTTGAATAATAATTTGTTCTTTGGAAATAGAGATCTTCGTGACTTTCAAAAAGACCAGATAATTCTTCAACACAAAAGCAGTGCAGATATTTAATAAATTTCGTCTGTGACAACTGGGTATTTTCGACAGTATTCACAATTTGGAATGTTTTTCCAAAATAATGAAGAATTCAGCGACATAACGATTTCAATCGCTATAAATTTGACAGAATGGATTACAAGATCCCATTCAAAATCATGGTGATCAGAGATGTCTGCGTATATTTATTTTATTTTTCGTTATAAATTACGAGGTACCTAATGAATCTCTGTCAGAAAAAACTTAGAAGGCCGCTCGATTCATTTTGTTTGTTATATTTGAATCTACAGATGCATACTATTCTCCATAAGTCATTATAGTGGATGTTATATGTAATATAATCTTAAACCACCAGAGAATTCAAAAATATCTAGAAAAGCTTGCGCGCTTGCTCAAATTCTAACTATCTGATCAACACAAAATCTCGCACCTAGTTGCGTGTATTTTCCACCTGATGGCGAAGTTTCAATCTGATTGCATTCGTACTTCTTGGAAAATTGCGGAAATAACGTTAAAATTCCAAATAACAACGAAAGTAAATATCGGATCGATTTGAAATTTGGAACATTGTTGTTGAATACTGACTCTAAGATTTGTGCCAACTTCCATTGAAATCTGATCAATATTTTCGGAGAAAAAAAAATTTCAACCCCTTCTAACCCTTTAATGGAGAAAAAAAATTTTTTTCACGTGGAGGGGGGTTGAAAGGGGTTGAAAGTTGCGCATGAACAAATTTGTAATGGTCGACAAAGTGCACATACTGAAAACCTCTTTGAACTAAATAATTTTTCAAAAAAAAAAATTTTCTTGAAATCTGCACGCCTGTAAAGAAGATACAAATACCTTGCCAAAAAAGTACCACATGACCTACTTTCCCTGTTAAAAAATTTAGAGGGTTGATGCGGATGGCACAGGGTGCAACAAAAATACTTCAAAATGCATATAAATTTAGTAAAAGTGAAACAAAAATTGACCTGTTTCGGGATTTTGTTGCGAAATTTTTTTCTTCTGAGAAAATGAATTTGTTCCATAATTTTGACGCGCACTGTATATATATATTGTTTGTACAAATAGATGTTCTTCAACCGTAGCGAATTCTTTTCCTTGAGCTTAGTGTATATCTCATATGTTAATCAGGACAAGTATCGAAAGTCGCACCTATATGGGATCCTTTATCTTCTATCAAGAAATCTAGCTATTGTTTATTTACCTCTAGACCTTTCACAGAAACAATTAATTACGTAACTCATTCAAGGATTTCTACCTGTTCCTAAAAAATAAACAAATACAAAAGGATTGGGATTCCTCAGATTACCTATGTGGAAATGTCTTCTCAATAACATCTTCAACATTAACTGTTAAAAAACGCGTAAACTAAATTGATGTTTTTGGTTGATAATTCTTCTCATTTAAGTTTTCAAGCCACTTTTGATACAGCATGAACAAAAAGGGGAAATTAAGTAAACCATTCTGGCTCTTCCCAAGATATAATTTCGATGAAAATTGAACAAAACCCAGACAAGCACTGTTCGCCCCATGCATCCGAAATATCAGACATTGGAGCAGAATCAGAACTCTTTATTACCTGAGAACAAGACAACAAAACAACAGTTTACGAGTTCATTACCAATATTTAATTCTACAATACCTAGACCAAATATTATATTGTGCAACGAAGCACTTTGGGTGCTTGTTGAAACGTACCATTTCACTCTGTTTCTTTCCAAATAATTATCTGAAATGTTGTAACACACCCGTTTTAGCCATGCCTTACCATTAATACGAAATTTGTGTTATCTTTCACGAACAGGCTTGAAAAAGGGAATGGTTTGATAAGTCATTGAACTATTGCTAAAACTAACGTGTCATATCTCACAATTATATTTTATAACAACTGTTATGAGGAAGATATTGTTTTGTTGATACAAACAACGAGTTGATTCGAAGAAGTATAAGAAAATGTATGTAGAAGAGAGGAGCAGGGAGCAGAAGTTATACGAGTATGATATGGAGTCTAAACAATAAAAGTTGGAATTGGGGGCTGTTTTCAGGTTGGCGAAGAACTCTTCCGCAGATCATTGTTCGCATGTGGAATTCCACAAGGATCTATTATGGATACTATAATCTTCTCGATATGAGTTCTTATATCCTGTGTACAGCAGATGATTCCTCAAATAATACTGATGCGAACTAACTGAAACATTCTTGTAGATCGTGTCTTTGAAGGAATCGATAAAATTCGATGAAATTATGAATACATTTTACATTTCTGAATCTAGTACCTACCTAACAAATTTCGAATCAATGGGACGTTCTTTGAAAATTATGGGCATTTTGATTTTTTTTTCGTCTTTATGTACACTGTGAGCCGTCAGGCCATATTTGAACACAATAACTTCCCGAAGAAATAACTTAAAAACTCTAAACCACGTCGGCTTAAAAGTTGATGGGAAATTCATCATATGGCAAGAAAATCGCAATTTATTTCAATCAGGAAGCCAAACTGGACTGGATGGTGTGATTACCCGATTAGATGACTGATTTGTCTTCGGATTCGAACGGACGCGTAACACATCATGTTTATTCAACTTGAAAAATTTTAATTTTCAACGAGAAATCGATCTTTCAAATTTGGTTCAACATTTTGGCTGTTTAAACGATCGAATCTTAGTTCGCGGCGTTCGGTGACGTCACGTGACATATCCACTTTCTCTCTCATCTCGTGTACCTTCCACTCTACCAAGCCAATTGACAGTATCCTCTGCATCGATCGTAGATCGTGCCGTGACGTGTGACGTAGGAGGAGATCTACCTCGTTTCACCCAAATGGAATTTGCGTCTCGATTTTACCATTTTTTCATAACGAATTATTAAAAATTCGCTGATTTTGACATTATGTGATAGCATTCATTATGATCTTGTATCGAAATAGATTGGGAAAAACATCAAAATATAATATATTTTTTGTTACATGCAAAACGAATTGTAAGATCATTACTGCCATTGAGTTTTCAAATACTTTTGAAAACTCAATATTACTGCCTAAGATTGAACAGTAACGCGTCATGAGTTTGAGTGGAATAGTTGATTCGAGTCTAATGCTCTCAAATGACTAGGTTGGACTCACTGATGATGAATCCAGTGTCGATATCGATTCTGTCCGACGGTCCAGCCGGCTGGCCATCCCTATGCACTTATACTGGCGTACAGACGATTCTATCGACCCAAAAATTTCAGAGTTGCTTGCATTTCAAAATGGAAAGGTTAATTTCGTTAATTGGCAAACTCGGCAGAATGGTTTCGGAGTTATAGTCGTTTGAAATTTTGAGATTATTTTCCTGATATTTCGAGAACTACTGAATCAATTGGATTGAAACTTGGCAATTAGTTGGAGCATAAGGGCACGCAACTTTGGCAAAATATTGTTGAGATCGTGCTTTCATTAAATTCGAAAAAAAGAATTTTTCAAAATTCTTTCCGGAAAAAAGTTTTTTTTCTGAAACAAGTCAACCGTTCAAATCGTTCATGCTTCGAGCTTCATATTTTCCAGCACTGTACCAAATTTCAGTTCGATACGTATAATATTTGGAGATTTTGTGAAAAAATACGTCAAATACCGTGGTTTCTTCCTCAGCATCGAAGTTTCTTCCAGAATGACTCGAAAATACGTGAAAAAAACCTTGAGAAGCACTGACGTGAAGTCAGCAGCTTAAGAGCGCATGTTCAAATTCATTGCCAAAGCTATCATCTCCTTTGAACATATTCTTACTGAAATGTTAAATCATTTGAACGAAAAATTTCAAAAAGCACTGCCGTGAAGGCAGCAACTTTTGCGCGCATGTTCAATGTAGATGATCGCTTCAGCAACGAATTTGAACATGCACGCAAAACCTGCTGCCTTCACGGCAGTGCTTTTTGAAATTTATCATTGATAAATTACTGAATTTCAATTCGATCAAATCTATATTTTTGGAAATATTGGAAAAATAAAATTTTTAATGGGTATATCTACGGAATCATTGGGCGGATTTTACTCATTCACGAATTCGACCTTCGTTATTAAGCCCCAAACCTACTCTACAAATATCGAGTTTCCAAGTCGTTTTTTCCGGAAGTTATTGTGTTTACGGTCAGCCTAACGGCCGAATGCGTAAACACAATAACTTCCGAAAGAAACAACTTAGAAACTCGATATTTGTAGAGAAGGTTTGGACCTTAATTACGAAGGCCGAGTTCGTGAATGGGTAAAATCCACCCAATGATTCCGTAGATATACCAAATCAAAATTTTATTTTTCCAATATTTCCAAAAATACAGATCAGATCGAATTGAAATCCAGTACTTCATCGGGAAATAACAGTTCGAAGTTTCTTACAGAATTTAATGAGGATGATCATAGAATCATAGAAATTTTTTTTTTCAAATTGTTCTAATGACACGATTATCACGAAGTTTCGCAAAAAGTATTCTTTCAGCATTTCAAAACTAGCTGTGAAGTTTTATCAGGACTGAATCAGTATTTCTCGAGTTATACCGAAAAAATCAACGATATCGAGAAGAAAACCTCGAAATTTGACATATTTTTTCCCGATATCTCCGAAACTTATGATCGTATCGAACTGAAATTTGGAACACTGCTGTAAAATATAAAACTCAAAGTGTGAGTGGAATTTTTTTTTGGATATGATGAATGTTTTCCGAAAAAAATTTCGAAAAAAAATTTTTTTAAATTTACTGACAAAACATGATCCTGACGAAATTCGGATCAAAGTTGCGCGTCGTTATACTCCACCTAACTGCCAAGTTTGAATCCAATCGCTCAAGTAGTTTCTGAAATAAAAAATAAATAACTTCAAAACTTCAATTGCCTCCGAAACTAATCGACCGATTTGGCCCATTAACGAACTTAACCGCGGCATTCTGATGCGCGACCTATACCCTGAAAGTTTAAAGTTGCTAGCTTGCTTCTGTCGAAAGTTACCGTGTCCACGGCCGGCCAGACAGAATCGATTTTGACACCGGACTCGTCATCAGTGAGTCTAACCTAGTCGATTGAGACCATTTTCGGCTCAATCATCCAAAATTACAGACATTTGGACAAAACGATAGCACGCTGTTCCCCTAGAACATGCGCGCAAAAAAGATTAAAAAAATCGAATTTGCATCTACAAAAAAAACCGTGCTATTCGAGGTATTATATGCAGTTGAAGTTTCATTCTGTAAGCTCCACATACAAATACTAATTCATTAAAAATCTTTGTTTCTTCAGAAAAGTTTTAAAATTTTCAGAATAACTTGCTTTAACATTGGAATAATTTCATAGTTCCACACTATTTATCACTTGTGGTTAGTGATGATAAATTCAACATGAATACTCGTATGGACACAACGATTTTAACTGAAATTGACCGCTGGTGTGAAGCATTGACTACAGTTCTATATTTCGTGAAGAAAAGATGAATTCAGACAAAAGACGGCACCCACCTTTACGCAAAGGTTTGAGTTTCAGCCTTCAGGAATTGAGGGAAGAGATTGAGGCTTTAGATTTAGGCTATCGTGATTCGACGGGAACCAATTACTTCGAAGTAAGTACTTAGAAAACAATAATAATATTAATAATATAAAAAGCACTGACGTGAGGTCAGAAGCTTTTACGCGCTTGTTCAAATTCTAACTATTCGATCAACACGAAATTTTGGAACTAGTTGCGTGTTGGTATTCTCCACCTGATTACAAAGTTTCAATTTGATTACATTTGTACTTTTTGAGATATTGCTGAAAAAACGTTAAAATTCCAACTAACAACGAAATTTGGCACATTTTTTTCCTTATATCTCCGAAAGGAAATATCGGATCGATTTGGAATTTGGAACATTGTTATTGAATTCTGACTTTAAGATTTGTGCCAAATTCCATCGAAATCTAAAAATTTTTCATCAAAAGTGTTGAAAATTTTCCAATAAAATTTTTGAATTTTTTAACATTTTTTTTCCCTATATCTCCGAAAGTAAAGATCGGATCGAATTGAAATTTGGATCATTGGTATTGAATTCTGACTTTAAGAGTTGTGCCAAATTCCATCGAAATCTAAAAATTTTTCATCAAAAGTGTTGAAAATTTTCCAATAAAATTTTTGAATTTTTTAACATTTTTTTTCCCTATATCTCCGAAAGTAAAGATCGGATCGAATTGGAATTTGGATCATTGGTATTGAATTCTGACTTTAAGATTTGTGCCAAATTCCATCGAAATCTAAAAATTTTTCATCAAAAGTGTTGAAAATTTTCCAATAAAATTTTTGAATTTTTTAACATCTGGATCCACACGATATTTTGCTCTATGTCGCGCGTTGGTATTCCAGAACTGCCCACGAAGTTTCAATTTGATCGAATCAATACTTCATGAGATATCAAGGAATTAACCTCAAAATTTCAAATGGGCCTAACTCCGAAACTATCCAACCGATTCCACCCATTAACAAACTCAACCGAGGTATTTGGACTCCTAACCTAATCTGCAGTTTCAAGTCTCTAAGCCTTTTCCTTCGAAAGTTAGAGCACATACGGACAGACGGACAGAATTCAATTTGACCACGGATTCTTCTTCAGGGAGTTCAACCCAATTGTTCAAGATCATTTTCGACTCAAAATTCGAAAATTACAGACATCGGACGTAATTATAAAGCGCTGTACCCTAGAACAAGCGCGTAATACAGTAATACTAAATCAAATATCAGCAATGTTTATTGAAGAAATGTATAATCAACTAAATTCTTGGAATTTTTGATAGCCTGTGAACTCAACTTCCGTATCATTGATGAATTGAACTTATAATGATGTTGATTTGAACTCATTTGTGATAAATGGGTGAACAATTTCATAAAAACGTTCCATAAACATTATTTCATTTGATTCAGTATGAATTTACTTGGAAAAATTATAGAAAAGCAATGACGTGAGCTTTTCAATTTTTTTCGTTTCTCATAACTTCGCGCATCTGTAGTATACCAAGTTTCTTCCATATCGGCACTTTTCGAATTGTTGATAAAATATCATCGATTCTGAATATTATAAATATTATCTTGGTATCTTTCAGAAACTAAATCTTTCAGTAATCCATAATTTAGAGCAGAATCATGACATATATGGACATTGAGATATATGCCGAATTTCATGGAAATCTGAAAAACCGTTTTCAAAAGAAAAATTTTCCGTACAAAAATTTGAAAAACATTTTTTTCAGAGATATTCTAACTGAAATTTTGTGTGCTGCTTCAGTAAATAATTTCAATTCTGCGTTCTATATATTTGATGAATTCACATAAAAAATTGTATCAAAGCACTGACGAGGAATCTGGAGCTCTCATTTCTCGAAATTTTGCAGAAGTTTGCTACTCAGACACATCTAACTTTCAAGTGTCTCCTCTACTGAATCAGCATTCTTCGAGTTATCTAGAAAAAAAAATATAATACCGAGTGAAATTCCACATTGAGGTACAAACCTACAATCTACAATATAACCAATGATTCCGTAGATAAACCCATTCAAAATTTTATTTTTCCAATACTTCTGAAACTACAGATAAGATCGAATTGAAATTCAGTAGTTGATTGAAAAAAGAAAGAAAAAGCACTGCCGTGAAGGCAGCAACTTTTGCGCGCATGTTCAATGTAGATGACCGCTTCAGCAACGAACTTGAACATGCACGCAAAAGCTGCTGCCTTCACGGCAGTGCTTTTTGAAATTTTTTACTGATAAATTACTGGATTTCAATTCGATCAAATCTGTATTTTTGGAAATATTGGAAAAATAAAATTTGGAATGGGTATATCTACGGAATCATTGGGCGGATTTTACCCATTCACGAATTCGACCTTTGTAATTAAGCCCCAAACCTACTCTACAAATATCGAGTTTCTAAGTCGTTTCTTCCGGAAGTTATTGTGTTTACGGTCAGCCTAACGGCCGACTGCGTAAACGCAATAACTTCTGAAAGAAATTCGATATTTGTAGAGAAGGTTTGGACCTTAATTACGAAGGCCGAATTCGTGAATGGGTAAAATCCACCCAATGATTCCGTAGATATACCCAATCAAAATTTTATTTTTCCAATATTTCCAAAAATAGAGATCGAATTGAAATCCAGTACTTCATCGAAAAATAACAGTTCGAAGTTTCATACAGAATTTAATGAGGATGATATGATAAGGAAATCATAGAAATTTTTTTTTTCAAATTGTTCTAATGACACGATTATCACGAAATTTCGCATAAAGTTGTCTTTCAGCATCTCGAAACTAGCTGTGAAGTTTTATCAGGACTGAATCAGTATTTCTCGAGTTATACCGAAAAAATCAACGATATCAAGAAGAAAACCTCGAAATTTTACAGTTTTTTTCCTGATATCTCCAAAACTTATGATCGTATCGAACTGAAATTTTATACACTGCTGTGAAATATGGAGCTCGAAGTGTGAGTGAAATTTTTTTTGGATATGATGAATGGTTTCCAGAAAAAAAAATTGTTTGGAAAAAAATTTCGAATAAATTTTTTTTTTAAATTAACTGACATTATGATCCAGACAAAATTTGGCTCAAAGTTGCGCGTCGTTATACTCCACCTAACTGCCAAGTTTGAATCCCATCGCTCGAGTAGTTTCTGAAATAAAAAATAAACAACTTCAAAATTTCAAGTGCCTGTAACTCCGAAACTATTCGACCGATTCGGTCCATTAACAACTTTAACCGCAGCATTCTGATGCGCAACCCATCCTGAAAGTTTCAAGTTGCTAGCTTGCTTCTGTCGACAGTTATTGTTTCTACGGCCGGACGGACGTTCGGCCGGACAGAATCGATTTTGACACTGGATTCATCATCAGTGAGTCCAACCTAGTCCTTTGAGACCATTTTCGACTCAATCATCCAAAATTACAGACATTTGGACAAAACGATAGCACGCTGTTCCCCTAGAACATGCGCGCAAAAATGACAGCTTGAAGGTTCATGCAGAATTTCTTGAAGATAATATGTTCTCAAGGTCACCAAATATTTCCATCAGGTGCGTTTAGCGGAGTCAGTAGGTGGAAGAAATACCGCTTTTGCAGAGAATTTGAAGATTAGCCCGAAAGCTGCTTTTTTCACGCTATTCCAGAATCGTTTCCTTTTAAGACTCAAGAAGAAACGCGTAAAAAGCAACTGGCATTCAAACCGTATCATTATCACTGAAGTGGTTCATTATATGATGTAAAATGTACTAAGTTCCTCAATGTAATCGCAATAAGATGTCTCGAATATCAAGAACAGGAAAGGAGCAATTTCACTTAATACTCATTCCAATTATATTCATTGTGAGAAATTGAAGTTTACTTTGTTGTCGAATCAGAATAAAGAACCAACTTTCATTCATGATTCTCACAGCGGGAGATTTGAGAAAATGATATGTAATTCGATTTCACAGTAACTACATCCGCAATAAAGTTCTCAGAAGCGAGTACTCTGAAGGAACCGGTTTGTCCGACCGAGATATTCGATTGTATCTTCATCTCTGTGCATGGAAAGATTGTTAGGCGTGATTTTCGAGGAACTGGACTCTTGTTATTCCAGAAAAAAATAGCGAATAATCTGTAATTGCCTATGATTGGAATGTTGTACCTACCTATACAGTTGCTGCTATCAAAAGAATTGCTTCATAATTATTATGAGCGGCACCGAAATAAGAATTTCAGAAAATGTGAAACACTGCAACCTTCACATAATGGTTATTGGTTTTATTTCAAACAGGGAAACTGCGGCTTTATTACTTATTATGAAACATTTGAAAATTCCTATTTTATTGATGATATTTCGCAAACATACTGTACATTACACACTGCTATGTATTTGGATGAGGTCTCAGTGTATACGAAACATGTGAAATGAAACCTGATAATAAATTCACATCAACATATACTCCATTCACATTTATAAACAATCCCGGTTGGCCATAACATTCTGACACATTTCACCGCGTATATTTTGAAAATGTTAGGTTATAGTCATTTTCCTGCCAGATTACTACGCAACGTTCTCCTCTCTACATAGAGGTCGTAGAAATTACGTATTTATCAAAATGTTTATTCACACAAATCTTAGATTTTCACCCAACGATTTGTAAGGTGAAAATTTGAACAGGAAAGTAATTTTGGCTGCAACATGTTTTGTTCAATATTTTGCGTCCACTTGCCCTTTTGCAGATCTTTTTTCAAAATGAAGTCTTCAGTCAGTGTCTTTTTGGGTGCACCAATAGAAGGAAATTCTTTGTCATCTCTGTCACTTAAAATCTTTTTTATTGTGGTGATGTTCAGCTAAAAAATAAATATATATTTATATAAAATATAATTCCTTGGTTTTCACTCACATACGTCAAAAAGTTGGATAGCTTGTGATAAATTATTGATTTCAAATTATCAGGGTTTCTATCAGAAAAAGCAGATTTGAATTCTATAAAGCACTTCCTGATACGAAGTCTCTGCTTCTTCAAAACTACCTTCGGCATTTTTAGTTTCCTAACGTGATGATTATGTTGAGATTGATAGTAGAAATTGGCATTGGCATTTGGCAACATCGCTGAGAATTATTTTGACATTGCCGATATTTCACGAGTGCCAACCTACGTCAGTTTTTAGTGAAAAAACTTGATAGACCTAAATCATGGTCAACCATGGGATAGTTTATAGAAGTGAATGGAGTATAGGTACAACGATTTTTGTGCGTATGTTGCCCAAATATCTGGAATTTCGAATTGAAAATTTTCAAACGATTATACTCGATTCATTAGTGATTCAAAACTTGTACACAAGTCAATTCTGTCCGAATGGCCTTGAACATTTTAGATCCTGGAGGAAATACTCAACAACTTGAAATCTACAACTGTGTTTTTAGAAATATTGCCTAATATTTTTTCTAATGGGTTTATCT
This sequence comes from Myrrha octodecimguttata, assembly GCA_958510865.1. Taxonomy (NCBI): domain Eukaryota; kingdom Metazoa; phylum Arthropoda; class Insecta; order Coleoptera; family Coccinellidae; genus Myrrha; species Myrrha octodecimguttata. The sequence continues at coordinate 62,312,647 of OY294058.1, forward strand.
ACGGAATCACGGGGTGGATTTGTCCTCATTATGAATTTTATCCTCTCAGCTAAGCTCCAAACTTGCTCTGAAAGTATGACACATTCCTCTTTGTGCAGTTAACAAATGTTAGGTTATAGTTATCTTACTGTCATAAAACTACGCGGCGGTGTTGTCTGTTCTACACAAAAGTCGTAGTTATAACGTATGTAACTAATCCATAACATAGGGTCATTAAAACAAATAGGTGAGATTGACAACATCCTACCGAATTGATTCGACCTTGACGACAGTCCATATCATATTGTTGAATTCATGGAACATCGAATACCTATATTTGTTAAGTCTCTTGACACTTGGTCTTCATGAAAATATGTAGTCAGAAGAATCAAGAAGGAACTTCATATTATTTTTCTTGCAGGAAGCACATAACATGGTCAGAGAAGCAAATGAGAAGCAAGCTGCTGCCGAACGGGCCCTTAAAGAAAGTGAAATGAAAGTAGAAGTCTTAATGGCAGAAGTTTCAGCACTTAAGACACTGGTAATCACATCAACACCAAGCAGTCCAAACCCACACTTACACCCTCAGATAGATAAAAATAAAGAAGAAGGTAAATAAAATCTTTCCATGCATCACATTGATAAGATACAGGGATTCCCTAGTGGAAAAATCAAAATTTAAGGAAATCGATCTTACTTGTCAATTTTTTTGAGGGGGACAATTTCTTACATAAAACCATCATCATATAATTCCATATCTCTTTGCGGCAACCACAACCTATTCAATTCGATTCAATAGGGAAGATGGTTCATGCTGTATGCTGTATGTTGAATATAGTACCTATATTATCCAACGAGCATATAATGACTGCACTATTATTCACGAGGTTCAAGTTTGCAGCGCGTGTCGCGAATCACCCAAGTGAATCATAGCAATTATATGCGAGTTAAATGCTTTATTTTGTCTACGACTTCATTGGTAAAATTGGAATGATTCTGCATTGTCAACAACCTACAATAGAGTTGTCAGAATGACCAACTTCATTCTCTGTGATTGCTGGAAATTGTCAAGCTTACGAGAAACTTCAACATTTTCACTTGATCTATGCATGGAGTATATAATATTCATGATACACGACTATTATGCACGGGCTTGATTAATACTGTCATTTTCTTTCAACGAGAGCCATCGAAATGTATATAATATTCTATGATCGGGAACAAAGTCTTTTATTTCTGAATATATCAATATACGTCTTGCTCTCGTTCCCGCCTCAAATTTTGAAACATGTTGTGGGTAATTTGGCTTCATTCGTCGACTGAAGTGATTCTTCCAGAGAAGTGCATCATTTGGCATAATTTTTCAACTTTAGGTAGCCCCACAAAGAGGAGTCTGGCTGGCCATTCTACAGTGCCTTTCCGATCAATCCATTGGTTAGTAAAATTCATATCTGAAAATTGTCTAACGCCAGCGGCATAATGAGGCGGAGATCAATCTTACTGGACCAACAGACAAACAGAATTACGCCAGCACATGGGGATTTTTCCTGAATTTGGGTTATTACTGCAAATGTAAATTTGAACATAATTATTATGGGTTTGATTCATCATTTTCCCAAATAACCTTCAGAAAGTATTCAAAATCAGATTTCTAAATTGGGGTTTGGGATTTGCCAAGCATGCACGAAGTGACAACGGTGTTTAGTAGAATAACTTTTTCTGCTATAGAATAATGAAATATTTATTCCTATTTTGTGGTGCACGCGTGTTCTTTGTCAATATAACCAAACAATTTCCGTTTGCGATTTGTCAGTAACGACAGTCTGTGCTCTTCCTTTTCTATTCCTTGGTCGTTGTCTTCTACTCTAACCAGATCGAAGTATAGCTATCTCTTTTCTCCTAAGCAAAGTAACACATTTGACGGCCTTTTCTTTCCGAGAGAGCTGAATTCGACGTTACTATAATATATCGTGCATTATTTTTCAGCTTTGGGTGATCAAACATTCTTTTAAAAATATAATATTGAAATTATATGTTTGAAATGTGATGTTCTGAAGGTTTTTCATAAAAAAAACTGCATTTTCGTTTAAAGGAAAAACCCCCATTGTGGACGAATTCAACCTCATTACGATCGAAATGCGAAGCGGAAGTTTGAGCGAAATGTATAACTTTGTATAGACGTTATCTGGGTTCAATTCAGGTATTTTTCAAATTAAATTGTTCAGGATACTATCTCGTCTTTATGAACACATTTTCTTTCCCTGCAATGTCTTATATTCTATACGTGAATGCGTAAAATCCACCCAATGATTCCGAAGATATGCCAATTTAAAATATTATTTTCCAAATATTTCCAAAAACAGAGATGAGAGCTTGAAGGTTCATACAGTATTAAGTGAGGAAAATATGATCAGAAGATCGCAGAATATTGAATATTTAAATTGGAAAAAAAGGAAATTTTTCTTCAAAATGTTCTAATGGCACGATAATCACGAAATTCTGAAACAATGCTTTATCAGTAATTTCATGCTAGTTGTCAAGTTTATCGCGCAATTCTGCAACAGAGCCACATTCAAGTTTCATTGAACCTAGTTAATACCTCAGGGTCAGACACCTGTCCACGGCCTCTATGCTTAGACCATTGTATAAAGACAACAGTTGTCTTTATACAATGCTTACACGTTGCCAAAAGCCGCGTGAAATATTAGATTTCAAATTTTTTTTTGGGATGTACTTAATTCTTCTGTGAGAATGCGCGATGTTAGTTATTTTTCGATTTTTCACACCATCTCAGTTTTATTTTCCCGAAATTTCATGAACATACAGAAGTGGCAACATTGCACATTTTTATAATTTTTTTGAACAATTTGCACCCAAAACATTTTTTTTGAAAAAACCGTACTCTGGCCTCCGAAACTCACCCTGTTATTTTTAAGGTATTTAATTTAATTTAATTTTGTTATTTGCTTTTAAGAACTGTCTAGGCATGATTGTGGTGGAAATTCATCATATATCCTATCGTAAAAATCGAGTTAAAAATGGCATTTTGAAATGAATTGTTCCTGTATGAATAAAATCTTTAGTAGCATAAATTTCAAGTGACTTCCCCATGATTTGTTTCAGGAATGGCTTACAGTAAAAAACATGGTCGATCACCTTCGCATTCACACCTCAAATATGGAAGAAGGGACTCCCCACCGTCGCCGCTTAGAACTTCAGAAAGTCCAGAAAGGGAGAACTTTTCCAAACCAGAAGTTGAGGTTTGTATTTTAATGCACTTTCTCTGGGAAATAGCGCGTTATCGTTTCGTCACGATGTCTGTAATTTTCAAATTTTGAGCTGAAATCGGTCTCAAACGACTAGGTTGGAACCACTGATGTAGAATCCGTGGTCAAATTGGATTCTGTCCGTCCGGCCGTCCGTGTGTTTTCTAACTTTCGAGAGGATGAACCTGAAGTCTTGAAATTTTCAGGTAAGGTTTTGATCCCGAATATCTCGGTTGAGTTCGTTAATGGTCAAATCTTCCGAATGGTTTTTTTGTTGCAGGCATTTGAAGTTTTGATTTTTCAATAACTCGAAAAATATTTCTGATCGAAATGAAAGATGGTTGGGAGATGAACAGTGTCAATAAGAGGAATGATCCATTGAAAAATCTGAAAAGAAATTTTTTTTTTTTGAAAATTTTCATATTTCATTTAAATTTCACTGAAATTTCCAAGTCGCCATTTGCTAATGTGAACAATCGCGTAGAAGCAGCTGACTTCACGTCAGTGCTTTTCTTCGTTTTTTAGAATGATGCCCCACCTGCATCAGAAAATTCAAACTTAAATAAGAAGTAGAAACAGTGGCTGAAAACCAAGGGTTGATAATCCTGCTGAAGAGCCTGCTGGGATTTGGAAACAATATTCACTTATAAACTGTAACAATGGTTTGACTGTTGAGTCTTGTTGTCATCATTCTTTTAATCTTTTATAAAGTTGCTTTCCGAGAGTACCAGAGTTTTTGTTAGCGAAAAAGTCCAACTACAGTCAAACCTCTATAAGTCGAATTTCTATAACTCAAACACCTCTTCAACTCGAATCCAATGCTGCGTCCACCAAAGCATTGAGTACTAATTAATTGAGTGTTTAATACTTAATGACCAAAGTAAAGATCTCTTCAAGTCGAACATTCGAGAACAATCAGACCAGAGTTCTGACGTCAAGGAAAGGGCGACTCTTTTAATAGCAGCAAATATGAGTAACAGTGAGAAATTAAAACTTTTACTGATAGGGAAAAGCGCAAAGCTATTTCGCAGAAGTGAAATGTTTACCGTTTATAATACAAATGCCTGGATGACGACTATGACGAGTGGGCTATTTGAAAAGTGGCTGTTGAATCTAGATAAACATTTCCAACTTCAAATTGTAAAGGGGCCTTTTGTGCGAGGGAAATTCGGGTATTTGGGGAATCATCATATTGGCGAATAGGGAAGAATCTCCAATTACCCAAATACCCAAATTTCCCTCGCACAAAAGGTAGCTTGAAGTTCTATTATCTATGGCCGATTGACAACTGCCCTGATCAGCCAAATATCGGTCATAGATCATAGGGGAACAGCGTGCTATCGTTTTGTCCAAATGTCTGTAATTTTGGATGATTGATCCGAAAATGGTCTCAATCGACTAGGTTGGACTCACTGATGACGAATCCGGTGTAAAAATCGATTCTGTCCGTCCGTCCGGCCGAGGACACGATAACTGTCGAAAGAAGCAAGCTAGCAACTTCAAACTTTCAGGAAAGGTCGCGCATCAGAATGCCACACGTTAATGGGCAAAATGGGTCGAATAGTTTCGGAGTTATAGGCACTTGAAGTTTCGAAGTTACTTATTTTTTATTTCAGAAACTGCTCGAGCGATTGGATTCAAACTTAGCAGTTAGGTGGAGTATAACAACGCGCAACTTTGAGCCAAATTTCGTCAGGATCATATTGTCAGTAAATTAAAAAAAAATTTTTCTCCGGAAACCATTCATCATATCAAAAAAAATTCAATCACACTTTGAGCTTCATATTTCACAGTAGTGTACCAAATTTCAGTTCGATACGATCATAAGTTTTGAAGATATCGGGAAAAAATATGTCAAATTTCGAGGTTTTCTTCTCGATATCGTTTTTTTTTCGGTATAATTTTAGAAATACTGATTCAGTCCTGATAAAACTTCGCAGCTAGTTTGAAGATGCTGAAAGACAACTTTATGCAAAATTTCGGGATAATCGTGTCATTAGAACAATTTGAAAAAAAACATTTCTGAGATTTTCTTATCATATCATCCTCATTAAATTCTGTATGAACCTTCGAACTGTAATTTTTCGATGAAGTACTGGATTCCAATTCGATCTGATGTGTATTTTTGGAACTATTGGAAAATGATACTTTGAATGGGTATATCTGCGGAATCATTAGGTGGATTTTACCCATTCACGAATTCGGCCTTCGTAATTAAGGTCCAAACCTTCGAGTTTCTAAGTCGTTCGGAAGTTATTGTGTTTACGCAGTCGGCCGTTAGGCTGACCGTAAACACAATAACTTCCGGAAGAAACGACTTAGAAACTCGATATTTGTAGACTAGGTTTGAGGCTTAATTACGAAGGTCGAATTCGTGAATGGGTAAAATCCGCCCAATGATTCCGTAGAATTCAAAATTTGATTTTTCCAATATTTCCAAAAATACAGATCAGATCGAATTGAAATACAGTAATTTATCAAAAAATAATTTCAAAAAGCACTGCCGTGGAGGCAGCAGCTTATGCGTGCATGTTCAAATTCGTTGCCAAGCGGTCATCTACATTGAACATGCGCGCAAAAGCTGCTGCCTTCACGGCAGTGCTTTTCTAGATTTTTTTCCACCTAATATGACAAAATTACAGCCTTGCCCTCGATCAGGGAATTATACAAAGTTTCAAATTGCAATATAAACGTAGGATCTCACAAGTCAAATGTTCTAGGTGGATTCGAGTCCAATGGCACTATCCCCAAAATGTAATTCAGTTTATTTTCATGAATGTGGTAATGATTTTTTTCTTGTTAGGCTGAACTCTCCATAACTCGAACTTTTTTGGCTTCCCCTTCAAGTTTGAGTTATAGAGGTCCGACTGTATATCTACTATTCTCGTATAGACATAACAATTTTAACTTTTACAGATCGATCCACAATTCTTTGGTGAATTCATTTCGTGGAAGGAAAAACCGATATTGGATAAGACAGCTGCATTCATCATGAGGGTGTACGAAGAAGATATCAATTTATGTTTGTCGTTCACGAACTGGGAATTATCTGAAAAAGTAACGGATGCAGTGGAAAGAGGGGCCATTCTGATAGAATCGTTAGGAGAAAAATCGAGGGAATTAGAAAGGTAATAACATAAAACATATACTCCATTCACTTTTATAAAGTATCCCGGTTTGCCATGATATCCTGACAGATTTCACCGTGTATATTTTGAAAATGTTAGGTTATAGTCATTTTCCTGTCAGATAACTACACAACGTTGTCCTCTCTACAAAGAGGTCGTAGTAATTACTTATTTTTCAAAATGTCAATCTATATTTGGAAAGTAATGAATTTGAGAAAATATTATGTGAATTCAATAATTCCAAAGACCTGGCGAATGTTGAAGAAACTTATTTCTCTGTTAATATTGGAAATATTTCAAGTATGTAAACATGGTTGGAAGATTCAGTAATGCTTTTTCTTGTACGGAAATCAAGAATCGAGTGTTTTGGAGTTTTACTGAAAAATGATGGATAGAGTAGTCCGTTACTTCGAATTCCCTACTTACTTTGAAAATGAAAACTACCTATCATGCAGTACTCGAGAAAAAAGCAAGATATGGAATTATGTTTTATGGACATACTTTGAAGTCAACTCAAATATTCAATTCCCAGAAAAAAACAATTCCTAAAATATTTGAAAAAATAGCATTGAATGAGATATTGTATAATTCATGTTATTTTCGTGCATAAAAATTCAATGTTCTGCCAACATAGGATATACCAAGTTCATTTTCAATGAACTACTTCCTATCGAAACAATTCCACGAAATATATAACTTTTGAAATATTTCGTTAAGGAATTTGTTCAATTCAAACATGACTACCTACTCAAGGCTCAATACAATACAATCAAAGCGAAATGTTAATTTATCAGTTTATTATGGCTGAAGCTAAATTGTTATTTGTTATTGAAAGAGAGTAGAAATTGGCAACCTCGCGTCGAATTATTTTGACATTGTCGATATTTCAGGAGCGCCAACCTGCCTTGGTTTTAGTTACAAAAACATGATAGACCTTAATCATGGCCAGCCGGGATACTTTATAAAAGTGAATGAAGTATATACAGTCTTTTCAAATTCGAAAACGAACCACCCTCTATATCTCGGCGTCCTTGTAAAAACAGAAGAAAAAAGCAAAAAGACAAAAACGCTCATTTTTCATGGGGGCCGACATATCTGAATGAAAAATTGTTCAAATATAGATTTTTCATTTCTCTATCAAAAAGACTAGGCTTTATTCGGCATGAAATCCTAAAATTCTCTCTAGGAATTGATGCTTACAATTAAGATTGTTAATTCTTTGCTCTGTCATTCCTCTTCTCATTATATTTCTTTCGCCCGTTCAGAAAACATAAAAACTACGAAAGTGCGTTGGACCGTGGTGGAATGAAAAGTTCCCGTGGAGCTGGCCGGCCGGAAGCTAACATTACCGGGATTTTCAAATTGACAAACTTTATGTAACCAGCTGTACCTCTGATATGCTATGTATATAAGTATTTTAATGAGAATAATATGCATCTTCATTTGTTTCAGGGTTTGTGCTCTAATGGGTGTGCCAAAAGTTTGTTCCTATCGAATGAATTTGGGCAATGAAAATGATGAGTGGTATAACATATCACAAATTTGTAGGAATAGGGTAAGTTCAGAGATGTTGAAAAATATTCAAATATATGATTAATTTGGTATCCATAAAATAAATTCAATTTCAGTTAGTCTTTCTTCATAACTTTCGGTTGTTCCCTTATGTTGTTATAAAAAATTTCTTTACGATATAAGTGCCAATCATACTTAGATATACCCATGATGTAAAAAACATGATGTACTCATCTGCAAAAAGTGACATCAGCAAGATTAAAATACAAGGAAATATATATTATGTGCTTTGAATTTGCATGTAGTTCCATACGTCATCATTTACTGCCACAGTGGTGCAGTGGGTTGATAGCCTGCTTGTAAAATCGGAGGTACTGGGATCGAATCCCGGCGAGATTATGGAGGTTGTGTTAAGTTTGTGGTGTAGGTGAATGTTTGTGTGTCTATGAATAAAAAGTCTCTAGTTGGTATGAATCTGAATGAATGTCAATGTATGAATGTAAAATTGAAATCTTGTCTAAATGGCCATAGTACCCGAGAACACTTAAAGGAGTGAATGAATGAATACGTCATCATTTGTACGTACGATCACAGATGAGCATACCATGTTTTACTTACATTTTGGATATACCAAAGATGCATAGAATATATCAGGTCCAAAACGCGGTCTTATAATTGTCCTACTTGGCTCTGTAAACAATGATGGCAGTAACGTCGCTTTGTCAAGTCCATATATTATTTCCGCTAAATAGAGATTGAGTGAGCAATAATCTATTAGATCTGATGAAATTATGAATTAGATATTTGAACTGATGGATTCTTACTAATATATAAGAGGAGTTTAACAAATGTGGAACATCTTCTCATTCATAATATGAAATATGTATATGGAATAATAAAGGGAATGACTAGAAATATGGGGTTTCCTGTTTCACAAAAAGTCATTTCGAAACCTAAACTACAGTAGAAACGAAACAGGAGATTGATATTACTCATGGATTTCATTGGATCTCCTTTCATGATATATGGTTCATAAATTTTGTTTGTACTTATTATTAACTATTTAATTCAAGACTCATGAGTTTGTTACATACTTGAGAAAAAATTCCAGGAAATGTTCATTTTTATCATTATTTAAATATGAAGTATTCCCTTTCATGTTCGTACGAATTTACTATAAGGATTTCAAACCCGACCAACTAATCGTAGTATCTATCGTTGCAAATATTTCATTAGGTATTTTTGAGTACGAAACTCTAGAGGACTTCTTCTCCATGAACTAAGTATTAAATAGGTATTCAAAAATGGTGGATTCAGAGACGAAGGAAATTTTTTTTATATTTTCGCCATTCTGACTGAATGAAATGAATAAAACTGGCTCAAATTTGGCAAAATGAATTGATTTTCGCAAATTCTTGAAAATAATTTATGGTCCAACTTGAAAAAATTGAAAAAAGCTCTTATTTGACTTATTTTGATTTGACACAGTAGTGACTTCCGAAGATACCTGCATCTATCGGTGAAAATTGAAGTAGGACAACAAAGCCGTATTTTGACAACATTTGGATCGCATTTCGGACCCAAAATATGTCAAAGAGTGTCCGCACCATGTATTCTATGCATCTATGATATACCGAAGATGAATAATACTATTCTATTCATTATTGTAGATATTCCCATTGGCTTGTTGGTAATTGTCCTTTGAAAACAATGGTTTTGTCAGATTATGGTTCAACAACATTAAATGCATAAAATCGTCACAGTTTATAATGGCTTTACAAATGAACTTTTCCAAGATATCGTATATTTTATTTTCATTTTCAGATAACCGCTGTCTGTGATTTTTTAAATTATCTCAAATATATCGAAAGAGGATTGGTTAAAAGTTCAGGTATGTTGAATGATTTATATATAAATATTCTTCTCTCCTAGTCCTGCAGCAATATTGAGTGTCACTACCTTTAATTTCTTACAATAATTAACATCCTTTTATGTTGTTCATTTCTACATTTTAGATAATTCTTCAGTATTTGTAGTGTTTACTCACGGAATTCTATATATTCTATATATATTTCCGAGTTTTTCGAATAGATGTAGAAGTTAATGCCTGTATTTATTGAATTTTTAATTGTTCCAGCTCAAGATATGTTCCAAGAAGTTATGAGATTGAGAAAGAATATGGTGTTAGGAAGAATGGGCTTTCCAACAAATTCTTGACTGACTCAGCTATTACACGTGTACAACAAATATGTTTTTCAATGAAATGAATTCAATTTTCTGTATGAGACCAAAGATTTACATACATTGTTGAGATGAAAATTTTAATGGTAGCCTCATAAAACGCGTAAGAATTCTCTCAGAATGGAGAGATGACAAAATCATATCTCTTTTTGTACATATTATATTTTTTGTATATATGAGATTTTCTTCCAATTTTTATATGGTAGTGTCATATGGAGAATTTCACCACTGATAACACCAGATGTTTGATTTCGCCGTTTTGAGAGAGTCTGTTATTTCAAAATTTCAACTAAATTCTTCTACTTTCTACTAGTACTTAGCTATTGGCATTGCTGATTGACATCCCAAAAATTCAGTGTGTTGAGGCTTGAAATTTTGAAGGGTCAATGTACTCATGCATAAACCTAGGGTGGAAACTAGGGTAAATTCCGCATTTTACAATTCAATTTTATGCATTGTGAGTGCAGATAGTGAAACATCTGTATTATCTAGGTGGAGTACTAAAATGTGAAAACTGTTAATCTGATAGTCAAAATATTGATTCCTCTTTATTTATGCTCCCTACTTCATTCACCAATAAAACATATCAAACTTATGTTATATATATATTATATAGATATGTAAGGTAGTTTTTATATCGAAACACTTCTTTGTTCCAAAGGGGATTTTTCAGACAACAAAACAATCAAGGACAAAGAAAGAGATCTTTTCAAAATCTACATACATTAATCAGAATGATTTTTCGATAAGAATTTTTTCATAAGAATCAGATTCTGAGTACTTGGTTGTTAAGTTCGAATGTGCGTAAGGAAGGTAAGAGAACGTTATCTGACCAAAAAGTGTAGTAAAGGGTGTGTTTTTCGAGGTATGAAACTTTGAAATGGAATAAAACAAGGTTACATTTTTGAAATGGACATGAAATTGAGTTTATTCGAAAGATAATCTTTTGGCATTATGATTTAACTATAATTTCTGGCATATGATCCCCACGGCTGGCTCGGACATAATCTAATCTGGAGGTCCCATTTTCAGTCACATTTTCAACATTTGTGGCCGTATATCGGCAATAACGCGGCGAATGTTGTCCTCTAAGTGGTTTATCGTTTCTTATAGGGGTTATGGGCGTAGACTAGCGACTTCACATATACCCACAGAAAAAAGTTTAGCGGCGTTAAATCGCACGATCATGGAGGCCAATTCACGGGCCCGAAACGTGACATTATGCGGTTATCAAACGTTTCCTTCAGTAAATCAATTGTGACACGAGCTGTTGGACATGTTGCGCCGTCTTGTTGAAACCACAGCTGCTGCACATCATGATTGTTCAATTGAGGAACGAAAAAGTCAGTAATGATGGCTCTATATCGGTCACCATTAACTGTAACATTCTGGTCTGCATCGTCCCCAAAGAAGTAGGGACCAATGATTCCACCAGCCCATAAAGCACACCAAACGACGTCGCAGTGAGTAAATATTATCAGTTAGAGTAAACATGGTGCGTAAACGGTCCATAGTGAGTCGAATTATTTGCTCTGATGGACGAATATGTTGACCGTAAAATGGACGTAGAGCGCGATACGTATTTCGGACAGAACCATTATTTTCAAAATGAATTTGCACAATTTGAAAGCGATGTTCAGGCGTCAGTCTATTCATGTTGAAATGCCAGACCAAACTTAACACAAATTACTTGACAGCTGACAAAATGGCCGCCAGTTAAAACAGCGTTGCCAACTTGAAGTTCTATACCCCCCAAAAAAAAATACCTTTAGTTTACTTTTTTGATATTCCTGTAAATAATGTTTTACTCTGGATATCAATCAATATAATATATATGTGATAACATTATTGTATAAAGTATATAATCCACAAAATTCTATTCGAAAATTGTATATTATATATTATAGTTTTCTCAAAATCAGAACTATACACTAATAAATTATTGTTGTTTCAAGAAAATATGAAATTTTGAATCGTTTCAAATCAATTCCTACTAGAAATAGATCCGAACTAATCTATATTTTGAGTTCAGTTATGGAATCAAAAAGTGAAATGATCCATTTTGTACAGTGAATGTTACTATGTATATAGTTAATTATTCGTTTTTATTTTATAGATCAATAAGTTTGTAATATCCTTCAAGGTGATGCTCAAACTAAAAAAGAATGATTTGTGGAGTTGTATAACTGTTTTTAAAGAATAAATAATGATTCTCCTAAATGATTTTTATTGATGACGCACTTTTGATTTTATACATAATAGCATGGCGAATGTATATCTTTTCCTGTGTTACCAAACCTAACGGCCGACGGCGTAAACACAATAACTTCCGATAGAAACAACTTAGAAACTCGAAGGTTTGGACCTTATGTACGAAGGCCGAATTCCTGAATAGGTAAAATCCACCCAATGATTCCCCAGATATACCCATTCAAAATTTTATTTTCCCAATATTTCCAAAAATACAGATAAGATCGAATTGAAATCCTGTACTTCATCGAAAGTTACAGTTCGATGTTTTCAAACAGAATTTAATGAGGATGATATGATAAGACAATCACAGAATTTTTTTTTCAAATTGTTCTAATGGCACGATCAACACGAAATTAAGTTGCATAAAGTTGTCTTTCAGCATCTTCAAACTAGCTGCAAAGTTTTATCAGGATTGAATCAGTATTTCTCGAGTTATACCGAAAAAAACAACGATATCGAGAAGAAAACCTGGAAATTTTACATATTTTTTCCCGATATCCACAAAACTTATAATCGTATCGAACTGAAATTTGGTACACTGCTGTGAAATATGAAGTTCAAAGTGTGAGTGATTTTTTTTTTCGATATCATGAATGGTTTCCGAAAAAAAATGTTTTGGAAAAAAATTTTGAAAAAATTTTTCTCAAATTCACTGATGATATGATCCTGACAAAACTTGGCTCAAAGTTGCGCGTCGTTATACTCCACCTAATTGCCAAGTTTGAATCCAATCGCTTGAGTAGTTTCTGAAATAAAAAATAAATAACTTCAAAATTTCAAGTGGTTACTACTCCGAAACTATTCGACCGATTTGGCCCATTAACGAACTTAACCGCGGCATTCCAATGCGCGACCTACCATGAAACTTTCAAGTTGCTAGCTCACTTCGTTCGACAGTTATCGTATCCACGGCCGGCTGGCCGGACAGAATCGATTTTGACACCGGATTCGTCATCAGTGAGTCCAATCTAGGCGTTTGAGACCATTTTCGGCTCAATCATCGAAAGTTACAGACATTTGGACAAAACGATAGCACGCTGTTCCCCTAGAGCATGCGCACAAAAATACCATAAAACCATGAGGGTTTCGAACCTCGGTAAGGCTAGCTGAACCACCTTCGATTTTCCGAAAAATTTTTTGACAAGAATTTGGAACTAATTAGATACAAATTTAGTACCCTAGTTCCAGATTTTACACCCTTTCTAAGAATGAGAAAAAACTGGTTTGAATTGCTAAAATAACTTTGAGTGACAAAAAACATCGAATAATAATAAGTGACAAAACACTTGAACTGTAAACAATGAGCAATAAAATAACATCTGGAGACGGGCACCAATTTCGGTAGAAAAATAGCCCTGAGGCTATAACAAGGAATTATTTTAAGAATAATTCGTTAGAATTGCAAAATATAACAGATACTTCATAATGATTCATTAACTATTTCAATAACATATGATTTATCAACCTGTATAGATGCAACGATGAGTGTGACTTAATTGTCTGTGCACAGATAACCCTTTATGTATAATATTTACCTGTATGTAATAATGTACCTTCATAGGTGAGATATGATGAGTGTATTCTATAAGTGCGAAACAATCTCGGAATTGGAAGAAATTAATTTATTTCAAAATATTTGATTAATACTCTATCACCATACGAATTCTCTATTGAAAAAAGCGTGAAACTTTATAAAAGGAATCTAAGTAAGTGTTAAATTAGTGGTTCATTATGACATTTTCATTTCTTCAATGACATATCTATTACAAGGTGGTTTCTGTAAGCTTGATGCCAAGCTAGCATCTCCCAGGTATTTTCGGTCTACATGAGGGTGTAAAATTTGAAAATTAGTTACGAAATAAGTGTTTAATTAAGAAAACGTATTCTATAAGTGCGGAATTACTTCCGAATCAGGCAGAATGAATTCATTTCTGAATATTCTATTAATACCTTATTACCATATAAATTTCTATTCACCCCTGTATATCTCCGAAATGAGAAATGAAATTTGAAAATAGGGGTCTAAATTAGTATTTAATTAGAGCTTTATTATGGCATATTTATTTCTTCAATAGCATATTTATTACTCGATGTGTTTGTTCTGCTGGCTTGACGTCAAGCTAGTCAAGAGTGTAAAATCTAGAACTGGGGTACTAAATTAGTATTTAATCAGTTCCAAATTCTGGTCAAAAAATTTCTCGAAAAATCGAAGGTGGTTTTGCTAGCCTTACCGAAGTCTCAAACCATCAAATGGCTATAATTCCGAAACTGTTTGGCTATTTTCGCCTATTAACGATCTTAACCGTCGCATTTTAAATGCAACCCAACCTGAAAAGTTCTGAGTCGATAGAATTACAGATAAATGGAAAAAACGATAGCATATGCTCTCCAGAACATGCCCACAAAAACTTAAAAAAAAACCGTCTGCTGTGAAAATATTCACTAATAGGGAGTTAAGGAACTCTAGAGAATTTTGTATAAGTAATGTCATTGAGTATTTACTCAATGGTAATGTAGAATCCATCGAGTATTTTGGTTGGACATATAATAAAGCTAGAATTAAGATATCAACATTTATTATATCAACTCTCAGAGTCGAATTATATATAATATACTGTACAATAGTATTTAGCCCTTTCAATGATTGCACCTCACATTCTATATTGAGGTAGAGTTTGTGAAAAAGATACATATCATTAAGGATTATGATTTATCATAAACTTACAAACTATCTTTAGTATACTTCCAATCATTGCCATTGCAAAAATAATGAACAATGATGGAGGGGACATATGTCATTAAATAATTTATGTTTCCTCAATAGTTTTCGTTATAATCTGCCTAGTGAATTCCCTGTGTTTGAAAAGTTTAGAATTTAATCAGTTCATATGAAAATTTCAAATAATTTATTCGATCCCTATGAAATATTCGAAATATTCCAAATTTTCTTAGAACTGAATTCCCACATTTCCACGACCTTCAGAGATAGTTTTATCGACCGCCCTTGAATATTCAAGTGGTTACTTCATCATTGAAAAAGTTTTCCACCGAATTTGCATTTACAGGAAATGAGAAATCCTAATTAACATACGGAAGCAGTATAAAATCTGATGATATCAGTTTGTTTGCGTGTATGGTTGGTTCATGCAATTTCTTAAGAATGTTCCGAAATGGATCGTAAAATGTTTCTATTTTTAGTCGTTTTCGTCAAGCTCGAGTCTGTTTTTTCTTTGACTCCTGCACACTGTAAAATTCGTTTATTTAGCTATTAAATTTAATTTTCGATACTTTATTTTTATTGTAGCAGATTGTGATACTTTGGTATCTTCTTATTCACTATAAGAAACTTTGATGTGAAATGTATTTTGATGAGATCAATACTTTTCCGGACATGAAAGTTTTGAAGGATTTTTAAAAATGTAATCAAAAGTTGCATTTGTTTCTGTTCTTCAATAAATAATTGAGTATCGTTGATATAGAAGGCCTAAAAATGGAAATTATTTCCAGTTGATTCTTCTCCATTCTCAAAACAACATTTGGGATATTCTACCTTTTTTGCAACCAAAAATATTGGAGAGGGTGCTATACTAGGCAGAGAATCTTGTATTTACCATAGTTCTATTCGATTTGAACCTAATAAATTCGATGTCTAACACTCCATGGCAGTTGTAGCATTAACATGCGAAAATATCCTTTGGAAATTGAATTATTTTAAAGGCAACTGTAATCACTTGGATAACAGTGATAGTGAGTTACTTCAGGATAAGATTGATCCAACGAAAATAAAATGCAAATTTCATGAGAAAAAATCAAACATCAGTATAGTAAAGGTCGTTTGGAAAATATACTTTTCAAAGTAATTCGTCATATGGAACATGTATCAGTCATCTTTCTGTGCCTGATTCCAAATAAAAAAATTGAAAGAAAGATCTCTAAAATAAAATCTAGTGCTGCATCAAACGAAAAATATTCGTTGTGGAAGATTATTCAAAAAATATTTTCTTTAATGATGAACGAATCATATTTGACCCTGTGTCCACGATAACTTCTATCAATCAATCGTGATTCCTGTAAAAAAATTCATTCATGTCTCCAGTTTAAAAAAAATACTGGTATTGTCTCTCTCTAAGGCATTAAATTGTCGAACTTTAACACCGATCAAAACATCCAAAAAAATAATAAATCTCGTTTTGTTCACTCGTTAAAAACAACTTAAGCGTATTCGTGAATTTCGAAAATTTCTCTGAGGAAGTTTATACATTTTCTGGTCCACTTGTCAGATCTTTCGCCATGATCTTATAAGTGTCATGTGGAGCAGGAGTGTCGTAGATGAGTTGTCCTTCCTCGTCCTTGTAGTCACGATAAACAATTGTTTTTACCGTTTCAAATCCAAATTTCTGTAGAATTTTTTGGGTGAAAAAACTCGTTGCATCTGCCTTCAATAGCTGTAAAATTTTTATCTAGTTAATACCTTGGAATTGGTTAAAAAATAATCATTTCAAACAGAATTGTTATAGTCCTCACGAAATTGTACATGACCTAATCGAATTTGTCCTGTGGATCAGCTCATTATCGTTTAGTCCAAATATATGTAATTTTGGAATTTTGAGGCAAAAAAGGTCTTGAATCGTTAGGTTGGACCCCCTTCAAAAAAATCTGTGGATCAAATTGCTATTTGAGTTCACTGTGGATAGAATACTGATAACAAACAGTGTGTAACTACTTTCTAATCCACTTACACAAAGAAAACTTGGTTTCCGAAACGTGCGTTAGACGCATAAAGTGTAAGTGGATTAGAGAGTAATTACACACTGTTTGTTATCTGTGGATAAATTCAATTCCGTCCGGATGTCAATATGTGGGATCAGTATATGAACGTTCAGGGAAAAGCACTTGGCGTCTTGTATTTTTCAGGCTGGATTTGAAGGTTGAATATCTCGGTTCTCCATTTTAAAATTTTGAGGTTTCTTCCTCAGAATCTCAAGAAGTACCGATGCCATCAGTTTAGTTCCGAGATTAGTTGAATAATACAAACTATATTTAGAGTTTTGTGAGAATCTACCTTCGAAAATTCAAAAAGAGGTACTTCGAATACTGTTTTTATGAGATCATCTATCAAATAACGATAAAATTTGGAAAAATTATTTAAGGATATTGTCCGCAATTTCAGTTCAGTCCTATATTCATTCGCGGAAATATTCGGAACAAAATATGTAAAATTTCGTTCATCATTTGGAAGTTTCAGATTTTTTCCATCATATTTCGAAAACACTGAAAATATCATATCGAAAACAGTTTACGGTCTTCTTCACGGCCGCACGTAAACATGCCCATAAAGTAATGATGATGAACAATTTTCGTTTCAATGCTGAATAATGGAAATATTCCATTCTCACGGATATACATCGACGTAACTTTGTGTTACAAGAAAGTTGATTAGATGACCGTCTTTTCTTCCGGAAAGAGCTGAACGATTGGAGGACGACCAAAACATATTTGTCGTGAAAGAAAAAAATTTTTCGCGCTTCTAGTTTTTTTTTAAGGGGTGGCTCTGCTAACTTAATATTAAGTTAGTTAAGCAGAGCCATTCTAAAATATGCATCGAATTCGATCAAAAATGTTATGAGTAATTGTCGAGTATTTGTCGTAGACCATCCAGCAAGAAAAAAACAGAAAACATTTTTTTATAGCTTTTTTATAGGTTTAAATGAAATGTTCTGGTTTCTTAGGAAATTTGTCATATTTTGCAACACTGCATTGCAGTATTGCAGTGTTATCGGATTCGTCATCAACCTAGTCCAACCTAGTCGTTAAAGACTATTTTCGGCTCAATCATAGAAAATTACAGACATTCCGACAAAACGATAGCACGCTGTTCCCCTAGATAGAACATGCGCGCAAAAAAAAATACTGAAATCTTCGAGAATACCAGTAGGCAGTCGGTTCCGTCGAGGAGTGTGGGGCAACCTACCGACGAAGACAGTACGCCTTTGTCGGCGTAATAAAGTGCGGTAATAAAACTAACAGTGACACGTGTGGCTTCCGCATATTTCATCGAATCTAATTATAGAGATGATAAGATAGACTTTTATGACGGTTAGGGTGAATGTTTACACATTTTCAAACTGCAGCATTAGCAGACCCGAGACAGGCTGTATGTTCAATAATCTGGGATTTAAATAAAATATGAAAATGTGGCCCTCCGATATTGCCCGAACCGCCCCTAGCAGAATGGCGCCTGAAACGACTGCCTCGCTGCCTCACCCCTAACGCCGGCCCTGTCCGTGAAAATGGAATATTTCCATTATTCAGCATTGAAACGAAATTTGTTCATCTTGGGAAATAGAAGATTAAACATATACAACCCAATATCAGTCAATAATGATACGGAAAATATAACTGAAATTTCAATTTACCGATGCAGTGTTGCCGAATATGACAAATTTCCTAAGAAACCAGAACATTTCATTTAAACCTATAAAAACGGTATAAAAAATTATTTTTCCTGGTTTTTTCAGGCTGGATGTCTACGACAAATACTAGACAATTACTCATAACATTTTTGATCGAATTCGACGCATATTTTAGAATGGCTCTGCTAACTTAATATTAAGTTAGCAGAGCCACCCCTTAAAAAAAAACTAGAAGCGCGACAAATTTTTTTCTTTCACGGCAAATATGTTTTGGTCGTCCTCCAATCGTTCAGCTCATTTCCGGAAGAAAAAACGGTCATCTAATCAACTTTCTTCTATCACAAAGTTACGTCGATGTATAACCGTGAGAATGGAATATTTCCATTATTCAGCATTGAAACGAAAATTGTTCATCTCAGGAAATAGAAGATTTAACATATACAACCCAATATCAGTCAATAATGATACGAAAAACATACCTGAAATATCAATTTTCGAATGCAGTGTTGCCGAATCTGACAAATTTCCTGAGAAACCAGAAAATTTCATTGAAACCTATCAAAAAGCTATAAAAAAATGTTTTTTTCTGGTTTTTTCAGGTTAGATTGTCTACGACAAATACTCGACAATTACTCATAACATTTTTGATCGAATTCGATGCATATTTTAGATTGGCTCTGCTAACTTAATATTAAGTTAGCAGAGCCACCCCTTAAAAAAAAAACTAGAAGCGCGACAAATTTTTTTCTTTCACTACAAATTCTCGACAAATATACGACAATTAATGAGATGGTTTTCATTGACTTCCGTGCAAGTGGCTCTGCTAACTTTATGGACATCACGTATACACAATAACTTCCGAAATAAACGACCTTGAAACTCTATATTTGTACAGTAGGTTTGGGGCTTAATAGATATTCCCATTCAAAATTTTATTTCCCCAATATTTCCGAAAATACAGATTACATCGAATTGAAATCCAGTACTTGCTTGAAAAATGAGAGCTTGATAGTTCATACAGAATTTCGTGTGGATAAAATATGATCAATTGGATTTTTCTTTCAAATTGTTCTAAGCGACCCGATCATCACGAAATTTTGCACAAAGTTGTTTGTCAGCATTTTTAAATTGGTTATCGAGTTTCATTAATATTTAATCCGTGTTTTTCGAGTTATTTCGGCCAGAACAACGATTCCGAGGAGAAAAATACGAAATTTTACATATTTTTTCCCAATATCTTCAGAAATTATTATCATCTGGCCTGAAATTTGAAACACTGCTGTGAAATATGAAGCTCGAGGTCGAAGCAAAATTTCACACAAATATTCTAAACAGTTTCCGAAAAAAAATATCAGAAAAAAATTCAAAAAAACAATTTCCTCCCAAAATCCAATAAACGGTATGAGTTCAACAAATTTTTTTGCATCATAACTCTAAAACCGTTCATCTCATTTTGCCCATTAACGCACTTACCGTTGCATTTTGAAATACAATCTATATCCTGATAGTTTCAGCTCGATTCGATTCTCCGTACTTACGGAATCGTGCCTACTCCCGGAGGGCCGGAGAGAATCTATTTTAAAACCGTATTCGTACTCAATGAGTCCAACCTAGTCATTTTAGACCAAAAAAAATCGAAAATTACAGATATTCGGACAAAACGACAGTACGCTGTTTGCTTGAACGTGATTTTTTTTCGAAACTCACTCACCGTGAATCCATGTTTCCTAGCCAAATCCTCGCTCCTTTTCACCAGCTCCTGCCCCAAGCCTTTCCCTCTGTAATCGCTGTCCACCGACAAAATCCTCAATTCGAAAATTTTCTCAACGCCGTATCTTCCAAACAGCTGAGCGTCAGCGTTATGCCTGAACAGCAGACCCATCAATCTATGGAATTTAATATCGTCTATGAATTTCATTTTTTCCAGGTCCTGTTCCACGTCGCCCCGCCTGGAAATTCCATTCAGCATGGCTCCAGCTATCTGAAAATTGCGGTCCATTATACGGGACAAGAAGGGGTCTCGATCGAGGCAATGAAAATGTGGAACGAGGCGAGGAAATTAAAAGGGAGAACAAAACTTGATTGCACCGATTGTTTGAATTTCATACCCAGACTTAGATTCCGTTTTCTTATGTTGAGAGAACTACCTGCAGGATTCAAGGTATTTTGAGGAAAGCGATGAAGATAGGTGGAGTAGTCCATCCGGATATCGATCCTAAAAACAGCTGCTTGACTGTCAGAAAATGGATATTTCTTTCCGGTAAATACATGTTTATGGTGCGGGTTAAATGTAAATCGGAGGTGTGACGAACATTTCTTTTCAACTTTGCAAAAACAACGGGAAATTGCTTATTCATCTACGGAGTGAGTAAGGCTTTGAACAGAATAAGAATCCATTGATATATAGTTGAGGGGTCACGAAAATGAAGTGGTTAGTTACCTAATGCCGGGATTTCAGGAGAAACTGAAGGTATTCGAATATTCCGGTGAGAAATGCCATATTATGTAGACACATTCCTAGTTTCATAACCAATATACAGGGTGTTTCACCATAAACTGGTCGAACATATATAGCCGTTTAATTGACATTGGGAAAGTCATTTTTGCCTTATGACATATACCCCGTTTTCGAAGCATAAGCGAGATACAGGGTGTTTAATGTCAACTTTGAGCAATATTCTGATAACTGTGGTGATACGTGAACTTTGAAATAACAGTTCTTGGTCACGTTTGAGTATTTTTTGGTGGTCAATTCAATTGTTCTGTAGAATCCTGGAAAAAATATTTCAAAATGGCGGAAAACCTACAAAGTTTGAATTTCTTGCTTTCGATTGCGAAATCGGATAGCAATATTTCAATGTACTCAATTTTTTAAGATTTTCTGTGAAATTTTTTTTCCAAAATTCAAACTCAACTTTTTTCTTACATGTCTACATTGAAGAAAGAATTTCACTCAAAATTGTTGAAATATATCAACGTTGAACTAACCTTTATTCTGAACACTGCTGTGAAAACAGAATGAAAAAATATCCATCGGTTTTAATTTTATAGCCTTCCAAAGACTCCGTCCGGAGTACTTAAATAATTTTTATTTAAGGAAGTGGTGGCCCTACGGATGCCAAAATTATGCTAATAGGCCTAAAAATCTTTGGTAAGATTCGAACTCTCACCGGATTCGGAAAATAGGGTCAAATTCGATGAACTACCGTGGCCTGGTATCGGACGTCATTATAATCAGAATAAATCCAATTTATACGCGTCCCTATTCTCCGTAAGTGGATCGAGTTCGAATCCCATCAAAGTTTTTTTGAAAAAAAATTTTTTTTTTGATGAATTCATATTTCTATCCAGGTCATTCTGGAGGCCTTTTAGCACAATTTTGGCCTCCGTAGGGCAACCAGTTTCTCAAATAACAATTATTCAAGTACTCTAAGCGGAATCTTTGGAAGGCTATAAAATGAAAACCAATGGATATTTTTTCATTCTGATTTCACAACAATGTTGATAATAAAGGTTAGTTCAACCTTCAAAGATTTCAACAATTTTGAGTGAAATTCTTTTTTCAATGTAGACATGTAAGAAAAATGTTGAGTTTGAATTTTGGAAAAAAAATTTCACAGAAAATCTTAGAAAATTGAGTACATTAAAATATCCAATTTCGCAATCGAAAACAAGAAATTCAAACTTTGTAGGTTTCCGCCATTTGAAATATTTTTTCCAGAATTCTACAGAACAATTGAAATGACCACCAAAAAATACTAAGACGTGACCATGAACTGTTATTTCAAAGGTCACGCATAACTCACTACAGCTATCAGAATATTGCTCAAAGTTGACATTAAACACCCTGTATCTCGCTTATGCTTCGAAAACGGGGTATATGTCATAAGGCAAAAATGTCTTTCCAATGTCATCTATACGGCTATATATGTTTGACCGCAGTTTATGGTGAAACACCCTGTATACAGGGTGCCTACTTTTAAAAGTCCAAAACTTCAAGGCAAGATTCTACACGTGATTTAGAACAAAAAAATCACATAACACATGGTCGAAGTATTGACGGTAATTCTTCAATTCAACATTTTGCGTTTTACGGAATATCTCAATTTTTTTATGAAATCAATCACACTCCAGTTATCCTTGTAGCCTCATCAAATTTGATCAAATATCTCGAAAGAACATGAAATTGGCTGTAATACAAAATTTTTTTTGCGTCAAAAAATTCCTTACTAGGGGCGTGGTAAGCAGATAAACATAGAAGTTCTTAGGTGGAAATTATCGATGATATTTTTCTAATAGGTTTATCGATGAAAAATTAATCATAACGATCATGTTTTCTCTTCAGCAAAAACTTCCCCGTTCAGTTATCTTACGAATGACAAATCAACTTTTATACCAGCTATTTCTTTTCAGCCTCAATATCATGGCTAACATGATAACAAAGATAAATAAGAAATTATTCAAACATGATTTTTATTCGTTTTGATGCTCTAAGGGCCGTATTTATAGTTGCTCCTTGAGGCTTCCTTACTGAAGGCCGCCTTGAATTTGCTTTTCTATGCAAGCAAATACAAGTTTGTTTGCAAATTGCAATTTGAAACATTGTTGTCAAATACTGACTTTAAGGTTTAAGCCAAATTTCGTTGAAATCTAATCAATAATTTCGGAGAAAAAAATGTTTCATCAAAAATTTTAAAGATTTTCGAATAGGTAATTTTTTTAAATTTTCTTACGACTGCATTCACATGCCATTTTGGAGTGAGTTGCACGTAGATATTCCAAAATTATTTATAATGTTTTAATCTGAAAAAAAAGAACATATTTTCCTTGTATTTTCAACTAGCTGACGTCATTTTTTTTCAGACGAGCACACCATGTTTTGCTTACAACATGGAAAGTATCGACACCTGATATTTTTTATGCATCTTGGCTCCGAGTAGCTCCTTTCAAAAAATCTCGATGAACCAACATTTGTTCTGAACGAGATATTGATCAACCTGCAGGTTTTGAAGAAAACTTTTAATCCGGTGGCTCAGTTTGCCAATTCACTTAAGCGTTCCGTAATCCTTCAAGTTCATTCAAATGAAAAATCCTCTTCCAGAGCTCTTTCACTCACCTTCCCGGTTTCAGGATCGATGGCTACTAGGGAATATCCATCTTTCATTGTTTCCATATCGTAGTTCTCCAAGAACTCGCAGCTCTGTCCTTTCTTGAATAATCCGACAGCCACGTTCAGAGGTTCATCGTGAAAATGGTTCTTCAGATATTCCAAAATGTCGTTGTATCTGGATTCCCCGATGAGTTCGAACTGCATGTTTGTGTTTTTGGGTAATTTAGGTCCTGAAATCTGAAATACCACAGAATCATCATTGCGTTGAAATGCCTTGGCCAAAAAATTGAATAGACAAAGACATGATGTATGTTAAACATGGTGTGCTCATCTGCTCATCTGTGATCGTATTTACCAATGATGACGTTACTTTTTTCATTCGAATTCAAAGCACAGAATATTTATTTCCTTGAATTTGAATGAAAAGAGTGACGTCATCATTGATAAATATGATCACAGATAAGCAGATGACCATACCATGTTTTACTGACATCATGAAGACAGACTTCAGAAGTAAGGACCATTATCTTGCTTATTCACGGGGTTCGTAAGATATCTAAGAACCCTGCTAATTCTCTGGTTTGATTTGGAAAATTTCTATGCTTCACAACATTACGACCATAGACATATTAAACTCTCTATAGTTTTATAAGTCTATAATTACGACCATAGACATAGAGTCTGTATGTCTATGATCACGACACTCATTCATAAGTCAGAAGGGAAATCAATGAAACCATGACGTAAGCAATGTTTTTCACATCATGAATGAAACATAGAAAAATATGGTTTGTTACTCAAGGATGCTTCTCAAAGATTTTGAACCTTATCGGTGTGCCCTTGTGATTGATAGCTAGAGGTTAGAATGGAAAAAATATTCATCAAAAATCTACTGAAGAATTTTCATGGAGTTCTCCATATTGATCACTGTTATAGAATTAAAAATCAAGACTAGAGCTGTATGTTTTTGATTTTGAAAGATGATTAATGTATGATATCATAAAATATTATGTGAGTCAATAAAGTTGTTCACTAGGGCAATCTCAGGAATTCGAAAGTTGTTTGATCCAAAAATAAAAGCGGTATATTTGAATTGACAAATTCTGAAAATGCACTGACCTGAAGGCCGTAGTTTTTGCACGCATTCGTTGCCTAAGCTGTCACCTATTCATGTATTGACCCCGCCAAACGCAACTTTAATTCCTGATGGTAATGATAGAATCTAATGAGAACCATATGAAATGAAGATGAATTCTCAGTAAGCAGTAATCTCTTGCCTACGGACGGCCGGACAGAATCAATTTTGACACCGGATCCATCATCAGTAAGTCCAACCTAGTTTTTTGAGGCAATTTTCCGTAAAATAATCGAACGAAATCTCGCAGTTTTAATTACTGAGTTTGTTTCAATAAGCCCTTAAATCTATTCTAGAATTAAGTCATGAAGGAATAGCCAAAGTGTCACTCTTAAATCGTGTTCAATAAAATGTAAAATCTGTTTTTATACAATGAAAATTTATGAGCAAACCTTCCTGATAACGCGAGTGTTTTAGAGTTTTCCGATTTTCTCGTAAAGCTTCATTGCTATTCATTCTCTCTGCACCCAAGAAGTGGGGGGAGAATTACTTCGACTAGAACGCAATATACGAGGAATATTGAGTTAGGTATCAGCCAATATCCACTTTACCCAACTATATTGGGGGAATACTGCAATAAAACTCAGACATTCCAATCATGCCTCACGTCAAATATAGTAATATAGCCCTCAGAAGAACGAACTAGGTCCACTTTAATTCATTACAACATAATTTAAACTCAAACTGACATTTCTCAATCAACTGAACAATTCTTCTCGTCATTTTCTGCTTCTGTAACATTTCTGAATTCATCGCACAGTTCTTCTTTAGACGGCAAACTGTCCTCTTTCCTACCTAATATTGCCCTCAAATGGGACATTTTTGTTCCTAAGATGGGCCTTGGACTGTTAGGGTTGCTCTGGGTGTGTCTTACAGACCTCCTAGAATACCTGGAACATTGTGGTTCTTTTGGTTTCAAACCTGAAGGCGAGGTTTCGCAACTTCTGGTGAATATTGCCGATTCTCGAGTTGGAGGAAAGTAAACAGGGGCTTCTGGACGAAGTTTTGAGTTCATCCAGGTTACTTTTATACGCAATTGGTAGCTTCAAGATTGAGCACTTGTACAACTGTGACGTTTTCCAGTAGTGGAGTAATGGAGATATTTGACGTTTCAAAGGCGAGATGATTTTGTGAGATAATTGATTTTTTCCATGGGCTCCTTGTTTGGAAGGGGATAATCTATGGGTGTGCAGGAAAATGAAATCTGTATTGATGATACAATAAATAGAAATTCTAGAATAGTATACTAACATGCGATAGTCTCGAAACTATCGTCAGAATATGGAGTCTTCAAGTTAATCAATCTGAAAGTGGAATAATGATTCTATAGCGGTCACCCTTTCATGCATCAGTTACGCTAAACTTTACTTCACTTACAGATAATTAATGTGAAAAAGTTGTTCAATTCTATGCCAGTTTTGCACACACCTAGTGTTTCATTGCTCCAAGAGATAGCTCCTTTGGTGACATTTACAATAATATGCCATATTTTGGGTGAAACTCAATGGTTTCTGAGATATTTAAATTCTTATGAAAAATGGAGCTCACTGGAAGTGTTTTTCAAAAAATCTTTTTCATTTTCAATGTTGACAGTATGATAACAATGTTTGCTATTTGGACTGAAAAAGTACAGGGTGTTCATGGAGGGATCGTTGAATTGAACGAACAAAATTCATTCGAACTCGAGATTTCCAAATTAGAATCAATAATTTTCAATCTTTCAATCGATTCTAGGAAAAAAAGAAGGGGAATACTCAAGCACACCCTCTACCTCAAATAAAAACTTTCCATGTTATGAAGGAAAAATTCACCTATAAGATCAAACAGCAACTTTCGAATATTCTGTGACTTCTAGAAACCACAGAAATAAACCTTAAATTCGATATTCCGAGGAAAATTATGAGATTTAATGAATTGTTGTATATATATAGTAGTTGTTGGAAATCACGAATGAGTTCATCCTCGATAACACGAAAAGAATTCTTTTTAGGTATAGAGTGTCCTGACGTAACCCTCCTCTTTTTAAGATAGAATCGGCTGAAAGATTAAAAAAAATTCGGATCTAATCTGAAAAATTTTGATGGATTTGAATTGTCCATGTTGATGACCTTCTTATGAACATCTTGTATATTTTCAGTTCAAATGGCCAATTGGTAAAATACTGTATGAATTGAAAATGAAAAAAAATCCTCTGCTTTCGGGCAATTGAGTTATCGCAGATTATTTGGGTATTTCAGCATACCCAAACAACCTTTTTAAATATTACGAATCGATTTTAAACGAAAAAATATGAAATTACACTTGAAATGGAACTTTCAGAAATATATTTGCTCGATATTTGTATCCATTGTAAAAACAAAAAAATGAACTGAAAAGATGGAGCACTGTAAACAGACTGTTCGAGGAATGACGCATGATATTTGCATTAATATACAGAACAGTAGTGTAAAATTAGCGACTTAAAGAATTCGGTACCACTCATTTGAGCTGAATTTTGAAATACCTGGTATGCCTTTTCGACTATGTTTGATGTATCACAAAACCTACGAAATCACTCAAATATTACTGAAAGAGCGCTGAAAAGCTCCAAACACCATTGTTTTTCCGGAATGTCTTGCCCCAATTCTGTTCATTCCATTTATATCTTCCGAAACATTCATTGGATTGTCTCTCAACAATTAATTATTGTCACTTAATGAAAAACAAACAATGTACTTCCTAATGGATGAGTTAGGGAAAATATATCAATACGTTAGATTCAGACTGCTCCGTTTCTCATTGAATTGGACGTATACAATATTGATAATGTTCCTCCAACTAATTGAAGTTGTTAATAACAACTTCGTATGTAACATACAATTATAAGTGATCAAATATTTTCCTAATTGCAATGTAGATTTCGCATGATTTCATATTAGCTCAATTTCACATGGTTTTCTGTAATTTTGTGTGGAAAATCCTTTTAAGGATATGAAATATTGCTTTATTCGATCTGCAATGTGGTATCATTACCATCGTTTTAAATATATTCTTTGTATAATACTACAGATGTCACAAAATGAGGAAAAATGATCTTTGAGTGCACATTACATCTCAGGACATTTTAATTTTGCATATTTTGAGAGAACATCTTTCGATAGTCATCCTCCTGTCGGAGATTATCTGATTTATCTTATTTTCTCCAAATTTTGTCTGCGCATTCGCCAATCTGCAACCATTCAAATTTTATTTTCTGAAATTTCCGATATGAAAACCTATTTTAGCAATGAAAAATATATCTCTCATATGTACGAATTCATAATAACTACCAGTGAATTCATTATATAGGGATTATGGATTGATATTGACCAATTATATTTCAGTTCACTTTCAAATGATAAAAAAAAACTATTCTCAAGATAATGCTGCATTCATAAAACTACATATCGTTAGTCCAATCACGCTTTCATAACTCACAATTTGAATGCATTAAAATATGTCTTATGTTTTCATCAACATTATAAAGGAGGTTTCCTAAATTGAAGGTTGGCCATTAACATTATTCTTCTCTTTTTTAACTATTTATTAACAGTTGTTCAAGGCAAAAAAGTAAGGAAAAAAAGAGGGCATTGATGCCCAAAAAAAATATTACCTTGTAGCTTTTCAGGTAAAATTATCATGACATATGATATAAACTTTAAATTTTATATATTCGAAAATTTAAGCTTAATTTCTCGAGAAATGTAGACGCTATGATGAAAACAAAAAAAGCTGAACAATTAAAACTTCAACATCTTTTATCTCCTGAGGTATTTCCAAACCCCTTTATGTTAATACCTCAAATTTAAAAACAGTTTTTATATTCGGAGTTTTTCTTCGATTTGAACATTTTAAATTTAAAGGATTAGAATTAATATGTGGTATGAATTCCAAAAGGAATTATAATCAAATATACTTTTGGCAGGTGGAGAAACAGATATTCAATTCATATCTATCAAGAAAAGCTTACGGAATAACATGAACATTCTTTCAGATATTTGGAAAAAAAAATCACGAAAATCGAAGCACTTTTTCGAATATTCCAGGAAAAATTGAATTGAATTTGATATTCGAATTGAATTCATTGTAACGCGGAGCTATATAAAAAAATTGGATAATAATATTTTTTCCAATAAGCCATTTTATTTTCAAGTTCAATTCATAGCGAAAAAACGTTTAGTTTCATCGAAAAGTTAGTTGAAGGTTTCGCCAAAATATGGAAATATTTTCTGAACCTTATGATGCGACAAAATTCCTCTTTTGAATTCTTCAGTTGAAAAATACAATCTTTATGGCAACTGAGAATTTTTTTAGCGATAATTTATGTTCAGACACGACCAAGTTTTACAAAAATTTGTATTAAAACAAAAAAAAAGTCTTAATCAATTCCAATATTCTTCGAGCACATCAGAAAAAAATATCTCTCTTCCGAACTCCTGGCGGTATTTCACCTCATTCGTGAAATAATCAAGTTATAAGAACATACTGAAAATTCAAGATAACAAAAAAAATTAAGAATTCCGAAATCGACCTTCTTTATCGAAAACACAAAAATGCCACCTTCACATCAAGCCGAAGGACATCAAATGCGTGTGCATGGAAAGGATCACATCATCATGCAAGGACCAAAGGACCGTATAATGTACGTACCTACCCTACTTTCCACGAAGAACTACACTGCCGGCTGCCAAATTGAGAGTAATTCAAGTTGACGCGATATTCTTGACTCCTGTTGCTTGTAGCAACGGCCTGGGATAGATTTCAGGACCGTATCAGCGCTAGGACTCTAGGGCGGTAGTTGGTTGGCACATCATTAAAAAGGCAATTGGTTTTTGTACGGGAGATTGCTGACATTCTCACAAGTTTGTTTTAATGTTCACTACAGCAACCTTCGTAATCAAGTCCCGAATTTACTCTACAAATATCGAGTCTTCATATCGTTTATTTCAGTGGTTTTTGCGCTTAGACACAGGAACAGCACTGTTAATTATTCACCCAAAAGCCCCTGAAAACCTGAAACATTCTTGCCCGGCCAAGGGCTTGAACCCCAGAACTTACGATCATTGGGCAGAGCCAATACCAGTGGACTACCTCCGCTATATGGCTTTAATGGGGGGTTTTCCTTTAAACGAAAATGCAGTAACGTTCATGAAAAACCTTTAGAACATCACATTTCAAACATATAATTTCAATATTATATTTTAAAAAAAATGTTTGATCACCTAAAACTGAAAAATAAAAAAGGGGATTTGCATTCGAAGGGATTTGTCTTGAGTGCACGATATGGCAATGTCGAATACAGCTTTCTCGGAAAGAAAAGGACGTCAAATGTGTTACTTTGCTTAGGAAAACAGAGATAGCTATACTTCGATCTGGTTAGAGTAGAAGACAACGACCAAGGAATAGAAAAAGAAGAGCACAGCCTGTCATATTATTGACAAATCGCAAACGGAAATATAAAATATAAATATAAATAAATGTAAAATATAAATTCGAATACTACGTTGAATTTTGGGTAGAATTTCCTCAGAAGAAAAATGAAACTAAAAAAAAAATTTTAAAAAAAATTTTGTTTGTTTTTCGCCGTTATTACAAATCCCATTTTTCTCTCGAAATATTTCTTCAAAATTTTTTCAGAAACTATTTACCAGATTTGAAATGAATTTTGCACAGAGCTTCAACCCCTATAATTCACATCATTGTACCAAATTTCAGTTCGATCTGATTTTATATTTTTGAGCGTATGAGGAGAAAATGTGTCAAATATCGTGTTTTTTCCTCGGTATCACTGTTATTTCCGGCATAACTCAAAAAATACTGATCTTCTCATGATGAAACTTAAGGTTTCTTCGTTGTACCTGCATGAACTACACTAACTACACTAACTCCACTGACTTCAGTGCAGCTGAGTGTAGTTGAGTGTTGTCACAGATAACAGAATGAATGTATAGTTAGTGTAGTCCAATCTGATTCTCACAGAGTTCTATGTTTCTCACGGAATACAAATATATGATAGATAGTGAAGTTGAGTGTAGTTCACAGCTATCAGAATGAATGTATAGTAAGTGTAGTCCAATTTATTCTATGATTCGCACAGAATACAAATATATGATAGATGATTGAATTCAAATCCAAAATGACATTGAAGTTTTTCTAAAGTCTTGGAAAAATATTCCATTTCGAATAGCGATATGATTGGAATTAATTTCTTCCAAAATTAACCACACACTCAGAAAAAAACAAGTTAACCCAGGAACCAGAAACAAAAACACATGTCTAAGATCATGAATTATATTTACGCATAACCATCATAGAAGATAACGTAAATCTATGACTAAACTAACTTCCAACATTTCTGCAACGAACATAGTGCAAGTTAACAACAAAACACATACAGTATCATTGGAGTTAGTGTAATTCATGCAGGAACAACTAACCAACCTTTAGTAATTACTTAGTTGAAAAACGCTGATGCTCAACTTTGTGCAAAACTTGTTGATGATCGTCTCATTTAAATTCGTTGCCAAAGCGGTAATGTACTCACGTATTGATCCCGCCAAACGCAGCTTTACTTCCTGATGGCAAGATTTGGTGGTCTTTTTTCATATTGTGTCTGAACCTTCAATCTGCCATTTTCCAATAAATTACCAAAGTTCAATTCGTACCAATCTATATTTTTGGAAATATTTGGAAACTAAAATTTTAGACTAACATATAATTTCAGATTAGTATTTTTGCAGAATCATTGGGTAAATTTTACCCATTCATGAATTCGGACTTCTTTATTGAGGTCCGAACCTAATCTATTGAATAGCGAGTTTCTAAGTTGTTTCTTTCCGAAGTTATTGTGCACTTACGATCGGCTGCTAGGCAAAATTTTGTTGGGTTCGTATATGGTTACACAAAATTAGATGAAATTTTTCACAGACCCTGAAGTCAATGTTTTACAACAGTGTAATAAATTTAATTTTTTTCCAATTCTAATTGTTGTCGTTCTTATTTCCCGAATACTTAGTTCAAAAATAGAAAAATTTCAAAAAGCACTACCGTGAAGGCAACAACTTTTGCGCGCATGTTCAATGTAGATGACCGCTTCAGCAACGAATTTGAACGTGCGCGCAAAAGCTGCTGCCTTCACGGCAGTGCTTTTTGAAATGTTTTTCTGATAAATTACTGGATTTCAATTCGATCATATCTGTATTTTTGGACATATTGGAAAAATAAAATTTTGAATGGGTATATCTACGGAATCATTGGGCGAATTTTACCCATTCACGAATTCGACCTTCGTAATTAAGCCCCAAACCTACTCTACAAATATCGAGTTTCTAAGTCGTTTCTTCCGGAAGTTATTGGTTTACGGTCGGCCTAACGGCCGACTGCGTAAACTCGATATTTGTAGAGAAGGTTTGGACCTTAATTACGAAGGCCGAATTCGTGAATGGGTAAAATCCACCCAATGATTCCGTAGATATACCCAATCAAAATTTTATTTCCCCAATATTTCCAAAAATACAGATCAGATCGAATTGAAATCCAGTACTTCATCGAAAAATAACAGTTCGAAGTTTCATACAGAAGTTAATGAGGATGATATGATGAGAAAATCATAGACATTTTTTTTTTCAAATTGTTCTAATAACACGATTATCACGAAATTTTGCATGAAGTTGTCTTTCAGCATCTTAAAACTAGCTGTGATGTTCAATCAGGACTGAATCAGTATTTCTCGAGTTATACCGAAAAAATCAACGATATCGAGAAGAAAACCTCGAAATTTGACATATTTTTTCCCGATATCTCCAAAACTTATGATCGTATCGAACTGAAATTTGGTACACTGCTGTGAAATTAGAAGGTCAAAGTGTGAGTGAGAGTGTGAGTTTTTTGGATATGGGGAATGGATTCCGAAAAAAAAATTTTTTTGGAAAAAATTTTTTTTTTTAAATTACTGATGATATGATCCTGACGAAATTTGGCTCAAAGTTGCGCGTCGTTGTACTTCACCTAACTGCCAAGTTTGAATCCAATCGCTCGGGCAGTTTCTGAAATAAAAAATAAATAACTTCAAAACTTCAAGTGTCTATAACTCCGAAACTATGCGACCGATTTTGCCCATGAACGAACTTAACCGCGGCATTTTGATGCGCAACCTATCCTGAAAGTTTCAAGTTGCTAGCTTCTGTCGACAGTTATCGTGTCTACGGCCGGACAGAATCGATTTTGACACCGGATTCGTCATCAGTGGGTCCAACCTAGTCGACTGAGACCATTTTCGGCTCAATCATCCAAAATTACAGACATTTGGACGAAACGATAGCACGCTGTTCCCCTAGAACATGCGCGCAAAAATTAATAAGAAACTATAGTTGGCAAATGGTGATGCACAATTTTGTGCAAAATTTCGTGATGATCGTTACAATAGAACAACTAAAAAATTTAATAATTGTTTTCGCCCAAGAATTTGATTTTCTGGACTTTCTCATTATGAGATTTAACATCAATCACCGCTAAAATGCAAGTGCATCTCCCGTACTATTTGCCTAACGAGCCGCAATAAGACAATAATTTGAACGGAGTGGTGTCATTTCCTAAAGTTAATCTTTGGTGTCGGCATAAAATTGATCTCAACCAATTGCGGAAATATCGCCTGGGAGTACTCAGTTTAATCACGGTTTGTTTTTATGATGCACTTACGATTGTAGCTCAGATCTTATGAATATGACTATACAGTATGTTTCTGGTCACATTGACGTTATTATTCAGTCATATTTGATCCCTATACGTCATATACCCAAAAAATAACTTCTAAAGTTGTCACAATGGGATTTTTTCCTCAAATTTATGCGCCCAAGATGTCACCATTTTGACTGCTAATGGTGCAAATAGATCATAGAGAAAGAGAGGGAAGAGAGTAGTCAATCCTTCACTAATTCGACGAGACAAATATTATTATATATTTATTCTCTTGTCTCTGAAATCAGGGTTGCCAGAACGTTTGGCTCTATTTCCCCAGTCGAAATCCCCTATATAAATTCGAAACTTTTCAAAAAAAATCCCCAATTTATTTTTTTTGTCATTATAATTTCAAATTATCGTATTTACTGAATATTTGTTCCCAAATATCTTCAGTAGGTCTCAAAATACCCCGAAAATGAACTGCTTCAAAAAAAATTCCTCAATGCAAGTTTGTAATGAATGAGGTTAGTTTTCGCGAAAGAGGAATAGAAAGAGGGATCTTTTCGCAGAACTTATCAATACAAAAACAACAAATGTATTGCTAGTTTATTTCGTCATGACATACAAAATGATACGAATAAATTATTTCGTGGAGAATGATGATGAATTCAAAAAACACCACTTTACTGATCCAAAAAAATTTTAGATCACTTTCGTTTATACTTCCGTAATTCAATACTCCGACAATGCCGTTGGAAGGTGTAGGGTGGGTCATAATTAAATTGGGGAATTTTACTACCCTTCTATCAGAGGTGCCGACAAAGCCGACGCAAAATAGAACTTGTTTATCTGTAACTGTTTATCCTCATAACCGTCATAATAATGAGAGGTAATAAACTGTATTGAAGATCGGAAAGCACGGTCGAGGGTGAAACTTTTATTGGCCTCCCACTATGTCTGTTATGAATCTTGAAAACATCGGTACTTTCGTCATAACATCGTTTCCAGATTTGTAAAATACCGAAAATTGTAGTTTTTCTGATTCTATAATCAAGAACGGGAAAATTCATCAGACCATTAGACTGGATTTGAGTCGAGTTGTCCAAGACCTAAAATCCCCTGATAATACCCAGTTAAGCTACCTTTTGTGCAAGGGAGATTCGGGTATTTGGGTAATCGGGGATTCTTCCCTATTGGCCGACGACGATCACGTGATCGTCGTCAGCCAATAGCCAATAGGATGAATCTCCGATTACCCAAATACCCGAATCTCCCTAGCACAAAAGGTAGCTTTAGATTTTTTCCCCAGAAGAAATCCCCAGAAAAAAATACCCAAAAAAACCCTAAAGGAAAAAAAATTCCCCTCATTTTTGGGAAAAATCCCCTAATCTGGTAACCCTGTCTGAAATAGATGTCAGGGATGTCAGGTCTGATATATGGTATATAAGGTAAAGAGAAGATATTGTTCTATGCACCTTAATGGCGTCTGAATTTAAGATTGCATCGCCACGGTTGCCAGTTTTAGAACCTTACATACAGACAGATTTTGTTTTGATAGTCGATTTTGTACTGTTTGTTAGTGTTTGGTTTGATAATTTTTGATTTCACGATTTATTCAAAGACTTCTTAGAATTTTATAGTTGACGAGAGTATTACTGGGAGTACATAATCCATTCTTATAAATTAGGTATGTATCACCCTTCAATCTAATTGAGTGTAGCAACTCTAAAATTACGGGGATATCTCCAAGGTTAGACATCAGTATTTTAATATTTATTTTCAGATCCAAATGGCAAGATTGACTTTGGTGGATTTCTTGGGCTGTCTTGAAAGTTGAAAAACAAATAGTGTTGTAAAACATACTTTTTGGAATAATAGACAAATACTCATAACGTTACTATTTTTATAGGGAAAAAGGAGTAAATACTCAATAGATTGTGAATAAAATGAATACATCCACATAAAACTAATGCTACTTGTATCGTTGGTCTTATTCATTATGGATTGATGAATGAATTTTCCAACACTCATAAGATTGGTTTTGAAAAAGCTGTAATCAATGAGCTTTGTACAGCCTTGAGTTCATCGGCAGAAGCACTTTGAGCGAAGTATTTATCACCAGATATTTCCTTGTTCAGACTCTTTTGTGTCAATCGGTCAGTTCTACCACTAAAACATTCACGTTGTTCCTTAATCATCAGTTCAACAGGCAGATTTCTGGAAGACAGAGCATTGCTGTTAAGTAAATTTCTCTGCTTGGATTAAGGGCCTGGAAAAAAATTGTCTTCATGAATGTGATCTAATATTTCATGAGCAATTCTTGCTTACCTCTATAAAAGTGATCATCGGTAAAATGCAGGTAACAGACTCTCATAAATCTTGTTTGTTGGTTTTTATCGATTCTACAACACTTTCAGACCCGACTTGTTAAAGGGAGTTTCTTTCACCCTAACTCGAAATTTTTTACCCGGCTGTAGAAATCTATGGGAAGGGACATTTGAGTTTGCTTTTCCTCA
This sequence comes from Myrrha octodecimguttata, assembly GCA_958510865.1. NCBI lineage: Eukaryota > Metazoa > Arthropoda > Insecta > Coleoptera > Coccinellidae > Myrrha > Myrrha octodecimguttata. The sequence goes on from OY294058.1 coordinate 62,348,897, forward strand.
GCAGACGCACTTGTGAAATCACACAAATGCCGAGAAAAATGCATAAACTTTCTCATTTTCTTAACATTTCTTTTAACTTGTCAATGATAATGTCTATACCTCGGGTTACTCGGATAGCCACCAGAGGGAGTAGCGCTTATCTTAATTCGCCAATATTACAAAATCAGAATTTCAATGTTATCGGCATCTTCAAACGCTTACTAAGGGCGGGTATTATAAAACTATTTTGAGAGGTAACTTAAGGTTAACTTGTGAAATCTGGTTCAAAAATGGGAGTTAACTGCTCTTTGTGTTCAAAATAAGTTTTATAATACCGGCCCTAAGGTAGATTAAAATTTGGGAGCAGAGTGCATTTGAAAAATCGTTTGTGTTGGCTTCATTACTGTGCCCTTACGTCACCCTTTGAACGGAAACCCTAATTTTTGACAGAATAGTAACTTGAAGGTAATTTTCAACACTATATGATATGGCGTCGTGTGTAAGACATTTTGACGTCCATCTAAGGTCTTTCTGACTTCACCCCTAATGTAGCTCGGCATTTTGTGACCAAAAAGTTTTTGGTCCACTATACGTGAGATGAGTTTTTGGCAAAAACTCACGCATAGTGGACGTCACTCTCTGTTTCCTGGGGGAGGGGCTGAATTCCTGCTCCAATGGTTTAGAATGGCATCAATGCGTGCAAATGTCTGTATTATTCAAATTGAGAGCTGAAAATGGTCACAAAACGATCATATTTCACAAACATACGAAGAATTCGCCCGTTCAGATTGAAGGTATACGAGCAGAATCTGCCAAACGATTTCGCGATATGATGCCAAATGAATATTTTCCAAATATCGATAAAATTTTAGTTTGGGAAAATTTAGCTTCTTTTCGTAGATTTTTACTCATATCTGAAGCAGAACTATTTAAAATTAAATCTAATCTTGATGCGCTTGTTTTGGGGAACAGCGCGTTTCGTCACAATGTCTGTAATTTTCGAATTTGAAGCTGAAATTGGTCTCAAACGAATAGGTTGGACTCACTGATGAATAATCCATGTGTAAATCTTCAGGGAAATCACTATTTGTCTAGGGCAGTTGCTAGGAAAAAGGTTGCCTAATGAACAATATACCGGAACAATTCAAAAGATCAACAAAGCGAACTGTAACGTTTCAGAGTACAAATCTGACTCCTTCATCAGAGAAACGAGAAAATTTGCAGAACTATAAACTCGATTATTTTTAAACCAGTGGCGAATTGACCGGTACGCTTAAGCGTATAGGACTTCGAGGTTCATAAAGGCCCCCGCGATAGAATCAACATTTCTTTAGAATAAAAATTCGTCCTGCAAGTAAAAATGAAGAATAGTGTTGATCTTCACAGTCACACGAAACGCAGACAACCTAAAGCAAAATTCAGCTGTCAGAAAAAATATCAGATCGCAAATTCCGCACGTTTTCGCAAATTATAATGTTCATCTGCCTGCAATAAATTCCCGCCAGGGTGGCAATAAAGTTGTCGGCATCCCTTTGAAATCTATATTATATACCATCTTCGATATGGTGTGGAGAGAGGAGTGCAAAGTGAAAGACAACCATTTGGCATTTAGAATAGGCTTTATGCTTAATTGCTTATTTGGGAGACCATCCTAGAACTGGAACATTCTGAGAAAGTTTCTTCCAAACGTTAAATACCTTTTTTGGATTTGCAAAGTGATACAAGAGTGATTCGCAAATGGACCAGATAGGGAGACAAGCTAAAGAAATAAGTAACGGTATTGAGCAAGAATACCCAGGGCGAGTCCAATAAACTCATCAGAAAAAAATGCTCACGACTAGGGAAATTCAAATGCCAATATTTTTTGGAAAAGATAAATTTAAGGTGGAGATCTTGAATATACTGTTGCATTTCCTATTTGCCGACTTGACACGTCGAAGTTCTGTCTATCGTAATACCGATATACCGTCTGTGATATAGATGCATAGAAATGTGGGATCTTTCCATAGACCTATAAAACTATATGGACATGGCTTAAAGAGAGAGGAAGCGGGCCGACAAAGATGGAACTAGGGCGGGCCAAATCATCATAGAATACGGCAAAAATAAGACAGATCAGTTAGAAGCTATAGACTGTAATTATAAGTTTATGTTTGAAATACATTTTTTTTCAAAAGTTTTGCAAGTCGAAGTATTTCAAAGCAGATTATGTGTTATTCCATTCTGAATTAGAATATAAAGACTGTATAGAAGATATAATTCCCATTTTTTTTGTGTTTTCGTGAGCGTTTTGAATAGAATTTGATTTCCTTCATTTTAAACCGGGTTCACTGGTGAATAATGGTAAATTTGTGTTGTGCCATTAATTGTACGAGGAGATATAAAAGGAAAGTAAAATACAATATTTTGGAAAGGGAGTTAAAAAAATCAAATGAATGTATAATTGCTATGAATCCGAGCGCAGAAATGAATTTCGCACAGGTTCCTTCACTATTTAGTGCATTCTAATCGTTTGAGACCATCTAACGCACAAAATTCAAAAGATGCGTTCACGCGAGCTGAGCGACTTTCGAGGCAATGATTCGGCTTCCTCGCAAGTTTGGACGGTGTTGAGTGGCTCGCGTACTAATCAAAACACTGTATATACTTGTGAGGCAGCTCAAAGCTCAAAGTTGCTCCGGAAGCCGCTAAGCTCGCGTGTCTGTACTCTGATAAGAAAAAAATCATTTGGAGCTGGGAATACCGTCCTGAAACAAGCGACCCAAGAGAATTCATAATATATTGTTATTGATTAATCATTTCGAATATTCATATCGGAGTTATGTTCACATTAATCACCAATTTTCAAAACTTCAATGTAATCTAATATACCAAGAAGAAGTCATTTCCCCGGAGATTCCCTAGGTAAATGCTTGATTTTATCTCTATACAGGGTCTTTCACGAGGAACCTCACCCATATTTATACGGGAAACTACTGAACGTATTTTCATGAAATTCAGCACTTAAAAGTATTTCACGATGCTGATAAAATCTAAAATATTTTCAAGGCATGAGCACCTCCGGTTTTTCCGGAAATGACGTCAACTTCCGTTTTTCAAATTGGAACACCATTTTTTTATTGCAGAAATAGATTCCTTAGAAAATTTCAATTTATTTTGATGCAACATTTTTCAGATTTGGTTGGAAAATTCTCTCTGAGCGGGAAAATTCGAAAAAAAAATCGAAAATAGAGCTCCGCTGAAACAAGAATAACTTCGAGGTTTTTGGATGGAAAATTTTCATTTTTGGGATTTTTCAAGATGTAAGATTGATGTATCCACTTTAAGAATCGAAATCGCGAGTCATGATACAGGGGGTGAAAAAATCGCTTTCAAAGTTAGGGATGACAAAATTGTGAAAAATCAATTTTTTCAAATTAGAACCCCATTTTTTTATGGCAGATATTGAATCTACTCAAAAAAATAATGTGAGTGTATGCATCACACCCTTGCCCTAAAATGAATATTTTCTGAGTTATTCACAAAAAACTGTTTTTCGTCTTGAATTTTCAGCTATTTCTTTTCCCTTCACGCCAAAAAGATGAAATTTTCAGGAACTGTTATTTGAACCATGCTGTAGATTTTTCACCCCTTCTTGAAACCGACTTCAAGTTACTATTAGGAGAACCATGGCAAACTCTCGCAGTTATAACTAGAGAAGATGCTCAAAGTTTTGACCGTTAATTTCTAGACATTTATTTATACGTCTCAGGAATGCTTCGTGCGTTGCTCTTCTTATTTCATCGGGAGGAAGAGATCTGCAAAAGTGTTTAAAAACCAAATTGAGTTTCAAAACTATGAATCTAAAAATCTAAACATACCTGAACGCATTTCTGACTCGTTCTATGCAGTCCTCTTTATCAGTCAGGGGAGTTGAGTAGACAATATTTTTTATCCTACCCCAAACATAATAGTCTAAAGGAGTTAAATCGGGAGAACGTGGTGGCCAAAGATGTGGACCATTATTCGCCAACCATCGATCTTCAAATAGCCTGTAGAGGATATTTGACACATTGAGTGAATTGTGTGGAGGCGCGTCATCTTGTTGATACCATAAGTCATTATGGTTCTGTACTAGCGGCTCAATTATTTGAGTCAATATGTCAGAATATCTATCTCCTAAGGGAGAACATTCTTTAAATAATGCAAACATGTGTAGTGTTCTATCTTACCAGTTAAAGTCCCATCATAAATGTGAACATCGAGAATTGCATTATTTTTGATGGCGCAAAAAACATTGAAACTCCAGGTCTCTTGAAAGTTCCATTGTCTGAAGTGGTGGTTGTTCTCTTCATCCCAATAATGACTGTTATGCCTATTGAAAGAACCATTCTTTGTGAATTTAGATTCATCTGTCCAAATTATACAGTCCAAAAAGTTTTCATTCTCTTGAAATCGAATCATCATAGCTTCGCAAAACTCTGTTCTCCTGACGAAATCAGTTTCCTTCAAATGCTGTACCCTATTGAATTTATATGGGTGCATTTTATGTTTTTTTAATATTCTCCAAACACTGGATTGAGATAATCCCAGATCAATCTCGGCATCTTTGAGAGAATTTTGAGGATTCACACGAAAATATGCAAGAACTGTAATTTCGTTGTTCTCATCTTCTACTACACTTTTTTCTCTGTGTGTAGTTTTCTTAACGAAAGATCCGACATTTCTCAAGTTTGTCATGGTTCTGTTAATGGTATCTCTCGTTGGTCTGGGTCGGTCAGGAAACCTCTCAATGAACAGTCGAATCGTTCTATCTACAACTTTATTACATTCTCCATGAAGTAGAATGAGATTTAAATAATCTTCATTGGTAAAATTAGGCATAGTGATCGATTTTATAACTTAATACGAATTATCACCAAATTAATAGTAAACACAAAATGCTACTGAATAAAGAGGAATTTGGCAGATGTAATTAATGATATCTATCATTAAAAAAATATAATGTAAAACATGGTAAGTTTTTGCATATGGTTCATAAGGAATTATTTATTTATCACTGGAGAGAAAACCGATGGCCGATTAGTTGAAATAAAGAGGTTTCCGATACAAATTCGAATCCAAATTCGCCATCTATTTAGGAACAACCTGTAACTTTTTTCTCTTGCATATAAGGGTAGTAAAATCTAAAACATGGTTTAAGTAACAGTTCCTGAAAATGTCATCTTTTTGGCGTGAAGGGAAAAGAAATAGCTGAAAATTCAAGACGAAAAACAGTTTTTTGTGAATAACTCAGAAAATATCCACTTTAGGGCAAGGGTGTGATGCATACACTCACATTATTTTTTAACGTAGATTCAATATCTGCCATAAAAAAATGGGGTTCTAATTTGAAAAAATTGATTTTTCACGATTTTGTCATCCGTAACTTTGAAAGCGATTTTTTCACCCCCTGTATCATGAATCGCGATTTCGATTTTTAAAGTGGATACATCAATCTTACATCTCAAAAAATCCCAAAAATGAAAATTTTCCATCCAAAAACCCCGAAGTTATTCTTGGTTCAGCGGAGCTCTATTTTCGATTTTTTTTTCGAATTTTCCCGCTCAGAGAGAATTTTCCAACCAAAACTGAAAAATGTTACATCAAAATAAATTGAAATTTTCTAAGGAATCTATTTCTGTAATAAAAAAATGGTGTTCTAATTTGAAAAACGGAAGTTTTCGTCATTTCCGGAAAAACCGGAGGTGCTCATGCCTTGAAAATATTTTAGATTTCATCAGCATCGTGAAATACTTATAAGTGCTGAATTTCATGAAAATACGTTCAGTAGTTTCCCGTATAAATATGGGTGAGGTTCCTCGTGAAAGACCCTGTATAGGCGTCAAATTGTGCAAGTGAGATCATCCTTCATCTCACTCTCCATGCGCTATAGAATAACGGATATTGGTATCGTGTATCTTGTCTATGGTCTGCCCGATCCAGATCCATCTCTCTCTCGGACCTCTCACTTGCTTCATTATCCCCATTCGACTCTTTGGAAATGAATTCGGACGCCGTGTCCAGAGAGTTTAATATGTCTATGGATCTTTCGCAAGACTTTGAAACGGACAAATTCACTCTCTTGGAGTATTATGAAGAAGATCTTGATGAAGGAATTATTTGTGAAACCCGAAAAAAAAAATTACAAAAGCACTGAGGTAAGGTCAGGAGCTTTTACGCGCTAGTTCGAATTCTAACTATTAGATCAACATGAAATTTTGCACCTTGTTGCGTGTTGGTAATCTCCACCTGATTACAAAGTTTCAATCTAATTGCATTTGTACTTCTTGAGATATTGCGGAAATAACGTTAAAATTCCAAATATCAACGAAACTTGGCACATTTATTTTCCTTATATCTCCGAAAGTTAATATCGGATCGAATTGAACTTTGAAACATTGTTGTTGAATACTGACGCCAAGGTTTTTGCCAAATTCCATCTAAATCTAAACAATATTTTCAGAGGAAAAAAAATTTTTCATCAAAAATTCTGAAAATTTTCGAATAAATTTTTTTTCATTTTCTAACAACTGGATCCACACGAAATTTTGCTCTAAGTTGCGCGTCGGTATTCCAAAATTGTACACAAAGTTTCAATTTGATCGAGTCGGTCAACCTAAAAATTTCAAATGCAAAACTATCCATCCGATTCCATCCATTAACGAACTTAACCGAGATATTTGGACTCCAAACCTAATCTGACAATTTCAAGTCGCTAAGTCTTTTCCTTCGAAAGAAAGAGCACATACGGACGGTCGGACGGACGGACAGAATTGAATTTGATCACGGATTCTTCTTCAAGAAGTTCAACCCAATCGTTTAGGACCATTTTCGGCTCAAACTTCGAAAATTACAGACAGACATACGTGACGAAATGATAACGCGCTGTTCCCTAGAACAATAAGCGCGTGAAAAGCAGCTACAGCTACTTTCACTAGAAGTGAAGTAAGTGAGGAGGGTTTGCTGGAAATTGGAATGGAAACAAAAATGTTTTTCTAGTTCGTGAACACGATGACTTTGTTCGATAAAATATCTTGAATACAGGGATTTTCAAAAGAATCTACTTCTTATTCGGATGCGAAAATAATGGCTATATTATAAAAAATTATTAACCTACAAAAATGCTTCTTATATACTGAAACCCTTCATTTTTGCGCGCATGTTCTAGGGGAACAGCGTGCTATCGTTTTGATCAAATGTCTGTAATTTTGGATGATTGAGCCGAAAATGGTCTCAATCGACTAGGTTGGACTCACTGATGATGAATCCGGTGTCAAAATCGATTCTGTCCGGCCGGCCGGCCGGCCGGCCGTAGACACGATAACTGTCGAACGAAGTGAGCTAGCGACTTGAAACTTTCAGGGTAGGTCGCGCATTGGAATGCCGTGGTTAAGTTCGTTAATGGGCCAAATCGATCGAATAGTTTCGGAGTTATAGGCATTTGAAGTTTTGAAGTTATTTATTTTTTATTTCAGAAACTACCTGAGCGATTGGATTCAAACTTGGCAGTTTGGTGGAGTATAACGACGCGCAACTTTGAGCCAAATTTCGTCAAGATCATATTGTCAATAAATTTAAAAAAAAATTTTTTTCGAAATTTTTTTACAAAAAAATTTTTTTTTCGGAAACCATTCATCATATCCAAAAAAAATTATACTCACACTTTGACCTTCTAATTTCACAGCAGTGTACCAAATTTCAGCTCGATACGATCATAAGTTTTGGAGATATCGGGAAAAAATATGTCAAATTTCGAGGTTTTCTTCTCGATATCGTTGATTTTTTTGGTATTACTCGAGAAATACCGATTCAGTCCTGATTAAACTTCACAGCTAGTTTTAAGATGCTGAAAGACAAGTTTGTGCAAAATTTCGTGATAATCGGGTTATTAGAACAATTTGAAAAAAAAAATTTATATGATTTTTTCATCATATCATCCTCATTAAATTCTGTATGAAACTTCGAACTGTTATTTTCGATGAAGTACTGGATTTCAATTCGATCTGGTCTGTATTTTTGGAAATATTGGAAAAATAAAATTTTGATTGGGTATATCTACGGAATCATTGGGTGGATTTTACCCATTCACGAATTCGGCCTTCGTAATTGAGGTCCAAACCTTCTCTACAAATATCGAGTTTCTAAGTTGTTTCTTTCGGAAGTTATTGTGTTTACGCAGTCGGCCGTTAGGCTGACCGTAAACACAATAACTTCCGGAAGAAACGACTTAGAAACTCGATATTTGTAGAGTAGGTTTGGGGCTTAATTACGAAGGTCGAATTCGTGAATGGGTAAAATCCGCCCAATGATTCCGTAGATATACCCAATCAAAATTTTATTTTTCCAATGTTTCCAAAAATACAGATCAGATCGAATTGAAATTCATTACTTCATCGAAAATAACAGTTCGAAGTTTCATACAGAATTTAATGAGGATGATATGATGAGAAAATCATATAAATTTTTTTTTTCAAATTGTTCTAATAACACGATTATCACGAAATTTTGCATAAAGTTGTCTTTTAGCATCTTAAAACTAGCTGTGAAGTTTAATCAGGACTGAATCAGTATTTCTCGAGTAATACCGAAAAAATCAACGATATCGAGAAGAAAACCTCGAAGTTTGACATATTTTTTCCCGATATCTCCAGAACTTATGATCGTATCGAACTGAAATTTGGTACGCGCGCACGTTCAAATTCGTTGCTGAAGCGGTCATCTACATTGAACATGCGCGCAAAAGTTGCTGCCTTCACGGCAGTGCTTTTTGAAATTTTTGAATCAATGTTCGAGTATTGAAATTTTGCATTTTCCCTGTAAAGTGCAAAGACCACCTTGTCAATGAATATATGTTTTTATTTCTGTGACTGTGCATCACAGAAATGTAATTTTTAGCGGTTACGCGATTTGTTTTCAATCATGCGCGTCTCGGAATCTTAACCTAGAGAAAAAATTTGAATCTGTCGTTTATTTTAATGTCACTTCCATAGACAAGATATACTTCTCGTAGTATTCATTTATGAAACCTTTAATGAAATAAACGGAAAATAGAAAGTTGATAAAATGTCCTCGGACAATATAAAAGTGGTTGTGCGGGCGAGACCTCATAAAAAGAGTAATAATTATTTCGTGCCTTGGATCATTGACGAAAAAAAGATATATCAAATTGATGAGGATAAAACACTTATGGGAGAAATATATTCGTACGGTAGGTACAAGCGATGAAAGCCTAATAATAAAGAATATCGGAGGACAGCTACTGAAAACACCTAAATTTAATATTCTTTTGTATTGGAAAATTTGTTATTCTTCATATCCCATTGCTAAATATTAAAGCATTTGAGCTTGCACTGTCAGCATTAATTGTGTTTCTACATGTTCGACAAGTTCTTAACATAAATAAACAGTACTGATTCCTCTGTATTTCGAGAAAATATTGTTAGCCACACTTTTTTCAAGGACTTCTAGCTTCTACCTAAACCTGTTGCACCCTCACAACAAGATTAGAAGATTTTGGTGAAGGAACATTCAATTAAAAAAATTTCTTTTATAATTTAGTCTGGTCATTAAAAAACCAATACATATCTGTATTCTGATAGTAACTATTGTTTCTTAAAATATACTTAAACATAACCATAGTCAGTTTTAAGGTTGAGCTTGTTCATTACTATGATGCATAAATGCTTTCAAGATAATGCACAAGTTTAGTGTCAATTTATGCATCACAGTCTAAGTCATAAGCATAGACTATGGGTGCGTTTTTATTTTCATCGAACTGATTAATCGGTGTATCTCCCTCTCTCTCTTCTTTTGTTCTCCACCAAAGAAGAAAAAGATAGAGGTTAATCGATTAATCATTTCGAAGAAAATAAAAACGCCCCCTATGCTTCACTTATAACTAAGACTATGGTACATAAATTGGCCCTTGGTCTTCAGCATGAGTACAAAATTAAACTTGTACATTTCAATGAGAGCATTTACACAAAGTAGTCACAAGCATAAGTAATCAGCACTACATTGAGATTATGATTAAGACCAAATCTTCATTATATTAATCTAAAATACAAAAGGTTGACAATGAATTTCAAAAATCTTGGATTGCTCTATACAATACTGAATTTTAAATAGTTCATCCAAAAATAATTATTTATAATTTTTATTGTTTCATTTCAAAGAGATGGATCAAGATTTCATGGAAATCACCTTATAAGCAAATAATCTTTTCAGATGAAGTATTCAATGTAGATACAAAAAATGTCGATATATATGGTACTGCCATTTCCTCCCTTGCGAGTTCGGCTATAGAAGGAATAAATTTGACTATTTTCGCGTATGGGGCCACATCATCTGGTAAAACTTACACTATGAACGGAACACCGGAAGACCCAGGTATAATACCAAGGTTCATAGAACATATTTTTGACCAGATAGAACTATATAGCGAAAGAAAATTTTTGATCAGGTAAGTTAGAGATGGCGATTTGTTAATATAAATTAATTGAAAAGGGATGCTTTATAATGTCAATTGCATTTTTCAGGGTGTCATACGTAGAAATCTATAGTGAAACAATCAACGATTTGTTAGATAAAACCAACAAGGATTTGAAAATAAGAGAGGACATAAATAATTGCGTGTCGTATAACCCTAAGGAACAAATTGTAAAATCTACTGCAGATTGTATGCAAGCTATGAAAATGGGAGCATACAATAGAACTGTAGGAGAAACACAGATGAACCAGTGCAGTAGTAGATCGCATGCTATATTTCGAATTGTGAGTAAATTTATGCAATTCTGTTCATCTTTCCATTTGTCTGCCTCATAACTTTCAGATGAAATATTAAAAAGTTGGAAATCTGCAGGGATTCCAATGATCATGCAAAATTTTGGGGGAGTTATTTGTAAAAAAGGTACATGGTGCTAACATGAAACCAGATTTAGGAATAACTCTCCTACTAAGTTCTGATAGTAATGGTGTCTTTGTTCAATCAACATTTTCTCTTATATGCTGTTACATTTTAAGTGATTTTTCATCCTATTCTTTCACTTTTTCTTCTTGGAAAAATATTTGTCAGCATGTATTTATTTATTTAAAAATTGTACTACTATCCAACAGACAGCTCTGAAATATATTCACTTTTATAAAGTCAGTAGGTTGACCATGGAAGTTTGACACATTCCACTCTTTATAATTGAAAAATGTTTGGTTAGATTCATTTACCTGTCAGATAACTGGCAGGGTTGCATGTTCTATATCTATGTTAAGGTAGTGATAGTTACATATTATGTAATCAATGGTATACATGTGGTTTTAAAACCACGATGGGGGCCGGCGCAGGAGTATAGGGGCTAAGAACCAAGTGCACACTATCTTTAGGCTTCTGCTAGATGGTGTTGCAGGCAGAAACATCTTGGAATCGAAAGATGCATAGACATAAACCTGGGAAGAAACTATCAAAGCTATGACATAGTAATTCATTCTGACAGTCAAGCTGCTATCAGAGCATCGAACTCGTATGTCATCGACTCAAAGCTGATATGGGAGTGCCGTAGGGAAACTCAATGAAGTAGGCAAGAACAACAAAGTCTCCTTTGTCTGGGTTCCTGGGCACTCGGGAATCGAAGGAAATGAAGAGGCTAACACACTCGTCTAAAAGATAGGGCAAACCACACTCACTGGCCCAGAAGCTCTGTGGTATAGGCAAAGACTTTTTAGAGAAGGAGAAAAATGAAAGAGGAGCGCTCTGGAAGAATCTTCCAGGAATGGATTCTTCAGAACTATAAAACTGCGAGGTCCAAAAATTATTTGGATCTCAGTAAGAACAAGTTACGCCTCCTCATCGATGGCTTTCTCACAGGACACTGTCACTATCAGAAACAAACAAGTGCAGATTCTGTGGGGAAGGGGAGGAAACTCCTCTTCACTTGAAAACAGAAAGCGTCACCACTGCAAGCCTGCGTAAAGAATGTCATGGACAGGATAATTATAGGAGGAATGAGAACTTACACTCCTTGATACCCTCACAGGTATTAGAGTTCATTGAAGCTCTAGAGCTGGAGGGCAAGCTGTAGGTAACGCAGTGTGAAAATAGCTCTGATGGGATGCCAATAGACCTTGAGGTCACAGTGCAATTTAACCCCTTACCAAACTGTAAAAACTATAACTTTATAATGTCTCGCCGAATTATTTTAACCTTTCGACTTTTCATGAGTACCAACCTCATTACAGACTGACTTTATAAAAGTATAATAAATTGCTATTCTAAATCCCAAACTTGTTTCTCTGATAGCTTGAAAAGTATCCACTGTATTTCTATGAATTGTGGGGTATAATATTGGTGCCGTTATTATTCTCTTATAGGTGATAGAATCTGCACTAGCTTCAGGCGGTGAAAACGATCCTGTTCAAGTTTCCCACGTAAACTTGATAGATTTGGCTGGATCAGAGAGAGTATCTCAAACTGGTGCCACTGGACAAAGGTTCAAGGAAGGAGCTCATATTAATAAGTAAATTGACAACACTTAATTATCATTAATTTCAATATTAACTCGACTATATTCAAAATTCTTAAGGTTGATGTAAATACTGTTGAATAAAATACTATACGTTTGAATTCAAGAGGAATTGAACATTTAGGTACGAGTTTTCATATTTTTGCAAATATCACCTTAAATGAAAAAAAATTACAGTAGAGCACTACATGAAGCTAGCACCATTTGCGGTAATGTTGGAATGCGTCACGAAATTTGGCATCTCAACGAAACTTCAGAAAATGGAAAAAAAGTTTTCATCAATGATGATACAATCCAAAAAAAAATTGGCAGTAGTTTCGGGTCGGTATTCTACATCTAAGTACCGTGTTTTCCAATCAGATAAGTAGCTCTTGAGAACTTGAATTCAAATGAGTATAGCTCCAAAACCGTTTAGCCGGTTTGGTCCATTACTATCAGTTTGAGGTAAACCCGCAAGATTTCCCGTCGCGAAGCTATAAGTAAGATATTCACATCATTATAAGCAGTGTGAGCTCCTGAACAAAAAATATGAAGGCCAACATAGGCGGTCTCTCTTTGTTTGGAAGATATGGGCCCCCAAAGTTCCAAATTGTTGCATTTTCAGATCCTTTTTTCCGCCATAAAAATGATCTCTCACTTCTCAAATCTAGTTCATAAATCATCTTTGAACCTTCAACCAACGAATAGCGACACTTTCCTTCAAGAATATTCATTATTTAAAGGAAGAAAAGTGAAAATATTAGACAACCACTTAACCTATATTTCTACGAAATACTTCTCAATGTTGAAGCGGAGCTTGGCAACAGCGTCTTTTCATCGCTGGCCAACGTATTATGACCGAAGAGTAGTTGCTGGCGGAAAATATGAAATGATGGACAGTTGAAGGATATGATTGTAAGGAAAATGCTTCTGTCACTGAAGAAGAGGTGGTTATTCTAACATCAAAACAAAATCATTGATAATATTTGTTTAAGGTTTCAATCTCAATATTTTCGTTTGAACTTTCTTTCTATCCCCTTCAAAATAGGGAGGTTCTTATCTACTTCGTTTTTTGTTGTGTCTTCGAGATGGTCCCAGTTTAGAATGAGATTCAGGGTATTCCAATAAAATGGGGTATATAATAACATCGATTTCATTGGAAATCTGGGAAGGGCGCGACCTATCACATATGAAAAAAAATGTACGTTGAAATATATATCAGGGTGTATTCTCATTCCATTACTATGTGTTTCAACCTTGTAGATTTCATCTTCTCCTATTGGAAGATTTAGAGTATCGCAGTAAACAGTAAGAACTAAGAAGATATTTCATTTTTCTCGCCAGCAATAATCTGTCATTCACGAATACGCACGATGGCACGATTCCGACCGATGGAATTCGCGCCATTGCCAAACTTCACTTTTAGACTGAGTCAAAATCAGAAGGAATAGAGGTTAAGTGGTTGTCCAGTAATTTCATTGTTTTTTCATTTAATATTGATTATTCTTGAAAAAAAGTGTTGCCTATTGTTGGTTGAAGGTTCAAAGGTGGTTTGTGAACTATATAGATGAAGTGAGAGATCGTTTTTATGGTGGAAAAGGGATCTGAAATCGACTCATTTTGGAACTTTGGGTGCTCATATCTTCCAAATTAAGGGTGGCCGTCTATGTTCGATTTCACATTTTTTATTCAGAAAAACACACTGCGCACAATGATGCAAATATCTTTTTAATATCTCGGCGACGGGAAATCTTGCGGGTTTACCCAGTTTGAAATTTCAAGGTATTGGAAGCACCTGGCAATTGAAAAAATTAATTGATTTTTTATTTCACAGATCGCTCACTGCACTGGGTTTGGTAATGAAACAGCTAGTTGAAAAGAACGAATATGTGAACTATCGAGATTCGAAATTGACTCGAATTCTATCTAATTCTCTTGGCGGTAATGCTAAAACCCTCATTATCTGCAATATCAATTTGGAATCAATTGAGGACACTGCTTCGACACTGATGTAAGAAACTATCACATTTCTATTTCCATATTGAACACCAAAGTTTCTCAATTTAGGTTTGCGCAACGAGCGAAGGCTGTCAAGAACAAACCTAAAGTTAACGAGGTTGTGACTGAGGCAGCCCTCACTAAAAAATACGCCAAAGATTGTGCTGAAATAAAGAAACAGCTGGAATCGGAGTTAGAGAAGAACAAACAGCTGGAAGTAAGTACCTATCTCTTTATGACACATCAGAAAGATATTCATGTAGGCAGTTTCACAAAATAAAACGATACAGCATATAAATACAGAGCGAAAGAATTTGTGTATACAGATGACTAAAAATCCTAACCACAAGTAACATTTCCAGGTTATAATTGGTTACAATTGGTTTCGTGCGTCGTTTGACATTTGCCATACGTTGGAGGTAAAACAACCTCACTTACCCGCTTTGTTTATGTTAAGAAGTACAGCATTTTCTACAATTTCAGGATAAATTCACAAGTTAAAATGATTTATATTAATAGAATTGGTGAATAACTAGGCCTAGTTATTGTTTCGTTGTGAAATACAACATAAATACACCGAGAGACGAAGGAATCCGATTTTTCAGATATAATGTAGTGTGGACTTTATATTTGAATATTTGCATGTTTGACCCATTCCCCTAAGTTTTATCTGGTATTCGAAGAAATAGAATACTATGTGAACTATCCCAGAGATGGCAAACATCCTATATTCACGCCATAAATTGAAAAAACTGTTCTGACAAAGTAACAAACTATGGTCGAGTTTGTTGGAGACATTTCCACACTGGTTAAGGAATTGTTAGACTATCTATTTAATTTGTTCTGTTTAATAAGTTGACTCATGATGAGATAAGTATGATAAGAATATTTCGTGTTTGTTGTACACATTTCAAGAATTATATCTTCTCGACACTTACAATAGCTGCCGTTATGAATAACAAACCCATCCTGAATGGTTACCACTCGCATCTCCATATGATATATAAAGGCAATTCGTTATGTGATAGATTTGTCAAAATATTGCATGCATTTTGTAATAATAATGAACCAGATAACTTTCTCTGTTCTCCATCTAACACGTTCCGATGTGGCTCGACTACTCACAGATGGAATTTCTACATTTTTTTGTTTGTTATGTTTCGAATTGACCTTATTGTCAATTATTAAAGATTATGAAAGCCCTAATGTTGCATCTGCATAATAAAAAGCATTATACATGTATTGGATAGTAAAGAATTTTTTGAGGATGAATCGAAATCGGTGTTCAAGGAAAAAATTTCATATGAATTATTTTATTTGTAACATAGATTTAGTATAATAAATATATAATTGAAGATTATGATAGCACTGACATAGCAACTGTAGACCAATATTGTAGTAATTTGATAATTTGCAACATAGAACGTTATTTGAAATAGTAATGAGAAGTTCTCTGGAACCCATGTTTTTTCCATTCCATACATTTGTTCGATTTCATTCTGCTGTTTATTTTCAGGAATTAATGAGCCAAACATTTTACTGTTTCATTTTCAATAGTTATACCTATAATAAATGCTATCTCTGATGTGGATACTCTAGGCTTTAGAAGACAAGGATAAATACTGCAATTTTCATTTACATCGTTTTGAACGATTATCATCTGAGATTGAATATCAGTTAATCAAATCCATAGTCACAAAATTTCACTTGTAAAATGAATAAAATCACTAAAATCTCCAAATAATCGCTCTTCGCCAATGTAAACAAAGCGAATGTATTCCTTTGTCTCTCGGTGTATTTATGTTGTATTTCACAACGAAACAATAACTTGGCCTAGTTATCCACCAATTCTATTAATATAAATCATTTTAACTTGTGAATTTATCTTGAAATTGTTGAAAATGCTGTATTTCATAACATAAACAAAGCGGGAAAGTGAGTTTGTTTTACCTCCAACGTATGACAAATGTCAAACGACGCACGAAACCAATTCAACTCTGTATCTGAATTGAAATTTGATATTTCTAGAATTTATAAATAAAATGCATAACTTGATTTGAAAATGAGAAAAAAAAGGGATTTAAGTAATCGAAATTCTTCAACAGGTTGAACGTGACATGAGTAATAAAAAGATCTCGGAGCTAGACTCTCGTATAAAGAGTTTACAAGAAATATTCGTTAAGAAAGAACCTGTGATAAGGCCTCCGAAAAGACGGCACACATTTTGCACTCTCAAGGCCATTTCAGAAGACAGGGAATTAGAAAACGCCTCCAGGAATCTGATAACAGTTGGTCTTAGAGGTGACGGAGATATGTCAAGATCTTCCTCCACACTTGAATCTGCCTTAAGTCCACCGAGAAGAAACAGGTTTGTTTTATTGTAAAAAAACTAAGTTAGTCCAGAATGATGAATGATTATTTTTATTCACAAAACTTTTTGACATATATCGAAATGGTCAAAAGTCGCAAAATTTTAAAATTTTTTAGCATTATATTAGGTGTACAGGGTGGGCGAAATTCGTTGTCTACTGAAGGGATCTCGACAACTATAGCAGCTAGAAGAAAACTGATAACGCATTCTCGAGCTCTTTTTTCCTGACTAATCCGAATCTGAAAACAGATCCAGCTTATCGCGCATAGAACTTGAGTTATGAGTGAAAATTAAGAAATTGTCATTTTCAATAGGACTGAATAACTCGCTTGTTTGAACTCGTATTCGAAATCTGTTGACACATTCTACAGGCACCTTTTCAGGAGTAATTCAAATATAATATGACTGAATTTTTCAATCCAGCCATTTTCGAGAAATGAGAAGGATTTTGGATTTTTTGATTGTAAACTATAGTCAAAAGATCTCCTATCTTGCTGCAAAACTTTTGCTGATTTCAAAAATGTATCATATGTCGCTATTCACATGAATATTACATGAGAAAATGTTCATTACTTTTTTCCTGCTCTTCTATTCACTATTGAATTATGAGTAGGCTGACGTTACCATAGCGACGATTCAATATGCATTAACTTTGTGTGAACTTGCGCCTCTATGATTGGAATCAGCGATTGCTGAATAAATATTTCTATGGTTAATTTGTCATAGTTCTTAAGATCAGCAATATTTCGCGTCATTAGGGATAATAAACAGATTTTCTATTGCTAGTCTTAAGAACTAAGACAAATTAACCATAGAAATATTTATTCAGCAATCGCTGATTCCAATCATAGAGGCACAAGTTCACACAAAGATAATGCATATTCAATCGTCGCTATGGGAACGTCAGCCTACTCATAATTCAACAGTGAAAAAAAACAGGAAAAAAGTATTGACAATTTTCTCATGTGATATTCATGTAAACAGCGACATATGATACATTTTTGAAATCAGCAAAAATTTTGTAGCTAGATAAGAGATCTTTCGACTATAGTTTACATTTAAAAAATCCAAAATGTTTCTCATTTTTCGAAAATGGCTGTATTAAAAAACTCAGTCATATTATATTTGAATTACTCCTAAAAGAGTGCCTGTAGAATGTATCAACAGATTTCGAATACGAGTTCAAACAAGCGAGTTATTCAGCATTATTGAAAATGACAATTTCTCAATTTTCGCTTATAACTCAAGTTCTATGAACGATAAGCTGGATCTGTTTTCAGATTTGGATTAGTCAGGAAAAAAAAGGCCCAAGAATGCGTTATCTGTTTTCTTCTAGCTGCTATAGTTCTCGAGATCCCTTCAGTAGACAACGAATTTTGCCCACTCTGTATATAATGTTTAACGAGTTTAGATTTTCACCACTGTTAACGATCTGGCAACACTGTCTTGTTCTACTTATTCATGCAGATACGTTAATTCCTACCATGTGCTCAGCTTCACGTCCATGCAACCATCACGTGATTTTTTATGAGCGTCAAGTTGTGGTTTTTTGTTGAACATGCGATGGAACTTCGAAAAAATATGTATGATGACCCCCTCCCACTTCAGTACACTTTTCTTCACCATCATAAGCATCTTTTTCATTTACAATTAGTTCATTTTGAATTAGCCGGCCTAAAAAATTTCATTATGTCCTGTGAAATATTCAGTATATTCTCTGCAAATATCCATTATATCCCTTTCAAACTTAATTTCATAATACTTTACACATATACAGTCGGTTGATTTATTGAAAACGTACCACCCTTAATATTTGTGTTATCACAGTATTAGCAGAGGAGATGTAAACGGGGTACCTCACAAGAGCACAGGTAAGAACCCCAGGAAAAACTCAGTCTCCTCGTATAAGTGTAGTGTTATTTGTTATTGAAGGGCTTTTTTTTCATCAACAAAATTTCTTTTTTCCTATTTGATGCCGGTTGATATCTCTAAATTACACCTGAAAACAAAAAAGAAGACGAAAAAACCATTATGAACTAGTAAATGATTTATTTCTCATTAAATTAATTTGAAGTTCACGATCCATTTCAAAAAAGAATCAGACACCGAATGAAGAACCTCGAAACCTTCGTCAAATTTTTATGGTGGGCAAGTATTAACAAAATGTTATATTGTTTCCTCTTCTTCTTCGCATTCGCACCTTGGACTTTCGACCGAATTCTAGTCGATTCAAAATACACCAAATTTTCCTAGGGTGGTTAAACAAATGAACTTTTTCTGAAGGATCGCTTATCAAACCTTTGTTGAAAACATTACACGAATTCCATTCTGAACGCCAAATTTCTTTGTCACTTTTATTGGAGCAAAGAAAATCGTTAATCCATAAAGGTTTACGAGATTTCTATCTAGCAATTGGGAACTTCTGCGAAGATGCCAGCGCCCTAACGGTTAAATTTGGAACCTGTCCAAGCTAGTTGTTTTATCTGAACAAACCCTAGAAATGTTGCGGAGAACGAATATTTATTAAGCAGAGATACAATATTTAAAGAAATCATTATAATATTGTGTCCCTATTTCTTGAGAAGAAACTTTTCCTTTGGATCATGACATAAAATCGTGCTTAAGATTGTGTCTGGGGGATAATTTCCATGTTATTTTTGTGTCTATTGCTTGGTGGATCAAAGAACCAACATCTAAGTTTACTTGAATTTCTGGAAAAATAGGCGCCTCAATAAGTTATTCAAGGACTCTTATTAATGTGAAAAAGTGCTGAATGCAAGCCATATTATGTGGTAAATCTAGAATCAGTCTGAAGTAGGTAACTATAGGGGTGCTCGGTAGTGACTCTGAAGGAACAGCATTTTTCATCAAAATAGTCTTATTTACATTTACACCTAAAAACATATGGACATGAAGTTGTTTTGAAATAAATACATTGTAATTTACCTTTATAAAAATTATCATCTCCGAAGAAATGTAGTGAACAGGTATTTGGTGACCTGTTCTCCAATCTTTAAAATCCAGGGCTTTCTTCTATCAACTAGTTCCCTGCCAAATGCTGTTTCCAAATTAACTTTATTTTCATTTGGCTTTGGAAAAAATAAAAACTTAAAGGCAGTGTAGATGATCCTCTCTTAGACCATAAATAACATTGAATTGAGGCACATAACAATAGTCATTTTGGGAGAATACCATTTCGAATTAATACAATCGAAAATTTTAATCGGAAAGAAAGGAATCGATTGATGAATATTACAAACACTTTCGGTGTACCAACATTTCAACTCGGAGAACTACACAAAAAGCTCAAAAATGAACTCTAAAAGTAAGCAAAATACGTTACACTAACGGGCAGGTCGAAAAACTACTAGCTTGGAAGTGTTCGAATTTCTATCGCCAGACGGCGTATCGCCCGAAAAAGTGAAGTAACATAACTGAAGAATGCGACAAAAATTCAGTAATATTGTGGAAAAGATAATTATTATGTTATCTGGAAGTTACTTTTTTTCCACACATGATAGTCGCTATTATTCTAAAAAATGCTGTTGTTAGACATGTTAGGATACAAATTTTGATTATTTTCATGTTTCATTGCCACTCTTGTTATAATAACTATTCCGCCCTTTTATTATTTTTCGGAAATACTAACATAGAAGGTCAAGTTTATTGCATTTTTGAAAAGACAATCGAATTATCTTCAAAACAAGGTGTCACTCAACACCCCTTCTCATTTAAGATTTTAGGAGTTGCTGTCATCACACTAACAGGGTTTATATTAATTGATTGAAATGTTCCCCTAAGAAGCAAAGTTTTCCTCTTTCTACATTTTTTCGGATTTAGTATGTGGGTTGAGATATTAAGGGTGTTACCTTCTCAAATTGACACGCTGTTTAAGATACAATAGAAGACCCAGGACTGAACCTTGAGGGGCACCAGACGTTATCCTCCTATTACCACATGTATACTTATTTTATGTACACATACAGGTTTCTTGCTAGTAGAAATGATGTGAGCAATTCGAGAGCAAATTTCTTATAGTATGTAATTTTTTCAGTGTTTTCAGCGATATTTTTGTGTGCAGGATGTCATCTTTTCTTCAAACTGACCAATACAAACAATTTTCTTCTTTTCTAGTTGTTTTATGAATATACTCAATAGTGTCTACAGTTGTTCCTAAAGTGAACCTTGTGTCAGATACTGTTTTTTTTATCAGCATATTTGGTTGTTTCAGTGTAAATGGTCTAGAAATTGACAAATCCAGCGATAATACACCTACGAAAAATTTAAGGGATCGTCTTGAAATATTAACTCGTGAGCATGAGGAACTTATAGAGTATACAAGATTGGAAAAGTGTGTTAACAAAGTAAGTAAATATTGAAATTAACTCCATGCATTGAAAAGTATTTCCAAGAAAATCGCTTCATATTTCATTTCAATGTCCACAGGCTATGACAATAAAATTTGAACAATTCAAGAATGAACGCAACGACTTAAAGTCTTTGGCAGAAGCAAGATTAATACAATTGAAATCAGAAGAAGTAAGTATAAAAATAATTCTTCTGAGTTGATAAAAATTAATATATTTTATCATTGTTTGCAGGAAAAGGCACAACAAATAAAAGTCGATTATGAATTTATATTAGAGAATCAAAAGAAGAATTTTGAGAGGAGAGAATCTGAGCTTCTGGAACAAATCAATAAATGTTCAACAAAAATAGAAATTGAACAACCTACATCCATTGAAAACCTTCCTCTTCCGAATACGTTAACCCTCAATATCTTTGAGTACGAAGAAATGTCGGAAAAACTTGCATCCTGCAAGAAGCAGATTGAGGAGATGCAAAATAGCAGTCAAACACTCAAATTGGAAAATGAGGACTTGAATGTCATCATAGCAGATTTGAGGAAAAGTGTGAACTCCCTTGAATTGCAGAATTCCCAACTGAAAATTAAAAATAAATCTCTTCAGAATAAAGTTGTAGACATGGAATTAAAAGTGAATAAAAGTCTGCAGGTTGCTGATTCTTCAAATAACGACATTGATTCATTGAAAAAACAAATACAGGTATTAGAAGGGAACAATATGGAACTGAAAACAGAAATGGGAAAATGTAACGAAGAACTGTTTGAATCTCAAGATAAATTAATGGAAGTTACAGAAGATCTGGATATAGAAGAAAAGAGATCGTCAAGCTTAAAAATGCAGTTGAACGAAGAGAAGGAGTTGCGACAGAATGTTGAAGATAAGTTACATAGAGAAGAAGAACTCAGGAAAGAAACCGAATCGGATTTAGGTAAAGAAAGATCATTACGACAGGAAACTGAATCAGAGTTACTCAAAGAAAGAGCCTTGAGACAAGAATATGAATTAGAGTTACTCAAAGAAAGAACATTCAGACAGGAAATTGAATCAGAGTTGCTCAAAGAAAGAACATCAAGACAGAAAACTGAAGCAAAGTTAGATAAAGAAAAACCATTGAGACAGGAAATTGAATCAGAGATCCTCAAAGAAAGATCTTTGTTGAAAAAGGAAAATGAGTCGGAGTTTGTTGAAGAAATATCATCTTTGAGTCAGGAAAATGAATCAGAATTACTCAAAGAAAGATTAATGAGACAGGAAATCGAATCAGAGTTAAACAAAGAAAGATCAATGAGAAAGGAAACTGAAGCAGAGTTAGTTAAAGAAATATCATTGAGGCAGGAAGCTGAGTTAGAGGTACTCAAAGGAAAATCATTGTTGAGGAAAGAAAATGAATCGGAGACAGTTGAAGTGGTCCACTTGGCAACTGAACCAGAATTAGTCAAACAAAGTCAATTGGGACAAGAAACCAAGTCAAATTTTGTTGAAGCAGTGCAAACAGCTGACTCAGAATTGGATGCAGAAACACTTTTCAAACAAGAAATGGAATCAAATTTAATGAAAGAAATTGAAATGCGACAAAAACTTGAAGTGGAATTGCACAAAGAAAAAGAGTTGTTGAAAGAGGTTGAAATGAAATATTTCGAAGAAGTGGAGCTTCGAAAAGATATTGAGGTGACTCTATGTACTCTAGAGAAAATCTTGAAACCAAAATGTCAACAGATCAATCTACCAACTGAAAAGACTAAAGCAATCGTACAAAACAAACCCAAAGATTCTGTGTCTGAATTCCAATCAGTACAATATACAAGTGAAATAATGAATGAAAGTTATCTCAATATGTCGGATGGAACAATTTTCAACACTCCAAACGAGTCCATGCAAGAAATAGATCCAGAAAACTTGGAGAGTTTTTCTTCATCGTATTTCAAGGACACCAGTAAGAGTAATAATTTCATGAACTTTTTCAACTCGTTTGTCAGTAAGGGTGACGAAGAATCGCGACTAGCTCAAAGTATTCAAGTAAAAAATGATGAAAAAGAAGGAAAACATGAAAATGATATGAATGAAGTAGAAAAGTTGCGAAAAGATTTGAATACAATGAGATTACAAAGAGATTGCGATATTTTAATCATTAATAAACTACAAGCACAGTTAGAGGAATATAGCTACAAGAATCTAAGTGATACTGAAAAAATTAGTAAAACGAATAAGATTATGGAAGCTTTGAATTTATTAGAAGCTGAGAAAGCAGAAAATCTATCAGTGATACAAAAATTGAAAGAACAAAGTCAAAATGAAACATTGAGATTCGACGAATTACAAAGGATTTTGGAACTAAAAACTGATGATTTGAAAAGGAAAGATGAGGAGATTCAAAAGCTCAAGGAGGAACATATTTCTGCAAATTCCGGACTTGAAAATAGTCAGCCAATTTTGGGAGACAACGAAACAGATTCAAGAATTCGAATGGAAGAAATTCAGATTGACCCTGATGAAATAACAATTATGAAAGAGGAGGAAGAAAGCAATAAAATGTTATCAAGTGGTTATAAGGAAAAAATTGAAGAACTGCTGAACATAATAAAGAGACTGAATAATGAGATGGAAAATCTGTCAATTTCCAATAAAAATAAAGAAAGAATCATCCAAGAAATAAAAGATGAGCTCATCAATTCAGAAAAAGAAAAACGTGATTTATCATCTAAAATAAATGACCTTATAATTGAAGCTCAAATGCAAACAAGTAATCTTGCAGAGCTCAATGCACTTATAGAAAATAAAGAACTTAATATACAGAAAGTTGTAAATGACAATAAGTTACTACAAGAAGAAAGAAACAATATCCGTTCAATACTAACAGTGGAAATTGAAAAAAATGTGGAACTACTGAAGAATATTGATGCATCTGAAAATATATCGTCTTCATTGAAAGAAAAAGAAACAATTATTGCGAAAATTAATGAAGAAAAGAAAGCTCTAACCCTAAAAATAAATAATTTGTGTACACAAATGGAACAACAAAAAGAAAAAGAGATATCGAATCAGAATGAAGAAAAATGCATTGATCTCAAAACTAAAATAAATGAGCTGCAGAATGAAATTGTTAATTTGTCAATGGTCATTCAGAATAAGGAGAAAATTATTGTTGATATTGACTTGGATAGAACGAGTTTACAAAATGAAAAAGTTGATTTATCTGATAAAATAGATGACTTAATGAGTCAAGTCCAAACACAAACAAATAGTCTCATAAAACTGCAGAATATTGCGGAAATAAAAGAACTAGATTTTGAAAAAGTTATAAAAGAAAATGCGTTATTGAAGATAGAAAGAGAACAAATGAATTCAACGTTGAAAGAAGAAAAAAAAAAGAATGCAGATCTTCTCAAAAGCATTCAAAATCTTGAGGACAAATTGGAAATCAGATCTTCATCTGCAAAAGAGAATGAAATGAAATTTTCGGAATTGAAGAAAGAGTACGATAAATTATCTGCAGCCATCAAGGATAAGGATGTAACTATTGACAGTATCGAAAAAGAGAAAATAAAGACAATAAATAAAATGAAGGATGAAATTGAAACTCTTTCAATAGTCATTCAGAACAAAGAAAAAATTATTGATGACATTGACTCAGAGAGAACAAATTTACAAAAAGAAAAAATAGATTTATATGATAAAATAAATGACTTATTGATCAAATTTCAAATGCAAACAAACAATCTCATTGAACTGGAGAAGATTGTGGAAATAAAAAAACTGGATTCTCAGAAAATGATAAAAGAAATTCAATTATTAAAGGCAGAAAGAGAACAAATCGATTCAACATTGAAAGGTGAGAAGGAAAAGAATGCAGATCTTCTTGAAAGCATTCAAGAACTTGAAATAAAATTGGACTCGTCTGTAAATGAGAAGGAATCGATTACTTTGGAACTAAAAAACAATATGAGTAATTTGGATAGCAGATTAAAATGTTTGGAAGATATTAAGGATGAATGCGAAAGACTGTCAATTTCCATCAAGGATAAGGATAAAACTATCTCCATTATCAACAAAGAAAAAAAAAATCTAGAAAAAGAAGAAAAAGAAAGGATAAATAAAATGAACGAATTGATCTCTCAAGTTCGAAAACAAGCAGATAATATTGCAGATTTAAATGCAATAAATAAAAACATGGAAGTCAGTTCTCAGCAAATTATGAAAAACAATGAAATACTCAAAAGGGAAAAAGAAAATATAGATTTATTATTGAAAGAAGAAAGAGGAAAGAATGCGGATCTAATTGAAAGCATCAAAGAACTCGAAATTAAAGTAGAACAATTGTGTTCATCTGAAAAGGAGAAAGAAAAGGTTATATTGAAAATAAATGAAGAGAAAAGTAATTTGGAGAAAGAGAAAAATAATCAATCTATTAAAATAAATGATATGTATAAAATATGTGCAGAAACAGAACGACAAAAAGAGCTTGAAAGTTTATCATGTCTAGAAAAGGAAAAAGTTCTGATGAACAGAATAAAAAAACTGGAGACTAAAATTGAAAAACTGTCAAAGGACGTCAAAAGTAAGGAAAATACTATGACCTTCATCAAAGAGGATAAAATTAATTCAGAAGTAGATAGGAGGGACTTGATTAATAAAATAACTCACTTAATGGCACAAGTTCAAACAAAAACAGATCAACTTGTGGAACAAAACGAAATAATGGGAAATAAAGAACTCAGTTCCCAAAAGATTATGAAAGAAAATGAAATACTTAAAAGGAAAATAGAACAAATAGATTCAACATTAATGGAAGAAAGACAGAAAAATGCAAGTCTTATCGGAAACTTACAGGAACTTGAAATCAAATTAGAAAAATTGTTGTTATCTGAAAAGGAGAAAGAAATGATTATAGTGAAGGTTAATACCGAGAAATCTGAATTGGAGGAACAGATAAATTGTCTTTCTAAAAAATTAAATGATTTGTCTATAAACTTCGAACGACAAGAAAAACTTTTAACATCAACCAATCGAGGTGAGGAAAAAGTTGATATTGACAGAATAGAAGAAATGAAGAATGAAATGGAAAAACTTTCAATGGACATCCAGGAGAAGGACAAGACAATAGCCATTATAAATGCAGCGTTGACAGAGAGTGCCGAAGGTTTTCTGAACAATAAGGCCGATTTGGAGAATGAGCTCCAGGATTTGAAAGACTTGTTTTCTGAAAGATTGAGTGATCATATAACGAAGATGAAATCATTATTAGGTATCAAGGAAGAAAAAACCTTAAAATCTTGGATGAAGCAACTAAAACTAGAAACAAAGTGGGAAGACCTTAAGAAAATCGAAAACCAATTATGCACATTCATGGAAGGGGCAACTCTTGATCATAAGAAAAAAATAGAAGAAGCAGAAATAATTAATAGAAAACTAACAAGAGATCTTAAGTTTATTGAAGAACAGAAAAAGTTCTTACAAATGACCATAGATAAAATCAGAAGAGAACATGAGGTAGCAATATCAGAATATGAGAAAAAATTACAACAAGAAGACAAGAAATTGAAATCAATGTATGTTACAAATGAACATGATAAGAAGAAGATAGAGAACCTCGAATATGAACTGAAGGCAAGCTCTAAAAGATCGAAACCATTGGGAAATTCTAACCACATCAGTGAAAAAGATGGCACAGAATTCAAAAATTCAGAAGGTAAATGGAAGCAACAGAGAGCCGAAGCTCACGATAGTAGGAGGAGTATAGATTTGAATACTTTATGCAATGAATCAACTGGTAAGTACGCTGTTGTTAGTAGTCTTGCTATTCATTTATCCAAGCTCAATCATGCAAAACACACTTTTACCTTTGCTTGACAGTTTATCATCTACATACAGGGTGAGTCTTTGACCTTGCAGAATATTTTAACAGAAGATTCCTGAAGCCAAAAGAAACACTTTTTTCCCCTACCATTTTTTCCGATTCGGCTTGGTTCGTAAGATACAGACTGTTGAAAATCCATAAAAAAATTTATTTTCGATTATATCTCGCGAACGATCTCATCGAATGAGATGATTTTTGGAATATAGTTTTTTATTGATACGATGAATGTTCCTGGATTACAAAATTACATCCAGCTCCTCCAGTTTCTTTAATATGAACATAACATTTCATTGAAATACCAGAAATTCAAAGAATCCAACTTTTAAAAATAATTTGAATGCTATTCAACGAATCTTTGACCATTTTGGAAAGTAAAAGTATTCCTTATTTTTTTTCGTATGATGCGCCGTTTTTGAGTAATCTGAAATTCAAAAATAAAAAATATCATGTGAAATTCCGAAAATTGGGTACATTGGCTGAATGCAACTCTGTTCAAAAAATTCACAGAATTCGATTTTTCCGCGTTGCCACGTCTAAAAGTTGAGAATTGAATCACAGATTTATAGTTCAGTTCAGAATAATAGACTATAAAAGTGTATACATAGAATTAGCATATTGTGTGTTGCTTGAGAGTTCTTTCTTTCTGTTCGTCAATTTGGCAACGTTTGTACGTTCATAGATAAATTAGGTACATCTGTTTTATTTACTTATGAAAATGAAAGTTTGGATGGGTTATGTCTGAATCTGATAATTCTTGGAGAAAATGAAATAAACAAGGAAAATTAATGATTACAAATTGAAGATGAATCTCAAAGCTAATGTGAGTGATAGTTAGATGAATTCCTCATTTTCGAAAATGAAACCCAGAGAAGAATATTCAACTTGTATCGCCCACGAAATTTGGAATACCTAACTTGTTTATTGTACGATAAATACAACTTTTTCCACCAACTGGAATGTAAAAAGTAAGTTGACGCTGGTTTTCATAACAGAGTTGCTTATTTCGAAGATTTGAATGTAGATCTTAGGCTTGGAAAAACAGTGTTCAGGTTTCCAGGGGCGGCTAGCCTATTATGAGAATTTATAATGCCTATATCTTTTTATCTAGGCCGAATCGGAAAAAATGGTAGAGGACAAATGTGTTTCTTTCAGCTTCAAGAATCTTCTGTTTAAATATTCTGCAAGGTCAAAGACTCACCCTGTATACTCCATTCACTTTTATAAAGTCAGTCGATTGGCCTTGGGATCGGTTTATCAAGCTTTTGTAACTAGAACTGAGTAAGGTTGGTATCCATGAGAAGTCATCTAGGTCAAAATAATTCAGCGAGATGTCATCTTGAGGGGCCTTTTGTGGAAGGGAGATTCGGGTATTTGGGTAATTGAAGATTCAGCCTATTGGTCGAGAAACGATCAAGTGATCGTCGTCGGCCAATAGGGAAGAATCTCCTAATACCCGAATCTTCCTCGCACAAAAGGTAGCTTTAGTTATTATTATCAGTGACTCTATGGTTTGATTTAGTTTCATACATAGAATAACAATACCCTAGAAGTGCTAATTTCCTACTAAATCAGAGAAACAGAGTGGCCGCCA
This sequence comes from Myrrha octodecimguttata, assembly GCA_958510865.1. Classification (NCBI taxonomy): domain Eukaryota; kingdom Metazoa; phylum Arthropoda; class Insecta; order Coleoptera; family Coccinellidae; genus Myrrha; species Myrrha octodecimguttata. The sequence continues at coordinate 62,377,569 of OY294058.1, forward strand.
TCTTTTGGGGTCGTGGCGGGAAAAATGGCAGCGATTCAAATATTCGTGCAGGTACCTTTATTCTTGAATATTGGAATTTTTATTGTCTGCTATAAATCATAAATCAAACATATTCTTTGAAAATTTATTAAGTCAAATATTTATTTATTTATTTATTTAAATAACAACAAGGGTTGAGGTAACACCTATAAACCCAAAAACAATAATATAGGTATGTGAAAATGAAAGATAACCCATGAAAACAATACATGAAATGAAAACTAGTGAAAAGACAAAAAAAAAAGAATATAAACATATATTGTTTGACGGAAAGACTGCCATTCATCGAATCTGTTTTTGAACGCATTGACAGAAGGTGCTTCAACAACTTGAGATGGTAGCTGATTCCACAGGTTGAATATTCTGTTTGGAAGGAACATCTGTCGTTGAGTTGTCTTGAAAGGTTCTTTCGACAGCTTGAAATGGTGCCCTCTTAAGTTGTTCTTATTCAGTTGAAACATATTCTTTGACTCTTCGCCAAACTGGTCAGTTAGAGTCTTGAAAGCAAATATAAGGTCGCCGCGATCACGGCGGTCGGCAAAGGTAGGAATATATCTCACATATTCACTACTACTATGATTGAATCCAGATATTAACTAGTCAGATGGGTTAATTTGTTGTAGGATTCTCATTGGTCCAAAATATGGTAAAACCCGCAAAATTTCCCGTCGCCGAGATATCAAATAAATGTTTACATCATTGTACGCAGTGTGTTTTTCTGAACAAAAAATGTGAAGTCGAACATAGGCGGTCTCCCTCAGTTTAGAAGATATGGGCCCCCAAAGTTCCAAATTGATGCATTTTCAGGTGACTTTTTCCACCATAAAAACAATCTCCCACTTCTTCTGTATAGTTCACAAATCATCTTTGTACCTTCAACAAACGATAATCAACACTTTTTTTCAAGAATAGTCGCTATTTAAGAAAAAACAAAGAAAATACTGGACAACCACTTAACCTCGATTCCTTCTTATTTCGACTGAGTCTAAAAGTGAAGTTTGGCAATCGCGCGAATTTCATCGGTCGGAATCGTGCCATCGTGCGTATTCGTGAATGACAGATTGAGATTATTGTTGGCGAGAAAAATCAAATGATATGTTCTTACTGCTTACTGCGATACTCTAAATCTTCCAACAGGAGATTTCGTTTTTAATGGAATCTACAAGTTTGAAACACATAGTTATGGGATGCGAATACACCCTAATATATATTTTAACGTACATATCTTTTCATATGTAACGGATCGCGTCCTTCCCAGTTTTCCAATGAAATCGAGGTTATATTCTATAACCCATTTTATTGGAATACCCTGGATTTCGACTATAGATAACAACCTCCCTATTTTGAAGGGGGTAGAAAGAATTAAGTTCAAACGAAAATATTGAGAATTACATCTTAAACAAATATTCTCAATGATTTTTTTTAATGTTAGAATAACCACCTTTTCTTCAGTGACAGAAGCATTTTCCTTACAATCATATCCTTCAGCCGCCCATCATCTCAAGTTTCCCGCCAGCAACTACTCTTCTTTCATAACACGTTGGCCAGCGATGAAAAGACGCTGTTGCCAAGCTTCGCTTTAACGTTGAGAAATATTTCATAGAAATATAGGTTAAGTGGTTGTCTGATATTTTCACTTTTCTTCCATTAAATAATGAATATTCTTGAAAAAAAGTGTCGCTAACCGTTGATTGAAGGTTCAAAGATGATTTATCAACCATATTTGAGAAGTGAGAGATCATTTTTATGGTGGACAAAAGGATCTGAAAATGCAACAATTTGGAACTTTGGGGGCCCATATCTTCCAAACAAGAAGAGACCGCCTATGTTGGCCTTCATATTTTTTGTTCAGGAACTCACACTGCTTACAATGATGTCAATATCTCACTAATATCTCAGCGACGGGAAATCTTGCGGGTTTACCCAAAATATAATACTTTACTTCAATGAACAGTGGTCACACAGTCTATGAATATACGGAAACCTTACTACAATAACTATTATAAAGAATACTTTTCACGTGGGAATAAAACTGAAAAATTGAAACGTCCAGTTATAACAAAACATATTCATTGCATTTCAAATTACCAACTAGAACCTGCCAGTAATTCGACCCATTCTGAAATTACTGATTTTTCTTCAAGAAAACATTATAAACATTTCTTGATGCTAACAAATTTTAAAGGAGCTAGCCCTCTAACAAAAATAATTCCAATCCAATTAAATCCTGTTCGTTTACAAAGATCAGTGAATGCGCAAATAATATAATAATTGGTCTCAACATACGTCAAAAATTTCTAGTCAAACTATTCAAGTTCAATAATTATTGAACAGAGCTTCCAAACAGAAAATAGAAACTGCTTTTTGGCAACTTAGTCCATTGTACAGATCACAATCTGAATAAGCCACAAAGTTGCTTATAATCTGAAATTTAATAGGATAATTAAAGCTTGAAGTGAATTCAGATCATGATATATTCATTCAACTTCTTCGTAAGCCATCATCGAACATAAATTTTGGTTTTGTTTTAGCGAAACTAGTTTACCGCATTTCGGTATTTCAGTACAGTTTTCAATTATAGGTTAAGAATGTTATGATGACATTCGAAGATTTCATAGAAAAAGAAAGGCAAATATCCCTTTCTAAATGCAGTTATACTATGAGGAATATGTCAAACTTCCATGAACAACCGACTAACTTTATATATATATATAAGTGAATGCAGTATTCATAGTATTCCTGAATTAGAGGTACAAGTTACTTGGATTATCTCACAAAAGCTGGATTTTTGGTATACAGGATGTTGAAGTTTGAATTTTCAATGTATTTTCTTTATCTCAACTGCATTTCCCGTGTCAATATGCATTGAGAATCTACAGAGCAATATTTTTTCTGGAGCAATATCCTCTTCTTCCTTCCAGAACGTATAAATTCCTTTAATTTTATTCAAACTTATACTTCATTTTTAGCATTCAGATGCAGGTGTGAAAGTATGGATAAGAAAATACAGGAAATGAAACTAGAAATTTCACAACTTAAGGTAAGTTTTTTAGAATAGCTACAATCATTGACCACATGTTCACTATCTTCATATTTCACAGCAATATTTCGAACGAGATTTTTGTAGAATTATTAGGTTAATTTCACCCATTCATGAGTTCGACCTTCGCAATTGCGCCCCAAACCTGCTCCACGAATATCGATTCTTCAAACCATTTCTGTCAAAACTGATTGTGTTTATGATCGACTATTGATAATTTTCCCAAAAATTAACTTAGAGACTCGAAATCTCTTGAGTAGGTTTGGGGCTTTATTACAAAGGTTGAACGCGTAAATGGGTGAAATCCACACAATGATTTCCTAGTTATGTTCATTTGCAACTAACTTTTCCAATATTTAGAGAAATACTGAATAGTTTGAATTGTAACTAAGCACTTGAATAATTTCGTGTGGATCATATAATCACAAGTATTTATGTAGATGATTTTCGATGAAATGGTTGAGTTTGAAGTTGATCTCAAATTCAAAGCAAGGAGAAATAATAATCATAAATATTGAAGAATTATTGTCTTTTAGGAAGTCAAGGAAGTGTTGATCCTCAAGTATGAGAAAACTAAAAAACTATGTCGCATACGAAATGATGAGATACATGATCTGAATGAAAAACTCAAGAAATTTACATGATTTTGAAATGATGTGACTATTAGTTTTAAATGTTTCCTGTGATAATTATGACTATAAAATATTTTTAATATCTTTGTGTAGTATGTATATATATATTTTTGAACTTTATAGAATGGGATATTTATTCTTTATATCCTGTGAAAGTTCTACTTATTTTTTTGATATTATTTGTACTTTGATAAATAAATAGTGTTCAGTTGTTGATTCAGAAATTTTTTACAATTTTTCATCTTCTTAAACATGATTTATTGATGTGAAAAGTCATCAATCAACTTGAACTAGCTCAATTTTTTTGCTTTCACGAAGGCATAAGTTTGTTCCTGAAATTATCCATGAGACAAGCAAATGAAATTTGGGTAAGCAATATGGATACTTTTATTTTTCTCACATATTTTATTTATCGTTAAATCTATAAATTATATATATATATATTTTTTTCCATCTATAGATACTTTGTCCCAAATTTTATTCTCTTCATAGAATTGTTTCTGCTGTATCATCTTAGTACTATTGGGACAAAATACATAAAGAACTCTTCAGCTATATACAATCAATTTTCCAACAGACATTCAATACTACTATATCAGTTGAATATAAAACAAAAATTAGATATTTTTCGCATCATACAATTCCGAATTGGAAAAAAATTCTGTAGCAATTTCTACTTGTATTTCATCACCTTACAAGCAACCATCTGGAAAAGGATTTAATAATATAATTGATTGTTTGAAAAGACTAAATATAAGTTCACATTGAAAAACAACATGCAGAAAATGTTTTCCTTTATTTACAAACTAGAACAAGATATCTTCATCTCCCTCATCAAGTAAGTTTGCAGCTTCCATTTCCTTTTCTAGAATTCCTAGTGCAGCTTTTTGTTCTTCAAGTTTTTTGCGTGCAATACGCTTTTTATCTTGGATCTTCTTCAAGCGATAAAATTCTTCTCTTTCCAATTCATCTAGTTCAGAAATTATGTAGGCCAGGGTTTTTTCAATTCTGGGGATGATCACTGAAATTTTTAATTTATATTATGTTGAACAAACCAATAAATGATCTTCCTCTTTGAGGTTGTGAAGACTATTGAGGTAGTATGTCTGAACCCAAAGAATCATTATTTTTTAGTTTTATAGCGTACCATCTATTGCATATTTTGTTATGAAATCTGAATTCTTATTTCTTAGAAATTTTGTTCTCAAAGTCAGATTAGCTTTTGGGTGCACTTGAGAGACCCATAAAATCTTTGTTGTTGATGTTACTCACCATGTTCTATTGCATTAACTCTTCTATTAGTTATTTTAATGACATCATCCAGTGTTACAAAAGAAGTTTGTAAAGAAGCCAATTCCACTAGCAGTTTGATGGCGCTTTGATAATTCTTCTTTAGTTTAGCAAGTTGTTGACCTCCTCTTGCCAAACCAGCCAATTCGTAAGTATCAGTGCCATCTTGATAGCATTCAAAAACAGGTAAAGTCACACCTTAAACATTTCATTTAAAGAATTTTGTAGATTTGCTTTAATATTCATGTTTATTTACCAGCTACATTATCTTTCTTTGTACGTATTTTGAGCTGTGCTTTGGTCACATTTTGAAGTACAACTTGATTGAAATCTCCAGTTGCAAATTTGGCTTCAGCTAAGGAGAATGCTGCTTCTTTCATTACTTCCCCCATGAGTGTCTTCGTCTTTAAAAACAAACATTTTCTTATTAGAAGTTATATGTTCAAATGGGCCTCGGGTATGAACCAACCTCAATTATCTTTCCTAAAATCATCCTGAAACGCATCTGCAGAGCATCTGCTTTTTTCTTCAATAAACTGTGGCCTTTTTGGGCGCCCTTGAGTCTGGCTTTCATCAACATTTGGGCTCTATTAAGCATAAAACATGAGATTCTATTGCTAAAGGACACTCCTAATTTTGTAAGACATGAATTGTTGAATACAAGATAGAATTTGACGAATTGAAAGTAAGGAAAAATACTCACCCTCTGGAGGGAAATATTGGGAGTCTGTCTTTTCCAGACATTTTCTGCAAATTTTTGAGACTTTCTAAAACCAAATTTTGCTCACAAGACCAGTCAGCTGACTTACAAAACTAACGATTTCTGTCAAGCTGACATTTATCCATAGAGATGTATTAAAACAGGAAAGGCAATAAAACACAAAGTTTCAAATTTCATCGAACAATCTGATAATATATATTATCGAATCATTGATTACACCATATTAATGATTCATTATTGTTTAAGGTCCGTTAAGCAATGATATCATACATTCGAAAATGTGAAGCATTTTTTTGTTGGCTATCATGGTTTATTCTAAGCAAAGGTCTATGATTATAAGAAAGAATTTCTATGATCTAACCCTAACCCTACTTTCACCTTCAATTTTAAAAGTTTGTTTTTATTATATTTGTTGAAAATTCCATTATGGAATGCAATCCGAAAAATAGGTATCTTCTAAATGCATGTCAATAATTAAAATTTGTAATTTAATCATTTCAGGGGCAGAAAACATGTACTCAATAAAGCCAAGTATAATAAAAACAAACCTAAAGCTACCCTGCCAAAAGCCAATATCAAATCTAAATCACTTCAGTCTAATTGGGATAGATATGGAGATGAACTAGATGATGATTATGTACCGTTGGGTTCCGACTTTTCACTCCTGGCTAATGCCCCTTTGTCAAAGGGTAATCATTTTCAATTCAAGGCAGAGGCTCACAAAATACAGGATATAGAAACAACATCTATTGATACTAGTGGTTTGTTTAATATCGACCTTAATTCGATTGGATTGAGTTTGTCCACCATTCCATTCAATATAAGATGTGGAATCCCAGATCATTATTATTCAGTGAGTGTATTCATAAATTCTTTAGTTACTTCTTGGTAGCAAAACATTAGCAACAGGCTCATTCCAGGTTTCACAACGAAATATTATGATGCAAACCGCTAAAAATAATGAAAAAATATATGAACAAAGTCTAGCTAACCAGAGTAATAATAGTGTATCAAGTATTAATAGGTATTTCTCATCAAAAGATTCTATAAGCCCCATGAGCTTCTCCAATAATGATTTAAAACACAATAAAATGAAACTTGAGAATGATGAAAGACCTTCAAGTCCAAAAGAAGGAATTATAAAGATGTCATCAATATCCATTAAAACTGATAAAGGTCCTTTATTTGATATATGCAATTTTACAAGAAATAAACAAGGTAATTTTCAATTTATATTAGTTTATTGTGATAAATTAGCTCTTAAAGTAAGCAAAACAAGAAATTTAGATGTAACTTAGAATAAAAGTTAACTTGGTTATACTCATATGGCTTTTTTTTGTTTGAGATATTCCACTGCTGATAATATCCTCAAATTCATTAAGAATTGTTTGTAGATACACGCTGTTTTAATTTTCAGCAATATTGTTTCCTTTAGGTATTTTACATGCTTCATTGTAACTATTTGTAGAAAATTTCACTCAACTTGAATTAATAAATGCAGCATTTAATGCTGGTGGAAAATAAAAGTGTTTTTTCAAAGCTCAAAAAATAAAAAGTGGTTGCTGTTATTGTTTCTATACATGATTTTTTATTGTCTGTACTTGTTTTTCTATTATTTCACATTTAATCTGATATCTTTTGGATGTTTTCACAGATTCACCATTAGAATGTTCCTCGTCAATATTAGAAACAGAATCTCTACAACAATGGTTAGATGATGTTTTAGAAGATTGAATCAACATATATTTGATATTTTTATTTGATGATATATCTGTATAAATAATATTTCTCAAAGAAATGAATTAAATGAATTATAATTTTGATCATTTTCTTTAGTATACAATAACTCCAAAACCATTCAACAGATTTATTGATGTCTTTACCGTATTTTCAACTTGGCATTTTTTTAAGCGGTAATCATATTTTTCACAGCAAGATAGAATTGAATTCAACCACACATCTTTCAACAGTGAGTCCGACTTGAACCTTTGACTCTATTATCAGGCCAAACTGAAAAAACTATAGACATTTCGGCAAAATGATATAGCTTTGTTAGAATAAGCATACAGAAGGATTTCTGAAAAATTAACTATTAGAAGAAACTCTAAATATATTCGGATTATGAAACCAAACTACGGAGGAATTTAGAGTATGATACATTTGGAACAGTAAATGTACCAAATACTTTCTCGGGATTTTTTAAAAAAATTTTGTTTTTATCAGAGGTCAAAAGTTCCTAAAAATGTGTTATTTGTACTGGATCACTTATCGAAACGGATTGATTTGAACAAGTGACGAAATGAGATGATGCAAAAGTAATCAAATATAACATAGCCCCCACCAATTTAACAATATTTTTATTTTGGTATAAATATAAGGATATGAATAGTTTATGGGTAATTGTCGGATCGAGAAGATCTAATAAGCTATAAATCTCAATCCTAATAGGATTTCGCAGTTTACATACTAGTTTTTTCATAAAATTTGTCGAAAGATAGTGTTTTTTTCCAAAATGGCGGAAAGTATCAGAACTAGATCATTAGGAACGGCAGCAGAAGGAGTAAGAGATCAGTATGCTGATGGAAAGGCTGCAAAAGTTTGGGAAATTTTCATCGGCGATCAAAATTCACGCACAAAAAATTACAGAAATTTTCTTGTTGATCTACTCCGCAAGAAAGGTTGCAAAAAAATTTTGGACGTTGCTTGTGGAACTGGGTGAGTAAAACTGTCTGATTTCATGGTATTTGGTTATCGTCTATTATACGGACTGTCCAGTAAAAGGCACGTCCAACTAGAATTTATATAATACTCTAAATATACCTACCTGTTATCGTGAAGTCTGACTGTTTTCGAGATATCGTTATTTTGAGAGAATATTTCGGTGGTTACCCCTTCTCTATTTTTTCAGAACTGTTGCAATTTTCCCATCTATTTAAAGGTGATGAAATACTTCTGATAAAAAAATGTCCAAAAGTTCTATTGTTGTATCTTGTATCACTCCAGTTTTGGGTAAGAGGAAGAATATTATCTCGAAGAAAATTGATCTTTCATAGTGAAAAATTTGAAAATCACCTCAATAAATTGCCCGTTTAAATGCTTGGTGAATTTAAAATTGTAACGCACAAATGAACACGGTTACAAGGAGGTTTGGCTATCTCCATCAGAATGGGAACATTTCTGACAAAATCTAGTTGTCAACAAGATGTTGACAACTAGATTGTGAAATGTAGAATAATTAATTAATTAAGATAATAATCGAACTAATTCAATTCAGCAATACCTTAAAAAAAGAATCATCTCTAAATCAGTAGATGCTTTCATAGGTACGAGGGATTTTTTTCATAAGAGATAATGTTCACTATCTATTCACATTTTCCTTTCGCTTGAAATGCTCATATTCGACACTTTTCATAGCAAAGGAAAAATTGCCTTCGAACTTGCGTTGGACGCCATACTATACGAGGATTAGAGAATAGGTACCTATACCATTGTCTTTATACAATGCCTATACTATGTTTTTATCATATTTATCCACATCGAAATAAAATAGTTTATATGTTGAACTTCGATCTATTTGTTTACCTTTCACATTTGTAGCTTCGTTGGTATGGGTACCATTTTTTTTTTGGCTCAAATTGTCTTATTTTTGTCCAATTTATAAGGTACCTGTATCCTTTACCAGGAGTCTGGTCTATATATGTTATAACCCAACACTATGCCTTCGGTGCTCCATTGAATTCGTTGGTTTTTCGAATATTTGTGAATTAATTATCTACCAGAAGGTTACCGAGTTAAAAAAAGTTTCCGAATATTTCCAGATATATGAAATATCTTATCAACTATTTCTTAACCTTCAATAGAGCGAGGTCAACGAAAAGCTCATTATCATACATGATGATGCAGCAACTATTTATTTCAATTTTTGTTGCAACCTTTTTATAATTCTAAACAATTTTGTAGATGATAGGCAGGCTAATTTTTTTATGATGTTAAAATGTTCATTATTTTTCAGGTTTTTTCTGGGTTTTCTCCCCCAATATCTGAAACAGAACATGAAAAATTAATTTTTATTCAATTTTCAATAGTTCTGTTTCAGATATTGGGAGAGAAACCCCAGAAAAACCTGAAAAATGATACGAAATCCTCCCAAAATAAGCTTTAATCGATACTTAAATTTTACATTGTCCACTAGCTATTTATGGGAATTATATACAGAGGTTACTCCTAAATTGAAGGTAAAAACGAAAAGGGTTGATTGCTTGGAACTTATCAAATACAATTAAAAGTGATAGTCATTAAATGTCTAAGTTTTTTCCTCACAGCATTTATATTTCTCAAAAGGTTTACCTGAAATGTATTTAAGATGTTACCATTGTATATATATGATCACCTAGCATTTACTCTTATCTTCTCAAGTTTTCGAGAAGTGAAATTACAAAGAATTGCCCCTTCTTCTTCGTACATCTAATTAAGGAAGATCTTCTTAAACAATATCATATGTAATCCAACAGAATTCATTACCGGCAATTTATTTTAAATTTTTTTGTTCAAAACATTATTTAGTAGGTATACTTACTGATTTTTTTCTAGTGTCGATTCCATAATGTTATTGGAAGAGGGCTTCGATGTCGTATCTATAGATGCATCTGATAAAATGTTGAAATATGCTCTGAAAGCAAGATGGAACAGAAGAAAAGAGCCAGCATTCGATAACTGGGGTGAGTTAATCGAGAAACTAAATATCTTATTTGCCAATTTCTAATGAACCGACCAGTTCGGGACAACAAATAAAAAATAAATCAATAGTTTCATATAGATCTATAAGAATCCAAAGCCCGGATTCAATCAAATGGTGATAGGATTAACTAGTGCAGCCCTCCAAATCTTCACGTACTGACCTATTTCTGGCGAATAACAAAATGGCGAAGGGACTGGGTTCGACGTCATACTAGGTTGATTTCGGGAAATTTTTTCAAAATACTCTGAAACTTCCATGGAGGTAGGAAGAGAGTGTAGAGGGTCCAACGTTTAAAAAGTGTCGTGCAGTTTTGAGAACCTTTTGTGGATTTACCCATACCAATATGGCCGACTTCGAACTGAATATTTTTGTCTCATTTGCTGTACACCACAGAATACAAATATTTACCTTGTAGTTATCAGCCATATTCGTATGGGAAAATCCACAGAAGGTTCTCAAAACTGTAGTACACTTTTGGTACAAGGAAAATATAGGATATACTCTCTCCCCTTCTTTTACCTCCATGGAAACTTCAAAATTTGACAGTATGTAGGTTATTAGTTTTTTTATTTCTTTTTCTACTAGACAAACCGAAATTTTGTCAGGTCCTTCAGAGTCCGAGCAATTCACTTCTTATTATTTAATTAGTATAGTACAGAAACAGTGTAGACTAATTAAATCTATTTATATAGGATATAGTTTCGGTTGTTTGCCTTCCAAAAAAAAATGAACACGAATCGATTTTTCACTAGGTCTAGTGTTTATGTCCATAAAGTTAGCAGAGCCACTTGCACGGAAGTCAATGAAAACCATCTCATTAATTGTCGTATATTTGTCGAAAATTTGTCGGGAAAGAAAAAAATTCGTCGCGCTTCTAGTTTTCTTTTAGGGGTGGCTCTGCTAACTTAATATTAAGTTAGCAGAGCCATTCTAAAATCTGCATAGAATTCGATCAACAATGTTTTCAGTAATTGTCGAGTATTTGTCGTAGACCATTTGGCCTGAAAAAAACAGAAAAAATATTTTTTTCTAGCTTTTTTTATAGGTTTCAATGGAATGTTCTGGTTTTGAGATTCGGCAACACTGCATTGGTAAATTGATATTTCAGGTATGTTTTTCGTATCATTATTGACTGATATTGGGTTGTATATGTTAAATCTTTTATTTCCCCAGATGAACAATTTTCGTTTCAATGCTGAATAATGGAAATATTCCATTCTCACGGATATACATCGACGTTACTTTGTGATACAAGAAAGTTAATTAGATGACCGTTTTCTCCATTTTTTTTCCATTATTCAGCATTGAAACAAAAATTGTTCATCTCGGGAAATAGAAGATTTAACATATACAACCCAATCAGTCAATAATGATACGAAAAACATACCTGAAATATCAATTTACCAATGCAGTGTTGCCGAATATGACAAATTTCCTAGCTAGATGGTCTACGACAAATACTCGAAAATTACTTATAACATTTTTGATCGAATTCGATCCATATTTTAGAATGGCTCTGCTTATTTAATATTCAGTTAGCAGAGCCACCCCTAAAAAAAATACTAGAAGCGCGACAAATTTTTTTCTTTCACGACAAATTCTCGACAAATATACGACAATTAATGAGATGGTTTTCATTGACTTCCGTGCAAGTGGCTCTGCTAACTTTATGGACATCTAGTGTTTGATGATTTGAAAACATCAGAATTGTTGCAAAATGGCCAGTGCGCAGGTATCTTTTTTTAAATACCTGCATCAATTTCTCACTGGATTTCAATTAATTTTTCAAATTTCAAATTCTTTCAAGTTTTCTGAGTGAAAGATTCGTATACTCATACAGATCAATTCAGCATGTGGTCATGTGGACGATCCGATATGGAATCGATTAAAGTTAGATTTTCTTCAGTTGGAAAGGGCGGTGTTGTCAGTTTTGTAATTTCTCGGAAATATCTTTCATTTTTACCTATATGCTAATTAGATCTTTTTACTTCAACTAAGAAAAGTCAATATACCGACTGAGCAATCCTCATCTGTACTTTTTTGTAAAATTGTAAAATGGGGCAGGAGCCGAAAGCGGTCGTTTTCTGTGTTGATTTTGGGAATTTTTCGAAAATACTTGGAATCAAATGACTACACTCCTTAGGTTAGCATTGTCTATCAACTTTCGCCCAGAAAAGTCAATATCGTCAAAATTTTTCTAATGCGCTCAATTGCTCAAATTCACACCTTATACTATAAAAACGGTAGAGAATATACAGGGTGATTCCGGAGGAGACCATCAGATTTTGGGATAAGTTAACACTAGTCAAGACAGTCTCGAAACATTGTTTGGTTTATGGTTGGGGGTCTCTATTGAGAATATACAGGTGATTTGTCCGATTCGACCGATTTTACTTTTATTGATAACTTTGGTATGGCTTATTCGATTTTAGAGAAATTTTCAGCGAAGTACAATATTGATGAGGACATTCATTTATTTCAAAGTATTTTTCAAAATAAGTGGTTGTTATTGTGATAATTCCAGGTTAATTGAGCAGGTTGAAAAAACACCCTGTACAGCGCATTTCCAAAACCACGCTATCTATTTACGATTCTATTATTATAAGTCATTATTTGAGAGTTTCTAATTTTTTTGGCACACTTCTGGTTTTCTGGGAAAATTCCATCAAAAAAAGACTATGTCGAAATTTCGCTCCAATCGATTCTACTTTCATTGATAACTTTGGTATGGCTCATTCAATTTTGATGAAATTTGCAGTATAGAACAATCTGAACGAGTACATTCAATAATCGCAAAAGTCTCTCAAAATACAGTGTTGTAATTGTGATAATTTCAGAGTTTCAGATTAATTGTGCAGTTGAAAAAAAAACTCCCTGTACATTGCTTTTCCAGAAGTTTCTTATTCGTTTCAGATTCTACAATAATATGTCATCATTCAGAGGTTTTTAATTTCTTTGGCACACCTCCGGTTTTCCTAGAAAATATTTTTGAAGAAGAGCATGATCGAAATTTGGCACACAAGCAGTGAGAGTATTCCGCACTAGGTAGGAAAGCTGTATTGCCCAAGGATGCAAAGCAGTTCTTAAGTTCTAAAATATTCTCTTCAAATTACAAATTCATATTTAATTGCTAATATTTTGTATGAAATCATTCAATTCAGAATATAGTTAGAATTTGAAAAGAATATTTTAGAAGTGACGAACAACTTTGCATCCTTGGAATATACAGCTTTCCTACCTAGTGCGGATACTCTCACTGCTTGTGAGCCAAATTTCGATAATGCTCTTCTTCAAAAATGTTTTCTAGGAAAACCGGAGGTGTGCCAAAGGAATGAAAAACCTCTGGGTGATGACATATTATTGTAGAATCTGCAACGAATAAGAAAGTTTTGAAAAAGCAATGTACAGGGTGTTTTTTTTCTACTGCACAATTAATCTGAAACTCTGAAATTATCACAATTGCAACACTGTATTTTGAAAGATCGTTGCGATTATTTAATGTACTCATTCAGATTGTTCTACACTGCAAATTTCATCAAAATTGGATGAGCCATACCAAAGTTATCAATAAAAGTAGAATCGATTGGAGCGAAATTTCGACATTATCATTTTTTGAAAAATTTTTCTCGGAAAACTAGAAGTGTGCCGAAAAAATTAAAAACTCTCAAATAATAACTTATTATAGTACAATCGTAAACAGATAGCGTAGTTTAGGAAACGCTATGTACAGGGTGTTTTTTCAACCTGCACAATTAATCTGGATTTATCACAATAACAACCGCTTATTTTGAAGAAAAAATAATGAAATGAAATTAATGAATATGTTCAACACTATTGTACTACGCTGAAAATTTCATTGAAATCGAATAATCCATACCAAAGTTATCAATAACAGTAAAATCGGTCGAATCGGACAAATCACCCTGTATATTCTCAACAGAGGCCCCACAACCATAAACCAAAAAGCGTTCCGAGACTGTCTTGACTAGTGTAAACTTATCCCAAAATCTGACGGTCTCCTCCGGAATCACCCTGTATTAATTCACGAAATCACAAAGGGAGTTCACTTTCAGATTCATTTGATTCATCAATTCGATGTTGCACATCCCTGGCAAGGACGTTGCCCAGCGTAGCTCGGCTTCTTTTAGAACTTCTTAACTAAAGTTCTAGATTTCAATGGGGGTTTTTCCTTTGAACTAAAATGCAGTAATTTTCATAAAAAACCTTCAGAACATCACATTTCAAACATATAATTTCAATATTATATTTAAAAAAAAATGTTTGAGCACCTAAAACTGAAAAATAAAAATGGGGATTTGCATTTAAAGGGATTTGTCATGAGTGCACGATATGGCAACGTCGAATTCAGCTTTCTCGGAAAGAAAAGGACGTCAAATGTGTTACTTTGCTTAGGAAAACAGAGATAACTATACTTCGATCTGGTTAGAGTAGAAGACAACGATCAAGGAATCGAAAAAGAAGAGCACACACTGCCATATTACTGACAAATAGCAAACGTAAATTGTTCGGTAATATTGACAAAGAACTTGTCTGTACCACAGAATAGGAATAAATTCTATAGCAGAAAAAACTATTCTCTTAAACACCGTTGTCACTTGCATGCCTGGCAAATCCCAAACCCCAATTTTGAAATCTGATTTTGAATACTTTCTGAAGGTAATTTGGAAAAATTATGAATCAAACCCAAAATGATTATGTTCAAATTTGCATTTGCAGTAATAACTCAAATTCAGGAAAAACCCCCATTCCATCAAATATGTATTTTTGGAAATGTCAAATAGTTATATACTTGTGAAGTGCATCAATTCATCTAGGATAGAATCCTTTTTGGACCAGTAAAAGATGTGCAAACAATCTAGTGACAGGCATCATCGAATCCATGGCCATTTTTAAGAGTTGCAAAATGGCGCAGTATCCGGGTTTGATCCCATGCTCTGCCTATTTTGGGAATTTTAAAAAAATACTCGGTATAGTCAGAAGATCATGTTCTTTGGTTAACTTGACAGATTCATTCAGAGGCTTTCCCTCAAAGGAGTCGAAATTTCGGCCCAAGTTTTCTATTTGAATTTTAAGCTCGCCACAATTTACAATTTTTTTTTTATTTTAATAAGTATAGAATAGAACTATAATGCCATAATCGAATTGTAATCCTTTTTAACGAATATGGAGTCTCAGTCCTTCCTTTCGGTGGTTATTTGGTGCATGATCAGCTTTTGTGGATTTATTGGATATTAAAATTGATTTCTGCTTTGTTTAGTGATAGAAGAAGCTAACTGGTTGACTTTGCACGATGATATGGAACAGCTCATTTGTGGAGGATTCGATGCTGTCATATGTTTAGGGAATTCTTTCGCACATATGTTAGATTCCTACGGAGATCAAAGAGATCAAAAGTAAGTACACTCCACCTGCAGAACGCAAATTAATAAGTAAATGCATAAGTTAAAATAAAATAAAGTCACTCAGCGGGATCCTTCATTATATTTTTTTACGCGCTTGTTCTGAGCAACAGCGCGTTATCATTTCGTCACGATGTCTGTAATTTTCGAATTTTGAGCCGAAATTGGTCTCATACGACTAGGTTATACTCACTGATGAAGAATCCGTGGTCAAAATCGATTCTGTCTGTCCGGCCGTGTGCGCTATAACTTTCGAAAGAAAGCACCTAGAGTCTTGAAATTTTCAGGTTAGGTTGAAATCCTGAATATCTCGGTTGAGTTCGATAATGAGCCAACTCTGCCGAATGGTTTTTGTGCTACAGCCATTTGAAACTTTGATTTTTCAATAACTCGAAAACTATTCATCTGAACGAAATGAAACTTGGCTGGAAGATGAACTTTGTCAATAAGAAGAATTATCCATGGAAAAATTAAAAAAAAATATTTTTTACACTAATTTTTTTTTTTGAAATTTTTTTTTGAAAATTTTAATATTTCATTGAAATTTCACTGAAATTTCCAAGTCACCATTTCGCAATGTGAACAAGCTCGTAAAAGCTGCTGACTTCTCGTCAGTGCTTTTTTAGATTTTTCTCATGTATTCACGCCTTTCTGATAAAATCTATTTTCCGCGGATGCTCTGAGGAACGGCGTGCAATCGTTAAGTACAAATGTCTGTAATTTTCGAATTTGGAGCAGAAATTGGTTTCAAACGATTAGGTTGGACTCATTGCGATGACGAATCCGTGGTCAGAATCCATTCTGTCCTGCCGGACTTCTGTCAGGCACTTGAAACTTTCCTAAGTTGTTTATTCCGGAAGTTATTGTGTTCACGATGAGTACGACCGTACACAAATTTTTTTCAATCTCTCCGAATTGAATTCACGATGGGGATCTTTTTTTAACTAATTCAAAATCGAAGTGAACAAAATCAAATCTTCATTTCAATTATTTTTTTTCAATTTTATTTCAGGAAAGCTCTCATGAATTTCAAAAAGTGCTTAAGACCAGGAGGAATTCTTCTTATTGACCACAGGAATTATGATGATGCCATAGAAACAGGCCAAACAAGTGCTAAAAGTATATATTACAATGTGGGTAAACCAGAAAATATTCTATCCTCTACACCAAAACAACTCTTGTCTTTTAAATTTCAAAGTACGGTTTCTTTCAGAGCAATCATATGACTGACATCAAAACAACGGTAATGTACACTAGCGGAAAACCAACATTGGTTATACTCGATTACTTCTTGGATACATCTTCATTTGGCAAAAATGATTTTGTGAATGAAGACAGTATAAGGTGAGATTGGTTTCTATTTGAATACAGATATACAGGGTGCCCCATAATTGGACCGACAAGCTTCTAGAGGATGTTCTAGACATTATTCAAGTCACGCTCGTCCCAAATCATAAGAATTATAATGAGAATTGTAACCAAAAAATACCCTTCGCACCCCAAAAATATAAGCTTATACTCCATTCACTTTTATAAAGTATCCCGGTTTGCCATGACATCCTGACAGATTTCACCGTGTATATTTTGAAGATGTTAGGTTATAGTCATTTTCCTCTCAGATAACTACACAACGTTGCCCTCTCTACAAAGAGGTCGTAGTAATTACTTATTTTTCAAAATGTCAATCTATATTTGGAAAGTAATGAATTTGAGAAAATATTATATGAATTCAATAATTCTAAAGACCTGGCGAATGTTGAAGAAACTTTTTTCTCAGTTAATATTGGAAATATTTCACGTATGTAAACATGGTTGGAAGATTCAGTAATGCTTTTTTCTTGTACGGAAATAAAGAATCGAGTGTTTTGGAATTTTACTGAAAAATTATGGATAGAGTAGTCCGTTGCTTCGAATTCCCTACTTTTCTAAATTCTCAAGAAATAAGCCTACAGAAGTCATTTGAATACCTTGTTACACAACTTGAAATATTCCAGTATGAAAATGTAGTAGTACTTCGAAACCTGTGTCACAGTTAACATCAAAAGAACTGACTCCATTTACAAAGGTCTTGGGAATCTACGTGGATGATATATATTGGATTGGGATCAACATATTTCTAAACTGGGATGCAGCTTAGCTTCAGTCTGTTATCTTTGGGTGTAATGACAAGATATCTGGATAAATTCTCAATGAAAACTACCTATCATGCAGAACTCGAGTCAAAAGCAAGATATGGAATTATGTTTTATGGACATGCTTTGAAGTCAACTCAAATATTCCATTCCCAGAAAAAAGCAATTCCTAAAATATTAGAAAAAATAGCATTGAATGAGATATTGTATAATTCATGTTATTTTCGTGCATAAAAATTCAATGTTCTGCCAACATAGGATATCCCAAGTTCATTTTCAATGTAGGTACTACTTCCTATCGAAACCATTCCACGAAATATATAACTTTTGAAATTATTCGTTAAGGAATGTGTTCAATTCAAACATGACTACCTACTTGAGGCTCAATACAATACAATCAACGCGAAATATTAATTTATTAGTTTATTATGGCTGAAGCTGAATTGTTATTTTTTATTGAAAGAGAGTAGAAATTTGCAACCTAGCGTCGAATTATTTTGACATTGTCGATATTTCAGGAGCGCCAACCTGCCTTGGTTTTAGTTACAAAAACATGATAGACCTAAATCATGGCCGGGATACTTTATAAAAGTGAATGGAGTATATGTATGACATGAAAAAATTCACTCAAACCATTTGGTGCGTTTTTTTGACATACGCCAACGTGTAAAATTAAAAAACACTAAACGGTGACGCCGTTTTGGAGATATTTTACAGTGTTGCCTGGATTCAACTGTCTCGTTATTGATATTAGCCATTAATAATTTGTTGTTTGTTATTTTCAGTGAGTTTCGATTGAGCTACTACCCCCACAGATTGAAAGTTTTCAATAGAATGTTGCTGAACACATTTGGGGAAAACGCATATCACGAAATATATGGAGACTTCAAGAGCTTGAATGAAATTGAAAATCCCGCATTTTATATCCATTTCATTGAGAAATCTCTCTGAAAACAGGTTCTCTTCGTAAATTGTAAGATCACATATTTATTTATTGTCTTATTTGTTTGAACAGATGTTTTTTATATGATATATGATTATCGATTCATTAAAACAGTGAAAATGTTTTTCAGTCGTTTTATTATTGATTGGATTGAAAGTAGGTGGTTTGCACCATCTGAAAAAATTAAGGCAAAGATTAATCCAATAATGTATTAGATTCTACTAAGAATTTCAAAAATTGTTGTGAGAGCACAGATCAATAATGAACCACAGATAGGCCCACCGAATAAGCAAGCTATATTTACAAGCTATATCCCAGTTGACCATGATTTAGGTCTATCAAGTTTTTTCACTAAAAACTGAGGATGGCACTCGTGAAATATCGGCAATGTCAAAATGATTCTCAGAGACGCTGCCCAATGCTTATGCCAATTTCTACCCTCAATCTCAACATAATCGTCACGCTTGGAAACTTAAAATGCCGAGGGTAGTTTTGAAGAAGCAGAAACAAGATATCAGGAATGGTAGAATTGAAACCTGCTTTTTCTGATAGTAACCCTGATAATTTGCAATCAATAATTTATCACAACCTATCCAAAATTTTCGACGTGATTGAGAACCAAGGAATTATATTTTATATGAATAGATATTTATTTTTTAGTTGCACATCACCACAATAAGAAAGATTTTAAGTGAAACAGACGACGAAGAATTTCCTTCTATTGGTGCACCCAAAAAGACACTGAAGACTTTATTTTGCAAAAAGATCTGCAACGACAAATTTAGAATTATAATTCGAAAAATGTACACTTTTCGATTGATACACTTCTCACTTCTGCAAAGGAAAAGTTGGAATATAACGGGGGTCGGAGGACATCACTTTTTAAAATTATAAAACCAACGGGTTACAAATACAAAAGAGTACATGAACGCAAAATTTTATGTGAACAAAAACATGTTGTTGCAGCCAACATTACGTTCCTGCGCAAATATTTACAGAATATATCGTTGGATGAAAATCTCAGATTTGTTTAAATAAACATTTTGATAAATATGTAATTACTACGACCTCTATGTAGTAAGGACAACGTTGCTTAACCGGAGCATTCCAATGCGTGACCTAATCTGAAAGTTTGAAGTCGCTAGCTTGCTTCCTTCGACAGTTATCGTGTCGTCAGCCGGCCCGAATCGATTTTGACATCGGATTCTTCATCAGTGTGTCCAACTTAGTTTAGGCCATTTCCGGGAAATATTTCGGAAATTACAGACATTTGGACAAAACGATAGCACCCTGTTACCAAGAACATGCGGGCAAAAATAATGCAGGAATATGGGAGGTATATAGAATAGTATAGTAAGATTTTTATCTTCAAAGTTTCATGGGGTTTCTTTCCTAAAAACTACGACATATCTTCTGATTTCACTTTAGCTTTTTTTGTCGTTTTCGACCTTCAAATGGGTATATTTCTATCCACAGAAAGAATACATACATTTCAATTCCTCCAGAGAAGTAATGTATACGATTTCTCCTGTACTATATATTTTTCATGTCAAGGCCAAATTATCTTCAAAATGCTAGGCAAGGTTTCCAAACAATAACCTTATAAATCAAACAATTTTGTTGTTCCGAATTGATTCATACAAGGTGACACGAGATAACGAATTTTTTGGAACTCCCTTATTCATTTTACGAATACATAGGTTGAGAAAACAACTTAAACTTGAACCCCAACGGGTCACCCATATATTTAGGATTCCCGAAAACAATCATTGAAGTTAATCATCTAGTTGCAGAGAAGTTAAGATCAAAATAGACGAAAATGAAGTTTGTAACGTTCTCACTGATTCTGATAATTTTCGTCATTTGTGAACTAGATTGTCGAGTTATATCAGCAAGTGACTGTATTCCGGCACTGTGTAGAAGGATGAGATGTTATAATGTTGAGGAGTCAGTTTGCGATAGGAACAGTGAAATCTTTGTACCAAGAGATGGCGTTTGTTTTTGCTGCGATAGTTGCATGTCGATAGAAAGTGAGTCTCTGATGAATGATTCAATTTTTATACCGCACTTTATGCACTTGAAGGGTTTTTTTTTAGAGGTATAGAACTTTCAAATGGAATAGACGACTTCGGCCCAAGTTCCCAACCCACAATTTTCTTCACAAATTTACTTTTAGTGGGGAACGGGAATTTCAGGACAAATTCGACATGATAAGGTTCGCGTTATTTATAAATATCCTTAAAAGATGCCTCGGCTCATCAAACGAGATAATTCCATCCAAATATAGGTTTTTGTTGAGATCATCTCTGATCTTTAAGTTGGGATTCCTGATTTCATGTTAATAGTATCAATTTTATATAGGATATGTTCTGCAAATCAACTTGGTTATTTGGATTACCAGTTTTCCGTTCTGTAAATATGAAATATTCGGTTGGTTCTTCGAAAAAAAAAAATGTTAATAACGGAATTTGATTGATGAAAATGCAATCTTTCTGTCTCCAGAACATATACATATTAAGTCTATGCACAAGAACGACAATCAATGTTTTATGGTAACATATCCATAGCATAGAACAATCTTTATTTACCTTATGATCCATACCTAGTAATTTTTCCATTTTTGATTGTTGTCTCTTCTATGATCTATGGATTATAAAGTCAATAAAGATTGTTCTATGCTATGGATATGTTACCATAGAACATTGACTGTCGTGTGGGTGATAGGAAGAACGTTTTTTCATCAATCAAATTCCGCAATTGATCTTTTTTTCAGGAACCAACTGAATACTACATATTTACGGAGTGGAAAACCGGCAACCGAAATAACCAAGTTGATTTGCGGAACATGTCCTACATAAATTTGACACTATTAACATGAAATCAGCAATCCCAACTTAAATTTCAGCCAATCAGAGATGATCTTAACAAAAACCTACATTTGGAAGGAATTATCTATAATCTTATATATAAATAACGCGAACCTTATCATGTCGAATTTGTCCTGAAATTCCCGTTCCCCAGTGATAGAAAATTTGTGAAGAAAATTGTGGGTTGGCAACTTGGGTCGAAGTCGTCTATTAAACTAGGATGAATGAATTTTAAAAATGGATATGAAATTAATTTTATTCAAAAGATAATCTTTTGGCATTGTGATTTAAATATTATTTCTGGCATATGACAGTAAAACAATTGTGGCACGAGCTGTGTGACATGGTTGCTCAATTGAGGAACGAAAAAACTAGTAATCATGGCTATATAGCGGATAGACTCATTCGGGTCTCCCTCTACGCTACGCTCTACATCAGCAATGGCTTCTTCTGTTCTCACTGTACGACGTCTCTGTGGATGCGTATTATCAGTTAGAGTAAGGTTGGTGGGAAAACGGTCCAGGGTTAGTCGAATTGATTGCTCTGATGGACGATTATGTTGACCGTAAAATGGACGTAGAGCGCGATTATTCGAACGGAACCATTATTTTCAAAATGAATTAGCATCATTTGGAAGCGTTGTTCAGGCATCAGTCTATACTCCATTCACTTTTATAAAGTATCCCGGTTGGCCATGATTTAGGTCTATCATGTTTTTGTAACTAAAACCAAGGCAGGTTGGCGCTCCTGAAATATCGACAATGTCAAAATAATTCGACGCGAGGTTGCCAATTTCAATTTCTACTCTCTTTCAATAACAAATAACAATTCAGCTTCAGCCATAATAAACTAATAATTTAACACTTCGCTTTGATTGTATTGTATTGAGCCTCAAGTAGGTAGTCATGTTTGAATTGAACAAATTCCTTAATGAATAATTTCAAAAGTTATATATTTCGTGGAATTGTTTCGATAGGAAGAAGTACATTGAACATGAACTGGGTATATGCTATGTTGACAGAACATTGAATTTTTATGCACGAAAATAACATGAATTATACAATATCTCATTCAATGCTATTTTTTCTAAGATTTAAGGAATTGCTTTTTTCTGGGAATTGAATATTTGAGTTGACTTCAAAGTATGTCCATAAAACATAATTCCATATCTTGTATTTGACTCGAATACTGCATGATAGGTAGTTTTCATGGAGGATTTATCCAGATATCTTGTCATTACACCCAAAGATAACAGACTGAAGCTAAGCTGCATCCCAGTTTAGAAATATGTTGATCCCAATCCAGTGTATGTATCATTCACGTAGATTCCGAAGACCTTTGTAAATGTAAATGGAGTTAGTTCTGTTGAGGTTAACGGTGACACAGGTTTCGAAGTACTACTACATTTTCATACTGGAATATTTCAAGTTGTGCAACAAGGTATTTGAATGTCTTCTGTAGGCTTATTTCTT
This sequence comes from Myrrha octodecimguttata, assembly GCA_958510865.1. Lineage (NCBI taxonomy): Eukaryota > Metazoa > Arthropoda > Insecta > Coleoptera > Coccinellidae > Myrrha > Myrrha octodecimguttata. The sequence goes on from OY294058.1 coordinate 62,400,863, forward strand.
GAGAATTCAGAAAAGTAGGGAATTCGAAGTAACGGACTACTCTATCCATCATTTTTCAGTAAAATTCCAAAACACTCGATTCTTGATTTCCGCACAAGAAAAAAGCATTACTGAATCTTTCAACCATGTTTACATACGTGAAATATTTTCAATATTAACAGAGAAAAAAGTTTCTTCAACGTTCGCCAGGTCTTTGGAATTATTGAATTCACATAATATTTTATCCAATTCATTACTTTCCAAATATAGATTGACATTTTGAAAAATAAGTAATTACTACGACCTCTTTGTAGAGAGGACAAGGTTGTGTAGTTATCTGACAGGAAAATGACTATAATCTAACATTTTCAAAATATACACGGTGAAATCTGTCAGGATGTCATGGCGAACCGGGATACTTTATAAAAGTGAATGGAGTATATGTTGAAATGCCAGACCAAACCAAACACAAATCACTTGACAGCTGACTAAATGGCTGCCAGTTAAAACAGTGTTGCCAACTTAAAGTTCTATACCTCTAAAAAAACACCGTTTACTAGCGTCGCTGCTAAATATAAGAGTCAGACGAATTTTAACGAAAACTAAGCATTTGAGGACAAGACTTATATGAAAAACTGTAATTATTTCTTCGTGCAGAATCGCCCAATGCAGTTCGTCGCACTTACTCACTAACAGCCTGTAAATCTATCAAACTTCGATGAAATACCTAGCATAACGTAGGCAGAACAATTCTATCTTAATTCATTCTATGAAAATTTTTGTTCTGCTGAATGGATGCTATGTTTTCTGGTACGTTCTATATTAAGGTTATATTTTTTCATTTTTCAGAGTACTTGAGAATACGCCCGACGTAAAAGATATTTTTGGACTTCAAGGTGACTAGGAAATGGAATATCAATATCCACTTCACCCGAGAATTGAATCACAAAATTTTCTATTTATCATGTTAGGAATTTCAGTATTGAATAATTCGTAAATTTCATGTATCTTTATATGTGGGAATAAGTAAATATTTTTTGTAGCTTATGTGTTAAATTCTCATGTGAGACGTCATGAAGTAAGTGAATTAAATAAATTATTCGACAAAATTAGTTGTTCCAATGTTCATTGTTCCTATTCAGAAACAAGGATTTGTGAAAGGTATTGCTTGTATTCATCAAGAGGAGAACAGTAAAAAAACAGACTTCAAAAAAAAAGGATTGAAAGAAATATTTCAACAGAAAATAATGATAATAATAATGTTTATTGAAGCCAAATAAAAACGGTTTCTAAATTACAATAATCAAAATAACCTGCTGTTACCCAGGAGCGCGTGAAAAGAGCTGAAAGGAAATCACAAAGTTTTTACTTGCTTTTGACCAAATCTTTTCTTCAGCAACTATTTTTTCACGTATTAAATCTGAATTTTCATATATTCTATCATTTCATGAATACCTATCCTTTATTTTCACACATTTTTAGCGGATATAGAACAGAATATTTGAAATACCGTTTTTGAAAGAAAGTGAAATCACCAGGTTTTGAGTGCTTTTGTTCAAATCGTCTATTTTGCAACTATTTTTCAAAGTAGAACAACTCCTTAGCTGAATTCTCATACATTTACATTCATAAATACCCTATGTACAGAATACAGCATACAGTACCTCGAATATAAATGGGAAAACATTTGGAGGAAAAAGTATGCGCGCGAATGGTTGGAAAAAATAATAAGGCGCAATGTTATCACTTTTTTATTTTCAATAATTTTTAAGGAAATAAAACTGAAATGGAGTTAAAAATATAAAAATAGATATCATTGCGCATTCTAACGAAAGAATTAAGTACATACCAAAAAACTTTTCAAAAAAAAATTACTGAAGCCGGCAAATCGGCACCCCGTTTTCTCAGACTAACGTCGAGATTTCGAATATTTCTCGCTGCTATTGATATCGTTGCTGTATGCAGACCGTAGGCGGGTGCCTGACCTTAAGATCTTTACAAGGCTTCATGAACCTTAAACGTGACATATTGCCGGAATCCACCAAGCCGAAATATACCGGCCTATTCGTGGAGAAACACATAAACTCGACATAACTTGATGAGGCTTGACTATTTGCACACATTTTCAGCAGATATCGAAATTTTTCGGAAAACCGTCTTTTTAATTTTTTAGTTGCATAACAACGATCTAAGTTTCAACTAGTTCAGTATTTTCCGTCATTGTCATTGAGAAAAAGCAATTTCAGATGGCTATTAATCGGAAACAATTGGGCGGATTAAACCCATAAGAAACTGCGCAATAGACGACTTCGGCCCAAGTTGCCAACCCACAATTTTCTTCACTAATTCACTATTACTGGGGAACGGGAATTTCAGGACAAATTCGACATAATAAGGTTCGCGTTATTTATAAATATCCGTAAAAGATGCCTCGGCTCCTCAAACAAGATGATTCCTTCCAAATATAGGGTTTTGTTGAGATCACCTCTGATTGGCTGAAATTTAAGTTGGGATTCCTGATTTCATGTTAATAGTGTCAAATTTATATAGGATATGTTCCGCAAATCAACATGGTAATTTCGGTGGCCGGTTTCCATTCCGTAAATATGAAATATTCGGTTGGTTCCTGAAAAACAGGTTAATTACGGAATTTGATTGTTGGAAGAACGTTCTTTCTGTCATCTTTATTTACTTTATTATCTATAGAACATAGAAGAGACAACAATCAACAATGGAAAAATTACTATAGGTATGGTCCATGGATCCTAAGGTAAATAAAGATTGTTCTATGCTATGGATATGTTACCATAAAACATTGATTGTTGTTCTGGTGAATAGACTTAATATGTCTATGTTCTTGTGACAGGAAGATTGCTTTTTCATCAATCAAATTCCGCAATTAAATTTTTTTTCCGGAACCAACCGAATATTTCATGTTTACAGAACGGAAAACCAGCAACCGAAATAACCAAGTTGATTTGCGGAACATATCCTTTATAAACTTGACACTATTAACATGAAATCAGGAATCCCAACTCAAATTTCAGCTTAACAAAAACCTATATTTGGAAGGAACTATCTTGTTTCAGGAGTCGAGGCATCTTTTACGGATATTTATAAATAAAGCGAACCTTATTATGTCGAATTTGTCCTGAAATTCCAGTTCCCCAGTGATAGTAAATTTGTGAAGAAAATTGTGAGTTGGCAACTTGGGCCGAAGACGTCTATTGGATCTCAAATTTAACCTACGAATTTCAAGTAGACATCTTGATCCTTTGTTCTTGCGAAAGTTACAGAATTTACGTCAGGACGAACAGACTGAAGCTCAAAATTCGTCGATAATTGAAACACCCTAGTTCCATAGAACAAACACGTAGAAAGTGTTTATAGGCGAAATATCCATAAATGCAAATTATTCACATTGATTCCAGTCGTCTTTCGAAAAATAAAAACAACAACAATTATTATGAATCAGAGATATGGAAATTATTTCGAAAATTTCCATGGAAGTATCGAAAATGTATTCATTTATAATTTGCGATGTATGAGTCGTCATAGCAATGTATTAAGTATATATATTTTTGAAATAGGAACACTTTTCGACTCCCCAACACAAAATATAAATTATCGTTGAAATTTAGCTAATATGACCTTTCAACTTCGTGGAATTTTATTTTATGATGACAAAAACTATCTTCTTCATAAATGGACCCTGAAAAATCTGAGAGGGCTCAAAAAATTGCTAGAACCCATTGGTTTTGTTTTCCCTTCGAAGTATTCCAGAAAATAGTTCAAAGATGTCTACTATTTCTTCCAAAAAAATCTCCACTTCTGGTGGAATAGCTATGAAGCTGATTATTGGACACATTTAACATTCTGATGAAAAGTTGTCGAGATACTACTATTTTTACGCCTTTGTTCTAGGGAACAGCGCGTTGACATTTCGTCACGATGTCTATAATTTTCGAATTTTGAATCGAAAATGGTCTTAAACGAATTTTCGAAGGAAACGACTTAACGACTTGAAATTGTCTCATTAGGTTAGTAGTCCAAATATCTCGGTTAAGTTCGTTAATGGATGGAATCGTTTGGATAGTGTCGGAGTTAGGCCCATTTGAAATTTTGAGGTTGATTCCTCGATATCTCATGAAGTATTGACTCGATCGAACTGAAACTTCGTGAGCAGTTTTGAAATACCAACGCGCAGCTTAGAGCGAAATTTCGTGTGGATCCGGTTGTTCGAAAATTTGAGAAAAATTTTCATTCGAATATTTTCAAATTTTTGATGGAAATTTTTTTTTTCTGAAACTATTGATTAGATTTCAATGGAATTCAGCACAAACCTTAGAGTCAGTATTTAACAACAATGTTCCAAATTTCAATTCGATCCGATATTTACTTTCGGAGATATCAAGATAAAAATGTGCCAAATTTCGTTGTTCTTTGGAATTTTAACGTTATTTCCGCAATATCTCAAGAAGTACAAATACAATCAGATTGAAACTTCTTAACCAGATGGAGATTACTAACAAGCAACTACGTGCAAAATTTCGTGTTGATCTAATAGTTAAAATTTGAACATGCGCTCAAAAGCTCCTGACCTCGCGTCAGTGCTTTTCTAGATTTTTAGAATTTACTGTTGTTGAACACTTTTAATGTTATGAAAATCAGGATGATTATTCTAGTTATTTTGGGGTTAACTCCTTGATATCACATGAAGTACTAAATCAATGAGATCGAAACCTTGTGAGCAGTTTTGTAATAACAACGCGCAAAATAGTGCAGAATTTCGTGTGGATCCAGTTGTTAAAAAATTTCAAAACATTGTATATTGGAACATATTTCAACTTTTGAATGAGAAAGTTTTTTCTCTGAAACCATTTATCAGATTCAATCGAAATTTGGCACAAATCTTAGAGCCCTTTTTAAAAACAATGTTCCAAATTTCAATTCGATTCGATATTTACTTCCGGATATACAGGGTGATTCCGGAGGAGACCGTCAGATTTTGCGATAAGTTTACACTAGTCAAGACAGTCTCGAAACAATGTTTGGTTTATGGTTGGGGGTCTCTATTGAGAATATACAGGGTGATTTGTCCGACTCGACCGATTTTACTTTTATTGATAACTTTGGTATGGCTTATTCGATTTCAATGAAATTTTCAGCGTAGTACAAAATTGATGAGGACATTCATTAATTTCAAAGTTTTCCTCGAAATAAGTGGTTGTTATTGTGATAATTCCAGGTTAATTGGGCAGGTTGAAAAAACACCCTGTACATCGCATTTCCAAAACTACGCTATCTGTTTACCATTCTTCTATAATAAGTCATTATTTGAGAGTTTCTAATTTTTTTGGCACACTAGTTTTCTGAGAAAATTCCATCATAAAAAGACAATGTCGAAATTTCGCTCCAATCGATTTTACTTTCATTGATAACTTTGGTATGGCTCATTCAATTTCGATGAAATTTGCAGTATAGAACAATCTGAACGAGTACATTCAATAATCGCAAAAGTCTCTCAAAATACAGGGTCGTAATTGTGATAATTTTTGAATTTCAGATTAATTGTGCAGTTGAAAAAAAAACACCCTGTACATTGCTTTTCCAAAAGTTTCTTATTCGTTTTAGACTCTACAATAATATGTCATCATTCAGAGGTTTTTAATTTCTTCGGCACACCTCCGGTTCTCCTAGAAAACATTTTTGAAGAAGAGCATGATCGAAATTTGGCTCACAAGCAGTGAGAGTATTCCGCACTAGGTAGGAAAAATGTATTGTCCAAGGATGCAAAGCAGTTCTTAAGTTCTAAAATATTCATTTCAAATTCCAAATTCCTATTTAATTGCTAATATTTTGTATGAAATCATTCAATTCAGAATATATTTAGAATTTGAAAAGAATATTCTAGAAGTAACGAACAACTTTGCATCCTTGGACGATACAGCTTTCCTACCTAGTGCGCAATACTCTCACTGCTTATGAGCCAAATTTCGATAATGCTCTTCTTCAAAAATGTTTTCTAGGAACACCGGAGCTGTGCCAAAGAAATCAAAAACCTCTTGGTGGTGACATATTATTGTAGAATCTGCAACGAATAAGAAAGTTTAGGAAAAGCAATGTACAGGTGTTTTTTTTCAACTTCACAATTAATCTGAAATCTGAAATTATCACAATTACAACACTGTATTTTGAGAGATTGTTGCGATCATTTAATGTACTCATTCAGATTGTTCTACACTGCAAATTTCATCAACATTGGATGAGCCATACCAAAGTTATCAATAAAAGTAGAATCGATTGGAGCGAAATTTCGACATTATCATTTTATGAAAAAATTTTCTCGGAAAACAAGAAGTGTGCCAAAAAATTAGAAAATCTCAAATAATGACTTATTAGGGTACAATCGTAAACAGATAGCGTAGTTTAGAAAACGCTATGTACAGGGTGTTTTTTCAACCTGCACAATTAATCTGGATTTATCACAATAACAACCGCTTATCTTTAAGAAAAATTTGAAATTAATGAATGTGTTCAACACTATTGTACTACGCTGAAAATTTCATTGAAATCGAATAAGCCATACCAAAGTTATCAATAAAAGTAAAATCGGTCGAATCGGACAAATCACCCTGTATATTCTCAACAGAGACCCCCAACCATAAACCAAACAGTGTTCCGAGACTGTCTTGACTAGTGTATACTTATCCCAAAATCTGACGGTCTCCTCCGGAATCACCCTGTATAATGAAAAACATATGCCAAATTCCGATGCTATTTGAAATTTTAACGTTATTTCCGAAATATCTCAAGAAGTACAAATGCAATCAGATTGAAACTTCGTAATGGTGGAGAGGTGGAGAACTCGACCGATCAACTGGGTGCAAAATTTCGTGTTGATCTAATGGTTAAAATTGTAACCAGCGCGTAAAAGCTCCTGACACAACGTCAGTGCTTTTCTAGAATTTTGTCACTTCTAATGAAAACATTTCTCACAGTCTTTCCCGATAGGGTCTGAAATTTCTTTTCAATATGAACGCTAAGAGAAAACTTTTCCAATACTTGGTTGAAAAAATACGTAGGAAAAGTACAAAACTATTACAACAGCATATACTGAGGTGGACAAACATGTCAATGTTTTCATAGACAATCGAATATTTTAGAAACGATTAAATCTTTCACAGATGAAATGATTTCAGGTGCCTGTTCAATAAAACAAAAATTTCAAAAAGCACTGCCGTGAAGGCAGCAACTTTTGCGCGCATGTTCAATGTAGATGACCGCTTCAGCAACGAATTTGAACGTGCGCGCGTACCAAATTTCAGTTCGATACGGTCATAAGTTCTGGAGATATCGGGAAAAAATATGTCAAATTTCGATGTTTTCTTCTCGATATCGTTGATTTTTTCGGTATTACTCGAGAAATACTGATTCAGTCCTGATTAAACTTCACAGCTAGTTTTAAGATGCTGAAAGACAACTTTATGCAAAATTTCGTGATAATCGTGTTATTAGAACAATTTGAAAAAAAAAATTTATATGATTTTCTCATCATATCATCCTAATTAAATTCTGTATGAAACTTCGAACTGTTATTTTCGATGAAGTACTGGATTTCAATTCGATCTGATCTCTATTTTTGGAAATATTGTAAAAATAAAATTTTGAATGGGTATATCTACGGAATCATTGGGCGGATTTTACCCATTCACGAATTCGACCTTCGTAATTAAGCCCCAAACCTACTCTACAAATATCGAGTTTCTAAGTCGTTTCTTCCGGAAGTTATTGTGTTTACGGTCAGCCTAACGGCCGACTGCGTAAACACAATAACTTCCGAAAGAAACAACTTAGAAACTCGATATTTGTAGAGAAGGTTTGGACCTTAATTACGAAGGCCGAATTCGTGAATGGGTAAAATCCACCCAATGATTCCGTAGATATACCCAATCAAAATTTTATTTTTCCAATATTTCCAAAAATACAGATCAGATCGAATTGAAATCCAGTACTTCATCGAAAATAACAGTTCGAAGTTTCATACAGAATTTAATGAGGATGATATGATGAGAAAATCATATAAATTTTTTTTTCAAATTGTTCTAATTACCCGATTATTACGAAATTTTGCATAAAGTTGTCTTTCAGCGTCTTAAAACTAGCTGTGAAGTTTAATCAGGCTTGAATCAGTATTTCTCGAGTTATACCGAAAAAATCAACGATATCGAGAAGAAAACCTCGAAATTTGACATATTTTTTCCCGATATCTCCAAAACTTATGATCGTATCGAACTGAAATTTGGTGCATTGCTGTGAAATTAGAAGGTCAAAGCGTGAGTTTAATTTTTCTTGGATATGATAAATGGTTTCCGAAAAAAAAATTTTTTTTTAAAATAACCAACAATATAATCCTGACGAAATTTGGCTCAAAGTTGCGCGTCGTTGTACTCCACCTAACCGCCAAGTTTGAATCCAATCGCTCAGGTAGTTTCTGAAATAAAAAATAAATAACTTCAAAACTTCAAATGCCTATAACTCCGAAACTATTCGATCGATTTGGCCCATTAACGAACTTAACCGCGGCATTCCAATGCGCGACCTACCCTGAAAGTTTCAAGTTGCTAGCTCACTTCGTTCGACAGTTATCGTGTCTACGGCCGGCCAACCGGCCGGCCGGCCGGCCGGACAGAATCGATTTTGACACCGGATTCGTCATCAGTGAGTCCAACCTAGTCGATTGAGACCATTTTCGGCTCAATCATCCAAAATTACAGACATTTGATCAAAACGATAGCACGCTGTTCCCCTAGAACATGCGCGCAAAAAGTAACAATTCAGAGGTTTAGAGGTTTCATAACCCATTAAAAGCTTCTTGTATTTGAAGGGGATTCCTAGCGAAACCTAGGAGAATCGGCAACAGTACTTAATTGTGAAATCATTGGAATATTATTTGATATTCGACATTGAAAAAAAAAACTTAAGAACTATGCTACGTTAAAAACGCTTGTAAATTGTTACTTGTTGCTTTATTCAACGAGCCCCAGGTGCTCGTTACAGGACACCTGTATATCTCCAGAACCATTGGGTGGATTTTACTAGTTCATGAACTCATTCTTCACATTCACACCTGATAATATCTATGTTCACAAATGGACAGCCAGACGATATTTGTATCTGTACTGTTGCTAATTCTCCTAGGTTCCGTTGTGGAACCCCTCAGAAGCTAACGTTGTGATACTTAGGAGTCCTGGTGCATGTGTTTTGTGGGGGCTTTGTTACTAATTCCTTGCGCCACGTTAGGAACGGCACTCTTAATTGTTCACCAATAGCGAAAAATTGGACAGGAAAAATTCGTTTCCGGCCGAGGGGTTTGAACCCAAGACCTCATGATCATGGGGCATGAGTTCCAAACACTGAATTACCGCCCCTATGGGAAAGATAACAACGAATATTTTCATCGAATGTAATCATTCGAGACCTAGCCAAAATTACCTCAATACAGACTTAAACAAAATGATAACAAGCTCTGAAAAACGACAACATTTTCCGATACAAACAGTTCTCGAATCTCTTTAGTTTACGCAATAGTTACATTAGCACTTTGCCCGCCAGCACGTAAATAAACGCCTGTAAATTGTTACTTGTTGTTTGATTGAACGGTATCCAGGTGCTCGTCACAGGACACCTGTATATCTCCAGAACCATTGGGTGGATTTTAATAGTTCATGAACTCATTCTTCACATTCACACCTGCTAATTTCTATGTTTACAAATGGACAGCCAGACGATATTTGTACTGTTACCGATTCTTCTAGGTTCCGTTGTGGAACCCCTCAGAAGTTAACGTTGTGATACTTAGGAATCCGGGTGCATGCGTTTTGTGGAGGCTTTGTTACTAATTCCTTGCGCCACGTTAGGAACGGCACTCTTAATTGTTCACCAATAGCGAAAAGTTGGACAGGAAAAATTCGTTTCCGGCCGAGGGGTTTGAACCCAAGACCTCATGATCATGGGGCATGAGTTCCAAACACTGAATTACCGCCCCTATGGGAAAGATAACAACGAATATTTTCATCGAATGTAATCATTCGAGATCTAGCCAAAATTACCTCAATACAGACTTAAACGAAATGATAACAAGCTCTGAAAAACGACAACATTTTTCGATACAAACAGTTCTCGAATCTCTTTAGTTTACGCAATAGTTACATTGGCGCTTTGCCTTCAGGTGACGCGAAGGGCATTTAATTTTTCGAACTATGCATACGCAAAGTAATTATTCCTTATTGTCTATCGGATATCAATTCCGCTGATATTGTTCTTATTCATGATATTCAGAATTTCAACAGGCTATTAAGAATCGACGTCAATTATTGGCGGGATAAATGCTCCCGTAGGATTCAAAGGGGAGTTATAAATAGTTGTAACTTCGACAAGGAACATAATTCGAAGTGTTCCCTTTTTCGAAGAAAATCAATAAAGTGCCTGATCAGATAGGTAAGGTTTTTTATTTACCATATATCGATTAAAGGTTATTTTGAGAAGATTTTGCATTATTTTTCAGGTAGTTTCTAGGTTTTCATTCTCAATATGTAAAAACAACTATTAAAATTAAATAAAAATTGTTATTTATAGAAAACGCCCTTGCGTATTGCGAGAATGAAACTATTTGAAAAGGCAGTTCCTAGGAGAAAAATTACCTAATGAACAATGCAAAAATGCATGAAAATGTAAATTTTGACTAGTCTTGAAAAACGAAATAATCGAAAGAAAATAATTCTGAAGTCAGATTGTGACTCTGATAATTTTCTGGATCGTTTATATTGTTCCAATATCGTTCATTTGGCAACTTTTATCCTAGAAACTGCCCTTGACAAATGGTTTGCAGTCCGCAAGGGCGTTTTCTATAAATAACGAATTTAATTTAATTTTTGACAGTTCTTTTTCAGACATTGAGAGTGAAAACATAGGAAACACCTGAAAAACAATGATATTTACCGCGGTTCTTTCGAACGAGGTCATTTGATGACTTAAATACTTTGATCTTTGGTCTCATCAATTTTAAAATATTTTCACAGTGCGAGATCAATCTACATATAGCTGTTGCTAGCTGAATGATTATGACAGCATAAAATCTGCGAAAAATAAATAGTTCATCAGTGATTCTTACTGGCAGAGTATAACTAAAATATCAATATGAGATTTTCCAAATTTATAGATAATGATAAATGAAGCTGAAGTTTTAAGAAATGGCGAATTTACTACTGAATTTATCGGTCGATTTAGGTGAACGTGCTCTTAGCTTTAGGTCGGACACAGAAATACTAGATTCTCAAATTCAATAGTGAAGTTTCTTGATTTATTTCAGGTTTCACTTCAAAATGTCGGCTACGGTAGCGACTCCAGTGTTGGGTTCAACCCCCGGCATTGTCTCTGCCAGCAATGTCTTCTATTTCCTCTTGGTTCCCGCATTAGTCTTATGGTATGCCTACTGGAAAATATCTAGACGCCACTTTGAGGAACTGGCAGCCAAAATACCCGGTCCTGATGGCCTACCTATTATTGGAAATGCTCTGGAATTCACGGGTAACTCGCATAGTAAGTATCAACAGGAAGAAAATCGATTCACTTAAAAAGATTCTTGCGCGCATAATCTGAGAATATGATCTCAAACGACTAGGTAAGACCTGATGATGATGAATCTGGTGTCGAAATCGATTCTGTCCAGCCTTCCGTAGTCATGATTATAGGCGTAGAGCGAATCCTATTTATTGAGTTGAAACTTTCAGGGTAGGTTGCATTACGAAATGTGACGGTTGAGTTTCTTAATCGGTAAAATCGGGCAAACGGTTTTGGAACTATATATACTCCATTCACTTTTATAAACTATCCCGGTTAGCCATGATTTCGGTCTATCAAGTTTTTTTTATTTGAAACTGACCCAGGTTGGCAATCGTGCAATATCGGCAATGTCGAAATAATTCTTAAAGACGTTGCCAAATGCCAATGCCAATTTCTACTCTCAATCTCAACATAATCATCCCGATTGGAAACTAAAAATGCCAAAGGTGGTTCTGAAGAAGCAGAGACAAAGTATCAGGTGCTTTGTAGAATTGGAACCTGCTTTTTCTGATAGTAACCCTGATAATTTGGAATCAATAATTCATCACAAGCTATCCAAAATTTTCGACGTATGTGAGTGAAAACCAAGTGTATCGTTCACATAGATCCCCAAGAACTTTGTAAATTGAGTTAGTTGTTTCAAGCTGACACAGGTTTTGTAGCACTACTACATTTTCATACTGGAGTATTTCAAGTTGTGCAACAAGGTATTTGAATGTATTCTGTAGGTTTTTCCGACGGTTTAGAAGTTTTACTGCAGGGTTATTCCAGTACTTTAATTTTTTTTCGAATGAACTATCACAAAGTAACGGACTACTCTATCCATTATTTTTCAGTAAAATTTCAACACTCGATTCTTGATTTTCGTGCGAGAAAATAGCATAACTGAATCTTCCAACCATGTTTATATACGTAAAATATTTTCAGTGTTAACAGAGAAATATGTTTCTTCAAAATTCGCCAGGTCTTCAGAATTATTGAATCTACATAATATTTTCTCTCTAAATTCATTATTTTCCCAAAGTATTTGAAAAATACGTAATTACTACGACCTCTATGTAGGGAGGACAACGTTGTGTATTTATCTGACAGGAAAATGACAATAACCTACGTTTTCAAAATATACACGGTGAAATATGTCAGAATATCATGGCCAACCAGGATAGTTTATGAAAGTGACTGGAGTATAGTCATTTGAACTTTTGAGATTATTTTCCTGATATTTCAGAAACTACCCGGGCGATTAGATTCAAAATTGATTATTAGTTGAAGCATATTGGGACGCAACTTCTTTTGAATTCGTATTTCATTTTTGTTCGAAAAATTCCTTTTTTTAAATCAGATTTGAAAAAAAAATTGCTCAGAACACTATATTTCAAATTCTGGACCAAATTTCATTCCAATAGGATTTTAATTTTTGTTGTTTTGCCGGTCTTACAAACAAAATACTAACCCAAATGATGTTGAAACTTTGCAACTGGTTTGGAAATGATGATGATCAACTCTGTGCGAAATTTCGTGATGATCGTGTCATTTCAACAATTTCAAACTTCTTTATCAATTATTCTATATTCAGCGATCACCTGATCATATTATCCTCACGAAATCATCATGAACCGTCAAAATGTAATTTTTTAATCTTGCACTGCATTTCAATTCGATTTTATCTGGATTTTGTAAATATTGGGAAAAAATTTCGAATAAGTATATCTGCAGAATTATTGGATGAATTTAACTAGTGATTCGCCGGAGAGTCTTTCTTGTGATTCGGCCGGATAACGAATTTACCGATTTCCAAAACCACTCTACAAATATCGAGTTTCAAAGTTGTCTCCTTCGGAAGTTATTGTGTTTACGATCAGCGGTAAGGACGACCGTAAAAACTATTCATAAGGTATTTATTTCCTCACCAAACGAAATCCAGAATTCTAGGAAAAAGCCCATTTTTCTTATAATCACTCTACTGAAATACCTAGTCATAAACAGCTTTCTTTTCCAGTCATTTTCAAAAATGTCCTGGAGAAATCCAAGGCTTACGGCCACTTGGTCAAAATGTGGATTGGACACAAACTCCTGGTTTTCTTGATGCACCCAGACGATGTTGAGCTCATTCTGAGCTCTCATGAACACATCGATAAGGCTCCAGATTACAGATTTTTCAAACCATGGTTGGGAGATGGTCTCCTCATCTCTACTGGTCCAAAATGGAGGGCTCACAGGAAACTGATCGCACCTGCTTTCCACTTAAACGTACTGAAATCCTTCGTAGATCTCTTCAACGCTAACAGTCTGGATGTTGTCGATAAGCTCCGCAAAACAATGGGAAAAGAAATTGACTGCCATGACTACATGTCCGAAGCAACCGTAGAAATCCTTCTTGGTAAGTAGAACCAAATCAAATCTTTTGATAAAGGTATGATCAATGATTTATTATAGAAACTGCCATGGGAGTGAGTAAGAAAACGCAAGATCAAAGTGGATACGACTACGCAATGGCTGTCATGAAGATGTGCGACATCCTCCATCTGCGTCACACCAAATTGTGGTTGTACCCTGACTTCATCTTCAACTTCTCCAAATACAGGTCTTACCAAGACAAACTCATCAACACCATCCACAGCCTGACCCGTAAAGTAGTGAAATCCAAGAAGGAAGCATTCGCCAAAGGAATTCGTGGTTCCATTGCTGAAGTTCCAGAAAGTCTCAAATCCAAAACCTTCGACAGAACCGAAGCTAAAACCGTCGTTGAAGGTCTGTCCTTCGGACAATCCGCCGGATTGAAGGACGATTTGGATGTTGAAGACGACATTGGTGAGAAGAAACGTATGGCATTCTTGGACTTGATGATCGAAGCTTCCCAGAGCGGCGTTGTCATCAATGACGAACAAATTAAGGAACAAGTAGACACCATCATGTTCGAAGGTCACGACACCACCGCTGCTGGATCCAGTTTCTTCCTTTGCATGATGTCAGCACACCCTGACATTCAAGAGAAAGTATACGAGGAATTGAACGAAATCTTCAAGGGTTCAGATAGACCAGCAACCTTCGCCGATACTCTAGAAATGAAATACTTGGAAAGATGTCTTATGGAAACTTTGAGGATGTACCCACCAGTACCACTCATTGCTAGACAACTCAGGAGAGACCTAAAATTGAGTAAGAGGCAGTAAATTTCTGATAAATTAGGTGATGATAATAACTCGACATTTACAGGTGCCAGCAATCATGTTATACCAGCTGGATGTACCGTGGCCATCCCTACATTCAAGATCCATCGTGACCCTGAAACCTACCCCAACCCTGACAAATTCGACCCCGACAATTTCCTCCCAGAACGTACCGCTAACAGGCATTATTACTCCTTCATTCCGTTCAGTGCTGGACCAAGAAGTTGCGTAGGTAAGGTATCGCCAAAGTTAAAACATGACACAGATCACACCATAAACAAATACTTCATTTACTTCTGTTAAGTCAGTCGGTAGGCCTTGGATTGAATCTATCAAGTTTTTGAGAGATAGACTACCTTTATGTAGAACGTACAAATTTAAAACAATAACACGGATCTAACCATAAACATTAACTCCATTCACTTTTATCATTTCGTCACGATGTCTGTAATTTTCGATTTTTGAACCGAAAATGGTCTTGAGCGATTGGGTTGAACTTCCTGAAGAAAAAACCGTGGTCAAATTCAATTCTGTCGGTCGATATGTGCTCTAACTTTCGAAGGAAAATATCTCGGCTGAGTTTGTTAATGGGTGGAATCGGTCGTAAAGTTTCTGTGTTGAGCCCATTTGAAATTTTGAGGTCAATTTCTCGATATCTCATGAAGTATTGACTCGATCAAATTGAAACTTCGTGGACCGTTTTTGAACACCAAGGCGCAACTTAGAGCAAAATTTTCTGTGGATCCAGTAGTTGGAAAATTTAAAAAATATTTTATTCGAACATTTTTAAAATTTTCAATCTGAATTTTTCTTCTCTGGAAATATTTATAAGATTTCAATGGAATTTAGCACAAACCTTAGAGTCAGTATTTAACAACAATGTTCCAAATTCAAATTCGAACCGATATTTACATTCTGAGGTATAAGGAAAAAAAATGTGCCAAATTTCGTTATTTGGAATTTTAACGTAATTTCCGCAGTATCACAAGAAGTACAAATGCAATCAGATTGATACTTGGTTAACAAGTGGAGATTACCAACACGCATCTAGGTGCAAAATTTCGTGTTGATCTGAAGGTTAGATTTCGAACAAGCGCGTAAAATCTCCTGAATTCACGTCAGTGCTTCTCTAGATTTTTTATAGTCAGTCGTTAGGAATAGATTTATTTATTCTTGTAACAAGAACTTGAAATGTCATCAAGGTAAAAACAATTTGTCAAGTCTCACATATTTTATCTTTCATCACAGACTATGTTTTGATTAAGTCACAAATGCAACTACTACTGCCTTTATGTAAAACGTACAACGTCGATTATTCATCTGACAGGAAAATAAACCTAACCAAACATTCTCGAATTAAACAGAGTGGAATGCGTCAAACTACCATGGCCAACCGTTTGCCCTTATCAAAGTGAACGGAGTCTTCTGATTTTCAAACTATTTTCTGTCATGAAATTTGATACTCAATTTCTATTTCCAGGCCGTAAATACGCTATGTTGAAACTTAAGATCCTCCTGTCTACCCTGTTGAGGAACTTCAAGATTGTATCAGATGTCGCCGAAAAAGATTACAAACTCCAAGCTGACATCATCTTGAAACGAGCTGACGGCTTCAGAATAAGACTCGAACACAGGAAAAAGGTTGCTGCTTAAATTCTCAACTCACGTGATAAATTGTGTACATGATGTATAAAACTGAAATTGTGAAGTGATTCTAGGTATTTTATTTATATTAAATTGTATAGGTATAATGATGCATAACTAATAAAAGTTATAGGGACTGAAATGAAGCAGTTTTGCATATTATGAATCCACTAATTATTCAAAAAAGTCTGAAACGACTTTGAAAAAAATCGCTAGAAACCATCGATTTTATATTCAGATAAAATTTTTCGTACAAGTTTGTTTATTGCTATTCTTCTCGCAAAACCTCATTGGACAATCCCAAATGATCTGATGAAACGTTGTCGAGATAATTCTACTTTTAGAATTTATTGTAGTTAACTTATAATGTCGTCAAAATCGGAATGATCATTTCATTTATTTTGTGACACCTAAATATTATATTGTGAGGTAGAAGGATCTGCAATTTTCCAAAATGTCAAGAGGGTAATTCTCTTCTAAACAGATACAGGGTGCCCCGAGAAAAGCCCGTCTAACGGAAGGAAAATTTAGCCCGGGATGAAACCTCCCTGTAATGAAAAATCTCAAATTTTCGAGAATTTGATTTTTACAAAATCATCAAATGTTTGTCGATCGCAGCAGATTCCTAAACAATCTGTAGGGGGGCTGTGGGAATTGACTTTATGCAAACTCTGGGGACTAGATCATCCTCTTCATGAAGTTTGGTCCCTGATAACGAAATGAAATTCTACAAGGTCACACAATTCTCAGGTTCACTGTAGGGTGCTTCGAGAAAAAATCGAGTTTAGCTTCTTCTCCGGTCGCCTGTGCTCGTCGGATAACCTGCAAAGATCTGTCCCAATACACGCACCACTTAACCTGTGCAGGTAGAACTGCGCAGGCCAACCTCTCCGGTAGACCGTAACGTATGTGGCCGGCATTAGAAATTGGCCTAAAATAGTAAGTTCACCGATTTCATGTACAGCAGCAGCCCAGAACACATTTTACGAGAAAGTCAAACTCAATGTTTTCTGGCCGGCCTTTGCGATGATATCTTGAGAACGAATAGTGAGCTATGTGTTGCTCTTAGGGTAGGTTGCGTAAAAAAATGCACTGGATAAGTTTCTTGATGGGCCAAATCGACCAAACTGTTTCGTAGCTATAATCAGTTGCATTTTCGAAGTTATATCCTTAATATCTCAGGAAGTACTGCAGCGATCGGATTGAATATTGGTAGTAAGTTGTTAGGTACGGACGCGAAACTACTTACACTATTTTGTCGCGATCGTATGGTCAGTAAATTGAAAAAAAAAGGTCGAAATTTTTAAAATTTCTGCTGACAGAATTTATTTTCGGGAACAATTCCTCAGATTCCGATGAAATGTTGCACAGACCATGGGGGACAATATTTTAAATCAGTATACCAAACTTCATTTTGATCCAATTCTGAATATTAGGAAAAAATGTGAAATTTCGTTGTTTTTCACTCAAAATTACTGATCCGATCATAATGAAATAGTTGGCAAATGCTGATACTCAATTATATAATCAATCAATAATAAAAAAAAAATTACCACGAACATTCGCGCAGACTAATTGTTTTTTTTTAAGATTTTTTTTTACTTCTTATCTCATTTCTCACAGCCTTTACGTGGGGTTTGCACATTTTTCCAATATTGAAGTTGAGAAAGAAGCCTTCTAACCCTTTTAATGAAAAATGAATCAGAAAAGTACAAAACCATAACAATATAGCGCAGGGAAAACGACTGGGATGGACAAACATGTCAATAGTTAAGAGTAAAATAATAATAAAGAATAAATAAAGAATCGAATATTTCGAAAACGATCAGACTTTTACACAGGGGATTTTTCACATCGGGTGCTAGTTACGTCACCTGTCTGCACAACCATTAGGCGGATTTTGCCAGTTAATGAACTCAATCTTCACGTTTACACCTGCTCATTTCTATGCTCACAATTGAACGGCCAGACAATTTGAAAGATTACCTAGCCAAATTTCACCTAAATAAACTCTTCTGAACGAAATGAAAACAAGCTCTCAAAAACAACAACTTTTTCAAGTTACAAGAGGTTATCGAGGCTCTTTAATCTACGTCGTTAAAATTGTCACTTTGCCTTCAGGTGACGCAAGGAGCATTAAACTTTTCCGAACTATGCACAAGCAATGTAATGATTCCTTATTTTGTAGGTGTTTTCATGGGTTTTTACTCCCACTATCTGAAACAGAACTATCAAAAACTAAACCATATTATTTATGGAAAACGCCCTGATGGATTGCAGGATTAAACTGAGATCAAAGAAAAAAAGTTGTCTAATGAATGTCTTTCAGAAACATCTAACAGAATTGGTGTCAAATTCAATATAGGAACGGTTTTCGAATTGAAAAATGATTTGAGATCCATACCAATTAAAACCAAAACAATCAACGGAGAACAGAAATAAAAAAAAAACTAGAAAAGCACTGACGTGAGGTCAGGAGCTTTTACGCGCGTGTTCAAATCCTAACGATTAAAACAACACGAAATTTTGCACCTATTTGCGTGTTGGTAATCTCCACCTGATTGCGAAGTTTCAATCTGATTCTGGTTGTACTTCTTGAGATATTGTACTTCTTGAGATATTGCGGAAATAACGTTGAAATTCCAAATAACAACGAAATTTGGCCCATTTTTTCCCTTAAATCTCCGAAATTGAATATCGTATCGAATAAAATTTGGAACATTGTTGTTAAATAATGACTTTAATATTTGTGCCAAATTCCATTGAAATCTGATCGATATCTTTGGAGAAAAAATGTTTCATCGAAAATTTAAAAAACTTTGGAATAATTTTTTTTTAATTTTTCAACAACTGGATGAACATGAAATTTCGCTATAAGTTGTCCGTTGGTATTCCAAAACTGTCCACGTAGGTTCAACTCGATCAAGTTAATACTTCATGAGATATCGAGGAATTAACCTCAAAATTTAAAATGGTGCTAACTCCGAAACTATCCAACTGAATTACACCCACTAATGAACTTAATCGAGATATTTGGACTCCAAACCTAATCTGAAAATTTCAAGTCGCTTAGTCTTTTCCTTCGGAAGTTAGAGTACATACGGACGGACAGACAGAATTGAATTTGACCACGGATTTTGGCTCAAAATTCGAAAATTACAGACATTGTGACGAAATGATAACGCGCTGTTCCCTAGAATAAGCGCATAAAAATTATGTTCACAGTATTCCCTGTGTTGAAAGACATATACAGGGGAAACATCGCGGTCCTTAGATGTCATAAAGCGAGAACACAAAAACAACCAAAGGAATAGAGATATACAAAGATCCAAAACAGCGAATCATGTATGTTGACCATTGGAAATCACATGATTGATTGGGGTAATAAAAAATCGAAACCAAATAATCTGAAAAGAAAAATTAAAGAGTTTTGCATTTTGCTGAATGGAAAGAAATGGACCATATTTGGCTGAATTCACTGAAAAAGAGGTAGATTCGAAGGTAAAATTTGGTAATTGTCTAGGAGATCGCATAACGCTCTAAATTTCATGAAAAAATCAGTACTTACTAATTTTAGTATTAAAATCACAAATCCGAAGTCAAAAAAGGTCGCTCGCTTCTAGTTTTTCCAAAAAAAATTCATAAACTTCTTCGAGGTCACTGAACTTTTCTCGCTGAATTTCGCTATTACACTCTATCAGGAACCATTCCCTTGATAGCTATTGATTATAAAAGCATCAATATAAAGATTTCAAGCAATTTTCGTTACAAAAATTACCAGGAATTGTTAAAATAAATTGATATCCTCATTGTTTACAATTTCCCTTTTTGACGTACGCGGGTACGCCTACAGCACTATATCATGCAGGGTTGCCAGTGCCAGTCAATTTCCTGAATCTATTATGCCGGGGAAATTTTGAAGGATATTCATTTTCAAAATTGGGTTTTAGTCAATATAAGTTGTTAAAGTATAGTTTTCTTTAAGTATTATATTCCAAATTTCCATTTCCGAGTTCAGGTTATTCTTGCTTGGTTCGAAATACTAAATTCTAGCGGTCGCCCTGCCATGGGTGAACACATTCGCATTAGTCACAGGTGGTTTAATAACTAATAAAAATGTTTAGTTCAGAAGATATTAAGTACTTGGTTAGGTTAGGTTAGTTTAGTTTAGGACAGTGCCAGTTCGAATCTGAAGAGTAAATTAATTAACTCTTCTGATTCGAACTGGCACTGTTCTAAACTGAACTAACCTAACCTAACCAAGTACATTAACCTTATTTTTTCATTGTGTGCTTTCACCCATGGCGGGGCGACCGCTAGAATCTTGTGTTCCAAATTTCCCAACTTCTCTCCATAACCCAAACTTTCCTCTTTTCCATTCTCCTTTCCTGGCAGAGTTGGTCCACACCTCCTCGTTAACTTTTCTAACCATCTCATAAATTGTACATAATATAATAAAACAATCGCATGATGGAATGTGTTGGAACAAGTTCACTGTTCACTAAGTTGGGCCTAGGGAATTTTTCCTATTCAGTCTAATCGGGAATGTTTTCGATCCGGCAACACTGTAAAGTAGTAGACTGAATTTGCTGTCAGAAGTCGTTCTTCCGAACTTCAAAACCATCATGGCCGAATATATGCTGAAAATAAATAATGAGCAAATGAATGTAATTTCACAATTCCTGGCAATTTTTGTAGTGAAAATTGCTTTAAATCTTTATATTGATGCATTTATAACCAATATCCATCAAGGGAATAGTTCGAGATGGAATGTTATAGCGAAATTCAGCGAGAAAAGTTCAGTGACCTCGAAGAATTTTGTGAATTTTTTTTGGAAAAACTAGAAGCGAGCGACATTTTTTGACTTCGGATTCGTGATTTCTATAACAAAATTAGTGAGTACTGATTTTTTCATAAAATTTAGAGCGTTATGCGATCTCCTAGACAATTACCGATTCGGTAAAACTTCCATACCAAGTGAATCCATGTTGCTACGGTTTTTTGAAATGTCAATTTGGACAAAAGTCTCACAAAACGAAAAGAAATTTATTCTGCAAATTTTGTCGTTTGTCTGATGAAGGAGTCAGATTTGGAATCTGAAAAGTCACAGTTCATTGTGTTGATAGTTCGTATTGTTCCAGTATTATTCATTAGGCAACCCTTTTTTCCTAGAAACTGCCCTTGACAAATAGTTTAATCCTGCAATCCACAAGGGCGTTTTCCATACAATGGAGGTTTTTCCTGAATTTGGGTTATCACTGCAAATGCAAATTTGAACATAATTATTACGGGTTTGATTCATCATTTTCCCAAATAACCTTCAGAAAGTATTCAAAATCATATTTCAAAAGTGGGGTTTGGGACTTGCCAGGGATGCACGAAGTGACAACGGTGTTTAGTTAGGTAGAATAGCTTTTTCTGCTATAGAATAATGAAATATTTATTCCTGTTATGTGGTACACACGTGTTCTTTGTCAATATAACCAAACAATTTCCGTTTGCGATTTGTCAGTAATATGACAGTATGTGCTCTTCTTTTTCTATTCCTTGGTCGTTGTCTTCTACTATAACCAGATCGAAGTATAGTTATCTCTGTTTTCCTAAGCAAAAGAAGCTTTCCAGTAAAGTGCGTGAAGCCCCTGGGGATTGACGCACTGGGGCTTCACGCCCATGCTATTTCGAGAACGAGACTATAAACAAACCGGCCAATTATGACAGGTTTGGCGATTCACAGCCAGGGTTACCAGATCAGGGGATTTTCCCCAAAAATGAGGGGATTTTTTTTTCCTTTGGGGATTTTTTGGGTATTTTTTTTTCTGGGGATTTCTTCTGGGGAAAAAAAACCTAACTGGGTATTTTCAGGGGATTTTAGGTCTTGGACAACTCGACTCGAATCCAGCCTAGTGGTCTGATGAATTTTCCCGTTCTTGATTAGAGAATCAGAAAAACTTCAATTTTCGGATTTTTTGCGAATCCGGAAACGATGTTATGAAGAAAGTACCGATGTTTTCAAGATTCATAACAGACATAGAGGGCAGCCAATAAAAGTCTCACCCTCGACCGTCCTTTCCGATCTTCAATACAGTATATTGTAGCGAGCGCCCTCTCTCAGCTCTTACTTAAGTCGCGCGCGCAGTACCATCTTGCGTCTTAAGTATCCTGCGTTATCTGCCTGTAACGCTTGGCCAACATCATCGGTCAGCGTACAGGGGGCGCTAGCGCGCACGCTGTCCCGGTTAGATCCTCTCAAGATCTCGGATATACGCTCATCCCCAACGGTCTGGTACACTCCCTTGTGGTCCTCACAAGGGGTGTCCACTCACGTAGGCATGTAAACGGCTTAGTTTGGTGCATGCCCTGACGAGTTCCCCCAAACTAAGCCGGGACGAAACGTGAAACTGTCCCAAAGAGGTTGAAGCTACCTCGCAAACCTTCAAAAGCTTCAGTGGTGACCCCGACGTGATTTATTTCAACAACGGTGTCACAGTTTCTGTCCCTCCGCGATCATCTTCGTTTCCAGTGAGAACCTCGCTTGTCACTGTGTGATCCTATCCGTTCCTCCCTCGGCGATGGTTCGGCAACCATCCCGAGGAGGTTCCACACCGCCACTTCGCTCTCGTGCTGCAACTCGCTGATCAAAGATGTGCTCACTAATGCACCCGGCTCACTGCACGACATCGAGTGGTATAGGAACTCACAAGTGGCACAGCGTTTCTCAATCCGGGTTTTTCACGTTTCAAAAGCACACAACTGCTCCGCATCACGGCCGCACTTGTGGGAAATCTTCTGGTCAATACGGCCACGACTACATTCCGTCAAAAGCTGACCTCCTCTAAATCGGTCACACTCCTCGAACGACGAGGCAGAGCGCTCTAGCACACAGTCTACACGGCTCATCACAAAACGGTTTGGTCAACCGTGCAACGCCGTAGACTCGTGCTCAACAGCGCAGCAATGGCACAACGGCTCTCTCACAGCCGCGTTTTAGAGGAGAACACCTTTTCGGTCTCGATCACACTCCTCCAGATACATCTTTCTGGTATCGTTTTCACTGGAAGGGGAGTCCTGTAGCGAGCGCCCTCTCTCAGCTCTTACTTAAGTCGCGCGCGCAGTACCATCTTGCGTCTTAAGTATCCTGCGTTATCTGCCTGTAACGCTTGGCCAACATCATCGGTCAGCGTACAGGGGGCGCTAGCGCGCACGCTGTCCCAGTTAGATCCTCTCAAGATCTCGGATATACGCTCATCCCCAACGGTCTGGTACACTCCCTTGTGGTCCTCACAAGGGGTGTCCACTCACGTAGGCATGTAAACGGCTTAGTTTGGTGCATGCCCTGACGAGTTCCCACAAACTAAGCCGGGACGAAACGTGAAACTGTCCCAAAGAGGTTGAAGCTACCTCGCAAACCTTCAAAAGCTTCAATATTACCTCTCATTATTATGACGGTTATGAGGATAAACAGTTACAGATAAACAAGTTCCATTTTGCGTCGGCTTTCTCGGCACCTCTGATTGAAGGGTAGTGAAATTCCCCAATTTATTTATGATCCACCCTACACCTTCCGTCGGCATTGTCGGCGTATTGAATTCCGGAAGTATTAACGAAAGTGATCTAAAATATTTTTGGATCAGTAAAGTGGTGATTTTTGAATTCATCATCATTCTCCACGAAATAATTTATTCGTATCATTTTGTATGTCATGACAAAGTACACTAGCAATAAATACATTTATTGTTGTTTTTGTATTGAAAAGTTCTGCGAAAAAATCCCTCTTGGACATGTTTGCAAGTGTGGATGATAGCTAACTAGTTTTTGCATTTTATGAAATTTTGCCATATTTTTTCAATAAATAGCATTTTATTCAGTGAGTGTTTTATTAAACCTAACTGGTTATAAGAAATACTTTCTTTCATTTGATAAAAACGAATTACGTTCTAGTTTTTGATTTTGGGGATTTTTCTTTGAAACAGTTCATTTTTGGGGTATTTTGAGACCTACTGAAGATATTCGGGAACAAATATTCAGTAAATACCATAATTTGAAATTATAATAATAATAAAAATTTTTTTTGAAAAGTCTCGAATTAAGGGGATTTTAAAATTTCGTCTGGGGAAATCCAACCAAACGTTCTGGCAACCCTGTTCACAGCTGTGAATGCGTAAAGCACCTCAAATTCGGGTTGTGCATCAGGCGAAAGGGGTAGGAAGCGCGAGCGTCTGACGCTCCCGTGTACTGAAACAAGACTTGTCTATGCTGGCGTGCCTCCGAGGCGCATCGGAGGCGCCCCAGACGGTAGCTGGAAAGGGGTTAAAGTAACACATTTGACGTCCTTTTCTTTCTGAGGAAGCTGAATTCGACGTTGCCATATCGTGCACTCAAGACAAATGCAAATCACCTTTCTTATTTTTCAGTTTTAGGTGATCAAACTTTTTTTTATAAATATAATATTGAAATTATATGTTTGAAATGTGATGTTCTAAAGGCTTTTCATGAAAATTACTGCATTTTCGTTTGAAGGAAAAACCCCCATTTATTTAATTTTTGGTAGCTTCTAACTTCAATAGATACTTAAGTATTCCTTATTGTTTATCGGATATCAATTCCGTCGATATTGTTCTTATTCATG
Organism: Myrrha octodecimguttata; assembly: GCA_958510865.1. Taxonomy (NCBI): domain Eukaryota; kingdom Metazoa; phylum Arthropoda; class Insecta; order Coleoptera; family Coccinellidae; genus Myrrha; species Myrrha octodecimguttata. The sequence continues at coordinate 62,425,907 of OY294058.1, forward strand.
TTATTCAGAATCTTAACCAAACTATAAATTGCTGCAACTTTGACAAGGAACACAATTCGAAGTGTTCCATCTATTGAAGACAAGTGATAAAGTGCCTGATCACAGAGGTGAGTTCTTCAGGTACACTCTTAAATAATGTTAATGTAACCATTTTTTTCTCAAACGGGGTAATTTGTTGAGTTAACTACACTCCATTCACTTTTATAAACTATCCCGGTTGGTCATGATTTAGGTCTATCAAGTTTTTTCATTTGAAGCTGACTCGTGAAATATCGGCAATGTCGAAATAATTTTCAGAGACGTTGCCAATGCCAATTTCTACTCTCAATATAAACATAACACTTGAAAACTAGAAATGCCGAAGGTAGTTTTGAAGCAGCAGAGACAAAGTTTCATGAGTGCTATGTTGAATTGAAATTTGCTTTTTCTGATAGTTACCCTGATGATTTGGAATCAATTATTTATCACAAGCTATCTAACATTTTCATACTCTATTTCAAGTTGTGCAAAAAGGTATTTTAAATGTCTTCTGTGGGCTTATTTCTTGAGAATTTCGAAAAGGGAAGAATCCCATTGGTCTGCCTGTTCGTTTAGAAGTTTTACTGTTGGGTTATTCGAGTAGTTTTATTTTTGTTTTCGGATGAACTATCACAAATAAACGGACCTATCCATTATTTTTCAGTAAAATTTCAACTGAATCTTCCAACCAATGTTTAGACATACGTGAAATATTTCCAGTATTTATAGAGAAAAAAGTTTGTTCAACATTCGCTAGGTCTTTGGAATTATTAAATTCACATAATATTTTCTCAAATTCATTATTTTCCCAAAGTTGATTCACATTTTGAAAAATACGTAACTACTACGCTCTCTATGTAGAGAGGACCACGTTTTGTATTTATCTGACAGGAAAATGACTATAACCTAACATTTTCAAAATATACATTGTGAAATGTGTCAGAATGTCATGGCCAACCGGGATAGTTTATAAAAGTGAATAGAGTATACCTATTTGATATTTGTTCTCATTTATTGCGCGCATGTTCTAGGGAAACAGCGTGCTATCATTTTGTCCAAATGTCTGAAATTTTCGATGATTGAGCCGAAAATGGTCTCAAACGACTAGGTTGGACTCACTGATGACGAATCCGGTGTCAAAATCTATTCTGTCCTGCCAGCCGATCACACGATAACTGTCGAACGGAGCTAGCTAGCGATTTGAAAGTTGTGGGGTAGTTCGCGCATCGGAATGCCGCGGTTAAGTTTAATGGGTCAAATCGGCCGAATAGTTTCGGAGTTATAGTTATTTGAAATTTTGAGGTTATTTCCCTTATATTTCAGAAACTACTGGAGCGATTGGATTGAAACTTGGCAGTCAGTTGAAGCATAAGGACACGCAACTTTGAAAAAAAATTTGTTGAAATCTTATGGCCACTGAATTTTGAGAAAATTTTTTTTCAGAATTTTTTCCGAAGAATTTTTTTTTTCTGAAACCATTATTCATATTCGAGAACAATTGCAGTCATACCTTGAGCTCCATATTTCACAGCAGTGTACCAAATTTCAGTTCGAATAGGCCATCAGTTTTGGAGATATTGGAAAAAAATATAATATGTAGAATTTCGTGGTTTTCTTCTTAATATCGTTGGTTTTTTTGGTATAAATCAATAAATACTGATTCAATCGTGATAAAACTTTGCAGTTAGTTTGGAGATGCTGAAGGATAATATTGTGCAAAATTTCGTGATTATCGCGTCATAAGAACAATTCGAAAAAAAATTCGATTTTTTTTTCAAATATTCAATATTCTGTGATCTCATCATATTAACCTCATTAAATTCTGTATAAACCTTCAAACTGTCATTTTTCGATAAATTTTTGGAGTTCAATTCGATCAAATCTGTATTTTTGGAAATATTGGGAAAATAAATTTTGAATGGGTTATTGTATTTACGGTCCGGCCGTTAGACCGACCGTAAACACAATAAATTCCGGAAGAAACGACTTAGAAACTCGATATTTGTACAGTAGGTTTGGGGCTTAATAACGAAGGTCGAATCCGTGTATGTGTAAAATCCGCCCTATGATTCCGTAGATGTACCCATTCAAATTTTTATTGTTCCAATATTTCCAAAAATAGAGATTAGATCGAATTGAAATTCAGTAATTTATCGGAAAAAAGTCTAAAAAAGTACTGCCGTGAAGGCAGCAGATTTTGTTGGAATGTTCAAATTCGTTGCCGAAGCGGTCATCTACATTGAACATGCGCGCAAAAGCTGCTGCCTTCACGGCAGTGCTTTTCTAGATTTTTTGAAAAATATATTATTACGGGGATGCAAAGAACAGAAAAGATGTTCCCCCAGATCAGAAATTAAGTAAGATATTGATGAATTCAATCATAATCACTAAAAATCTAGAAAAGCGCTAACGTCAGCAGCTTTAACGCGCTTGTTCACATTGCGAAATGGTGAAATTTCATTGAAAAATAAAAATTAAAAAAAAAATAATTTTTTTTTCAAATTTTTCCATGGATAATTCTTCTCATTGACACTGTTCATCTTCCGACCAAGTTTCATTTCGATCAGATAAATATTTTTCGAATTATTGAAAAATCAAAATTTCAAATGGCTCTAGCACAAAAACCATTCGGCAGATTTGGCCCATTAACGAACTTAACCGGGATATTCAGGATCAAAACCTTACCTGAAAATTTCAGGACTCTAGGTATTTCCTTTCGAGAGTTACAGCGCACACGGCTGGAACGACAGAACCAATTTTGACCACGGACTCTCCATCAGTGAGTCCAACCTAGTCGTTTGAGACCAATTTCGGCTCAAAATTCGAAAATTACAGACATCGTGACGAAATGATAACGCGCTGTTCCCCAGAACAAGCGCGTAAAAATACAGATTCTTCTGTAATTTCATTGTTTAAACAACGGTTATATCTTTACGTTATATATTTCGATATTGATATCTTACGAAATACGTTCATTGTCTTTGGCGTACAACCTCTTGGATGACAAATTTAATTATTATACCAAATGGCATGTAATGATTGAGGTCATAAACATAATTAAATACAATACAGAAATAATACTAGTCGACGCGGTGTTTCATCTATAGCGGGTTTCACAAAGCTCTGATTAACGTGATTGTTCTGATTAAGACAATTCTATGTTCAATTTCAGTTCATTTTTAGCAATACCACAGAATATTAAAGCGTTGATCGGCCGATCAAGCTTTGTGAAACCCACGGCTAGTCTATAAAATATGTCGAGATCTTACCCCGTGTATTCACGATTTCACGCACAGTCGATTACGAACGAACTAAGGTGGTGTAGACCTCATTCATTCATTCACTCCTAAAGGTGTCTTCGGCTACTATGGCCATTTAGACAAGCTTTCAATTTTTACATTTATACATTGACATTCATTCTGCTTCATACCAACTAGAGACTTTTTATTTATAGACACACAAACATTTACCTACACCACAAACTTAACACAACATCCATGACCTTGCCGGGATTCGAACCCGGTACCTTCAGCATCCTAGAACATGTCTCCACTCTCTAGGCTACCGAGGTAGTCTTGGTGTAGGCCTCCTGATAAGCTTGTTAAATTCTGCATAGAACAATGTTGTCAACAAGTTCTACACCATCGTCTTTCTCTGATGAATGGAATGCGGTTGGAAATCTTTATAAGTTCAAAAATTACAATCTTTTTCGTTTATTGTTCAGCTTTCACTTCAAAATGTCTGCTACGGTAGCAGCTACAGTGTTGGGTTCAACTCCCGGCATTGTCTCTGCCAGCAATGTCTTCTATTTCCTCTTGGTTCCCGCCTTAGTCTTATGGTATGCCTACTGGAAAATCTCCAGACGCCATATGGAGGAACTGGCGGCCAAAATACCCGGTCCGGATGGTCTACCTCTTTTTGGAAGTGCTTTGGAATTCATTGGTAGGAGCTCACATAGTAAGTATCAAAATTTGGGAAGAATTGATTTCATAACCATTTACGAAAAAGCTGAAAAAGAACTGGCGTCAAGTCAGCAAATTTGAGCGCATGTTCAAATTCGTTGCCAAATCGGTCACCTCTTAATCTATTGACCCCGCCAAACGCAGCTTTACTTTCTGATGGAACGATTTGAAGACCTTCGTTTCTTATGGTCCTCATGAAATTCTGCACGAACCTTCAGGCCATCATTTTCAACCAACAACTGGATTTCAAAAAATTACAATTTGTATTTCTGGAAACATCAGGAGAGTGAAATATTTAAAATAGTGATATCTGCGGAATCATTAGGTGCTTTTCATCAATTCACGGATCTACAGAATCATTAGGTGGATTTTACCCGTTCACGAATTCGACCTTCGTAGTTAAGCCCAGAACCTACTTTACAAATTTGGACGTTCTTAGCCGTTTCTATTGGAACTTAGAGTTTCTAAGGGCCGATCATATTCACAAAAACTTCCGGAAGATTCATGCAGAATTCCGTGAGGATAATATGATTAAACATTCGTAGAATGGAGAATATTTGAAAGAAAAAAGTCAGTGGCGAGATCATCACGATATTCTTCTCAAAATTGTGTATCAGCTTGTTTCAACTAGTTACAAAGTTTCATCGAGTATGGACCAGTATTTCTTGAGTTATTCCGGAAAAAACGATACCGAGGAAAAAAGCGAATTTTACCCTCATATCTCCGGAATTTAAAATAGGATAAAACTGATTTTGGCACCCTGTTGCCAAATATGGGATTCAAGACGTGAGTACATTTTTTCCGAATCTGATGAATAGTTTCTGAAACAAAAAATGTTTTCAAATTTACTGACCATATGATCCCGATAAAATTATGCAGGAAGTTACGAGTTATCATGCTTCAACTAACTACCAAGTTTGAATCCGATCGCTAAAGTACTTTCTGAAATACTGAGTCAATAACCTCTAAAATTCAAATGACTATAATACTGAAACCGTTCGACCGATTCGGCCCATTAACGAACTCTACCGTCGCATTTGAAATGCAACCTTTCGAGTGGTTAAAGTTTTCAGTTCAGGTTTGGTCGTGCCTACAGCTGGCCGGACAGAATCGATTTTGACATCGGATTTGTCCTCAGTCATTCAAACCTGGTCCTTTAAGACCATTTCTGGGAAAATTAGAGAATTACAGACATTTGGACGAAACAAGAGCTGAAGAAACTGTTCTCTTAAGCATGAGCGGGAAAAACCACAGCACAGTTTAGAGGAGTTTTGTATAAATAATCTTTACTGCATTATTCTACTACTTAAGTCACTGATGTTGAGTCGGCTTAGAGTGGCGAAGCATTGTTAGTAGCTATCAATCAGCCCATTAAAATTAGGCGAAGAGGACCTTGGACGAATCTTTCTCAAAACGTTTACTCACCAAACAATATCCAGAGCTCTAGGAATAATTTTCATACAGTAATACCTTGTCATAAATCTCTTTCCCTTTCAGACATCTTCAAAACATTGTTGGAGAGGTCCAAGGACTACGGGCGTCTGGGCAAATTTTGGTTTGGACCCAAACTGGCGGTTTTCCTGCTGCACCCAGACGATGTTGAACTTATTCTCAGCTCTCACGAACACATTGATAAGGCACCAGAATACGGTGTATTCAAGCCATGGTTGGGAGATGGTCTCCTCATCTCTACTGGTCCAAAATGGAGGGCTCACAGGAAACTGATCGCACCTGCTTTCCACTTGAACGTACTGAAATCCTTCATAGATCTCTTCAACGCTAACAGTCTGGATGTTGTCGATAAGCTCCGCAAAACAGTAGGAAAAGAAATTGACTGCCATGACTACATGGCCGAAGCCACCGTAGAAATGCTTTTGGGTACGTAGAAACAAATAAAATATTGTGAAAAAGGTATGATCAATGATTTATTATAGAAACTGTCATGGGAGTGAGTAAGAAAACTCAAGATCAAAGTGGATTCGACTACGCAATGGCCGTCATGAAGATGTGCGACATCCTCCATCTCCGTCACACCAGATTGTGGTTGCACCCTGACTTCATCTTCAACTTCACGAAATACAAGTCTTACCAAGACAAACTCATCAACACCATCCACAGCCTGACCCGTAAAGTAGTGAAATCCAAGAAGGAAGCATTCGCCAAAGGAATTCGTGGTTCCATTGCTGAAGTTCCAGAAAGCCTCAAGTCCAAATCCGTCGACAAAACCGAAGCTAAAACCGTCGTTGAAGGCATGTCTTTCGGACAATCTTCCGGATTGAAAGACGATTTGGATGTCGATGAAGACATTGGTGAGAAGAAACGTATGGCATTCTTGGACTTGATGATCGAAGCTTCTCAGAGCGGCGTTGTCATCAATGACGAACAAATTAAGGAACAAGTAGACACCATCATGTTCGAAGGTCACGACACCACCGCTGCTGGATCCAGTTTCTTCCTTTGTATGATGTCAACACACCCTGACATTCAAGAGAAAGTCGTAGAAGAACTTAACGAAATCTTCAAAGATTCAGATAGACCAGCAACTTTCGCCGATACTCAAGAAATGAAATACTTGGAAAGATGTCTTATGGAAACTTTGAGGTTGTACCCACCGGTACCAGCTATTGCAAGACAACTCAAAAGAGATCTCAAATTGAGTAAGAAGCAGCTCATTTCTGATAAATTATGTATGTGTTATGATATTAACATGACATTTTTCAGGGGCCAGCGATCATATCGTACCAGGTGGATGTGGAATCATCATCCCCACATACAAGATCCATCGTGACCCTGAAATCTACCCCAACCCTGACAAATTCGACCCCGACAATTTCCTCCCAGAACGTACCGCTAACAGGCATTATTACTCCTTCATTCCATTCAGTGCTGGACCAAGAAGTTGCGTAGGTAAGGTATCGCCAAAGTTAAAACATAACACAGATCACACTATAAACTAAGTATTTGTTATTAGAACTGTGTCAGGTTGGCAGCAGTGCAATGCCGGCAAGTTCCAAATAATTCGGCGAGATGTTGTCAGTCCTACATATTTTTATCAAAGACTCTTTGGTTTGATTTAGTTACGTACGTAACTACTATTACAATTACATATGTAGTACTTTCAGTGCCGCGTAGTTATCTGACAGAAATATAAACCTAACCGAACATTTTTTAATTATACAGAGTGATATGTGTCAAACTTCCATGGCCAATCACCTTAGTATACGGAGTATATTCTCCCGATTTTCGAACTACGTTCTGTCCTCAAATCTGAGACTAAATTTCTTTTTCCAGGCCGAAAATACGCTATGTTGAAACTTAAGATCCTCCTGTCTACCTTGTTGAGAAACTTCAAAGTTTCATCAGATGTCCTCGAAGAAGATTACCAACTCCAAGGTGACATCATCTTGAAACGCGCTGACGGCTTCAGAATAAGACTTGAACACAGGAAAAAGGTTGCTGCTTAAATTCTCAACATTCCCCGTGATAAATTGTGTACCTGATGTAAAAAACTGAAATTGTGAAGTGATTCTAGGTATTTTATTTATAATAAATTGTATAGGTATAATGATGCATAACTAATAAAAGTTATAGGGACTGAAATGAAGCCGTTTTGCATATTATGAATCCACTAATTATTAAAAAAATTCTGAAAGGACTTTGAAAAAAACCGCTAGAAACCATCGATTTTATATTCAGATGAAATTGCTTGAACAAGTTTCTTTACTGCTATTCTTCTCGCAAAACCTCATTGGATAATCCCAAATGATATTTTGAATCTGATGAAACTTTGTGGAGATAATTCTATTTTTAGAATTTATTGTTGTTAACTTATAATTTCACCAAAATCGGAATGATCATTTCATTTATTTTGAGATACCTAAATATTATATTGTTAGGTAGAAGAATCTGCAACTTTCCAAAATGTCAAGAGGGTAATTCTCTTCCAAACAGATACAGGGTGTAATGAGAAATCTCAAATTTTCGAGAGTTTGATTTTTAAGAAAATCATCAAATGTTTGTCGATCGCAGCAGATTCCTAGACAATCTGTAGGGGGGCTGTGGGAATTGATTTTATGCAAACTCTGGGGACTAGATCATCCTCTTCATGAAGTTTGGTCCCTGATAACGAAATGAAATTCTATAAGGTCACACAATTCTCAGTTTCACTGTAGGGCGCTTCGAGAAAAAATCGGGTTTCGCTTCTTCTCCGGTCGCCTGTGCTCGTCGGATAACCTGCAGAGGTCTGTCCCAATACACGCACCACTTGACCTGTGCAGGTAGAACTGCGCAGGTCAACTTATCCGGTAGACCGTATCGTATGTGGCCGGCATTAGAAATTGGCCTAAAATAGTAAATTCACCGATTTCATGTACAGCAGCAGCCCAGAACACATTTTACGAGCATGTCAAACTCAATGTTTTCTGGCCGGCCTTTGCGATGATATCTTGAGAACGAATAGTGAGCTATGTGTTGCTCTTAGGGTAGGTTGCGTAAAGAAATGCACTGGATAAGTTTCTTGATGGGCCAAATCGACCAAAATGTTTCGTAGTTATAATCAGTTGCATTTTTGAAGTTATATCCTTAATATCTCAGGAAGTACTGCAGCGATCGGATTGAATATTGGTAGTAAGTTGTTAGGTACGGACGCGCAACTACTTACACTATTTTGTTGCGATCGTATGGTCAGTAAATTTAAAAAAAAAGGTCAAAATTTTTAAAATTTCTGCTGACAGAATTTATTTTCGGGAACAATTCCTCAGATTCCGATGAAATGTTGCACAGACCATGGGGATAATATTTCAAATCAGTATACCAAACTTCAGTTTGATCCAATTCTAAATATTAGGAAAAAATGTGAAATTTCGTTGTTTTCCACTCAAAATTACTGATCCGATCATGATGAAATAGTTGGCAAATGCTGATACTCAATTATATAATCAACCAATAATAAAAAAAAAATACCACGAACATTCGCGCAGACTAATTGTTTTTTTTCAGATTTTTTTTACTTCTTATCTCATTTCTCACAGCCTTTACGTGGGGTTCGCACATTTTTCCAATATTGAAGTTGAGAAAAAAGCCTTCTAACCCTTTTAATGAAAAATGAATCAGAAAAGTACAAAACCATAACAATATACCGCAGGGAAAACGACTGGGGTGGACAAACATGTCAATAGTTAAGAGTAAAATAATAATAAAGAATAAATAAAGAATCGAATATTTCGAAAACGATCAGACTTTTACACAGGGGATTTTTCACATCGGGTGCTAGTTACGTCACCTGTCTGCACAACCATTAGGCGGATTTTGCCAGTTAATGAACTCAATCTTCACGTTTACACCTGCTCATTTCTATGCTCACAATTGAACGGCCAGACAATTTGAAAGATTACCTAGCCAAATTTCACCTAAATAAACTCTTCTGAACGAAATGAAAACAAGCTCTCAAAAACAACAACTTTTTCAAGTTACAAGAGGTTATCGAGGCTCTTTAATCTACGTCGTTAAAATTGTCACTTTGCCTTCAGGTGACGCAAGGAGTATTAAACTTTTCCGAACTATGCACAAGCAATGTAATGATTCCTTATTTTGTAGGTGTTTTCATGGGTTTTTACTCCCACTATCTGAAACAGAACTATCAAAAACTAAACCATATTATTTATGGAAAACGCCCTGATGGATTGCAGGATTAAACTGAGATCAAAGAAAAAAAGTTGTCTAATGAATGTCTTTCAGAAACATCTAACAGAATTGGTGTCAAATTCAATATAGGAACGGTTTTCGAATTGAAAAATGATTTGAGATCCATACCAATTAAAACCAAAACAATCAACGGAGAACAGAAATAAAAAAAAAACTAGAAAAGCACTGACGTGAGGTCAGGAGCTTTTACGCGCGTGTTCAAATCCTAACAATTAAAACAACACGAAATTTTGCACCTAGTTGCGTGTTGGTAATCTCCATCTGATTGCGAAGTTTCAATCTGATTTTATTTCTACTTCTTGAGATATTGCGGAAATAACGTTGAAATTCCAAATAACAACGAATTTTGGCCCATTTTTTCCCTTAAATCTCCGAAATTGAATATCGTATCGAATAAAATTGGGAACATTGTTGTTAAATAATGACTTTAAGATTTGTGCCAAATTCCATTGAAATCTGATCGATATCTTTGGAAAAAAAATGTTTCATCGAAAATTTCAAAAACTTTGGAATAATTTTTTTTTTTGATTTTTTAACAACTGGATCCACAGGAAATTCTGCTATAAGTTGCCCGTTGGTATTCCAAAACTGTCCACGAAGTTTCAATTTGATCGAGTCAATACTTCATGAGATATCGAGGAATTAACCTCAAAATTTAAAATGGTCCTAACTCCGAAACTATCCAACTGATTCCACCTACTTATGAACTTAATCGAGATATTTGGACTCCAAACCTAATCTGAAAATTTCAAGTCGCTAAGTCTTTTCCTTCGAAAGTTAGAGTACATACGGACGGACAGACAGAATTGAATTTGACGACGGATTCTTCTTCAAGGAGTTCAACCCAATCGTTTAAGACCATTTTTGGCTCAAAATTCGAAAATTACAGACATCGTGACGAAATGATAACGCGCTGTTCCCTAGAATAAGCGCGTAAAAATGATGTTCACAGTATTCCCTGTATGTGTTGAAAGACATACACAGGGAAACATCGCGGTCCTTAGATGTCATAAAGCGAGAACACAAAAACAACCAAAGGAATAGAGATATACAAAGATCCAAAACAGCGAATCATGTATGTTGACCATTGGAAATCACATGATTGATTGGGGGAATACAAAAATCGAAACCAGATAATCTGAAAAGAAAAATTAAAAAGTTTTGCATTTTGCTGAATGGAAAGAAATTAACCATATTTGGCTGAATTCACTGAAAAAGAGGTAGATTCGAAAAACTTCCATACCAAGTGAATCCATGTTGCTGTGGTTTTTTGAAATGTCAATTTGGACAAAATTTTCACAAAACGAAAATGATCAAGACAAATTTATTCTGCAAATTTTGTCGTTTGTCTGATGAAGGAGCCAGATTTGGAATCCGAAACGTTACAGGTCACTGTGTTGATAGTTGGCATTGTTCCAGTATTATTCATTAGGCAACCCTTTTTTCCTAGAAACTGCCCTTGACAAATAGTTTAATCTTGCAATCCGCAAGGGCGTTTTCCATACAATTTATTTGATTTTCGGTAGCTTCTAACTTCAATAGACACTTAATTATTCCTTATTGTTTATCGAATATCAATTCAGTCGATATTGTTCATATTCATGATATTCAGAATCTAAACAAAACTATTTAAAAATCGACCTCAATTACTGTCGGGATAAATGATCCCGTGGGATTCAAAGGGGAACTATAAATTGTTGCAACTTTGTCAAGGAACACAATTCGAAGTGTTCCCTCTATTGAAGACAAGTGATAAAGTGCTTATTCACAGAGGTGAGTTTTTCAGGTACACTCTTAAATAATGTTAAGGTAACCATTTTTTTCCCAAACGGGGTAATTTGTTGAGTTAACTACACTCCATTCACTTTTATAAACTATCCCGGTTGGTCATGATTTAGGTCTATCAAGTTTTTTCATTTGAAGCTGACTCGTGAAATATCGGCAATGTCGAAATAATTCTCAGAGACGTTGCCAATGCCAATTTCTACTCTCAATATAAACATCACACTTGAAAACTAGAAATGCCGAAGGTAGTTTTGAAGCAGCAGAGACAAAGTTTCATGAGTGCTATGTTGAATTGAAATTTGCTTTTTTGATAGTTACCCTTGTGATTTGGAATCAATTATTTATCACAAGCTATCTAACATTTTCATACTGTATTTCAAGTTGTGCAAAAAGGTATTTTAAATGTCTTCTG